>OY365809.1:2783991-2905125 GCA_959347315.1 Bimastos eiseni | reverse complement strand
CAAATCTTTTCCATTCCGTTCATTGCAGCTTTCCAACAGACTGAGATCTTGCCAATATTACACAACCCGAAACATCCATTTCCAACTCTAGCCTCTATTCGGTCCCTTTCCACTCATTTATTAACCATCATCACCCATAATTCCTAGTTTAGTACGCAATTGGCTGATGTTTGTAGTCGTTCGAATTGAAATTGAATTGTTTTAATCTATTTAGTTCGCATAACATGTTGTATTGCATTTGTATACATGTCCTAAAGTGTAGGATATTAGGAGGTTACCTTAGCAACAGAGTAAAGAGGAGATAAAAATGAAAATGTCCTCAAGCAGCGAACAGAAACAGTAGAAGTTTATTTAGCGAGCGATCACAAAAATGCCTCTTGGTTAGGTCCTGCTCGGTTATGTTGCTATCATTGTGTTATATATATATATATATATATATATATATATATATATATATATATATATATATATATATATATATATATATATATATATTGGAGATCCAATTCTTTCGCTTGTCGCAGTTCTTCAGTAGTGTTGTTTTGGCGTCACTCAAGGTGATTGATCTCTATAAGTTGTTGCCATAGTTCATCTTGTGTGTGTGGTTCGGCAATTTCCTCAAGTGCTTCGAATCTGTTAGTTACTTCAACTTGGTATTGCTGTTCTATCTGATTGTTTCTGAGTTTTTCCAAGACTAGGAGAAGAAGTTTAATGGTTCGTTTCTTTTTGAATCTTAAATGCATTGTCAGTCTTACTAGATTGGGGTCCGAGTCACAGTCTGCACTGAGGCATGTGCGGGCGTTATTGATCGATTGTTTTCAATGTTTATTAATCTGGCTATATAAACACTTAATGGAAAACCGCCGCTTAACCACCTTTAAATTTATTGAAACGTTAGCTATATCACTGTACGTCATTCACATTAATGTGACAATAGTACCTTTGCAAGCAGCATAAGCTTCAATTTTACGGTGTCGTATCAAGACAAATATTATCAGCGGCGCCATTCTACTTTCTCTGGACTTGCGACTTGTTCCACCAAACGTAGTGTAATGCCTGCGTCTATTTCATTTCAATGATGACGAGAACAGTTATTAGGTTGAACACTGTCTTCCTACCAAAGCAAAGAAGGTGTCATTCATTTTTTTGGTTGTAGTTTAACGACACTATGCAATAACAAGAATCATCAGCGTCGTTCTGCTCCTCTTTCCGGGATTGGGACTGACGCTGTCAGAGTGCAAGCAGTAGAGGAGTTTTCAGTTGGTTATGATGTCTGTATAACATTGTTTAGCGTTATTTTGTTGGTATCTGGGATTGGCAGTGTATTATGGTGATAACTAAAAAAATGAAGTCATGTAGTTATAGGGGGTGCGTTGTGTAATAGATGTGGCGTGCAAGGCAGAGGAAGCGAATATTCTTATCGTCAGAGTTGCTTCTAGTGCGAAAAGCCCTGGGAGAAAAACGACTTAAGAATTCGGGTAGAGACAGACACTCAAGTAAGAATCCAAAGCGAGTCGTCAGAGGCATAGCAAGGGGAGACAGAGGGGGACAAGCGTCCTCCCCGGCCGCCAAGTTAGAGGGGGCGCCAAAATGAGGATTTCATTTTTTTTTAATTATGCAAACCAATTTATCCCAACTGAGTTAGCAAGATTTAATTTGGGCGCCCCTAAAATATTCTCATTACAAATAGGTCGTCAAGCTTAATTTTGGCGGCCCCGCCCCAGTGATAACTAATTACCCGCAAGGGGCGAAATTATACTCGTGACATATTTCAAATCTACGCATTTCACTGCAAATCTTCTAGCAATTGCTGTTTTAATTGAATGCTGTGAGCAGTTCTTCAACAACTTGAAGCTAACTGTGTCGTATTTGTGGGCTTCAACTGGACAAGCTCTGGTAGAATCATTATGCTCAACATTTTAAAAAAAAATTTGATAATAAAAACTTGAAAAAATCCACATTTTATGCTTCTCCCTTCTCCAACGGAGAAGTCAAATGCTCCTTCGTGGAATAAATGGGTAGAGCTTAGACCTCATCATCCTGTTCAATGGATATCCCATTCAGATTTAGCTCTTCTTCGTCTATCTAATCTCCATTTCCTTGTTTGCGCTTACTGCAATTAGTTCACGTTACTGATCTACAGCGACTCTCTGTGGCCTGATGCGTTTTAGCCGTATAATATAATTGATTTTTCTTGTGTGTTATAGAATGGCTTCCTCACTTCCAAAATCCCTCAAAATTGACACCCAGCGCAAAGGTAAACAATTCAAAAATGTAGAATGCAATAATCCTGATCATAGTTTTTAAATTGTGGTAAACAGTTACTGTTAATTAAGTGAGACTTGTTTAATTGAGTAAAAACATTAATGAAATTTCGCAATTTGATGTGATGATTTGATGTAAAATTTAAAATATACCCCTCCCCAAAGCGCGTGACGTCATTTATGGACCATCCAAAAGGGGTGCCAATTCTGTAGTTTGTCTTCTGGCGCAAATTACCCTAGCTACGCCTCTACGAGTCGCAGATGGTCAGCTGAGGCATAAACGTGCTATTGGTCAGAAGCCGTCTGTGTACGAGTTTCCAAGAAGTCATGTCGCTCGAAAGAACAAAGATAATGACAGAGATAGCGTGGAGCCTGACATAAAGACTTTCTGGACTTTAAACTGATTTAAGACTAGCGCTTTTAGGGTCCAATCACTGACGGTGTTTTGAAACACTGTTCATTGTAGGCCTATATAAGCGGCCTAAGGTACGGATTATCGCATTTAAGGATGTTTTCTTATAGACCTACTGGTCACTGCCGTCGACAGAAATTATTTTTGGTAGTTTTTCAAAACAAAGATGATTAGCGTCGCCTTCCTAATTTCTCTAGACAAATGTAGGGTAATGGGGTCTAATGACGAGAAGGGTAGTTAATATGTTGAACAGCATTCCTATTGTAGAATCCCTGATTTTCAATAGTGATATGTTGTTGTGCTTCGTACTTATATCGAATGATTTACCATCATATTAAAGGTGTATAAAATGGGCATTTCATAGTTATTGGCAAATGTGGCCTAATTTGTATTTGTAACATGATATGTCACATTTAAACCTGGTACCCAAAATGGATAATGAATCTGATTGTGACAATCGATTTATACTAGTCTTACTGCATTATTGTAACTGCTAAAATCAGTCATTGAGAGGGTCCGTGGAGTAATTAATTATCTACAACAATCCGTCTAACAAGTTGCCAGAACAGCTCAGAGTGAAGGGTCACAAGTTAGATTGAAAACCTAACAGAAACAGAAACCCAGGTGTCCTTGTGATTTAAAGCACGAAACCAAACTCAGTTGCCTCTATTCGATCAAAACACCTCTTCACGGCTGACACTAAAAGCCAAATTTTTAGATACAGCATCTTATTTATGTCTGATGTTGGTGCATAACATTGTATCACTGTCACGGTTTTTGGTCTAGATGATACTGTGGATATCATTACTCTGTTGCTCACTGCTTATGTACGTTAATATAATTATTGGAAGCTGCTATTTGAAGGTGTCTAAAATGACGTTGTCCCTAAGATGTTGTTATCCTCTTGTATTAACATTAGGAAGGTGCAGCATAGTTGACTTTAGTTAAGCAGCATATACTAACACGTCCATTTAACCAGACTTTCCCATCCCAAATAATTACAATCTGCCTTAATGAGACAAGCGTTTTATAAAGTATGGGGTTAACGAGATTTGGTAAACACACAAGGTTGACACGTATACTACAAGTCTTTTCATTGTTCAGGTAATAATGAGAAATGTGTTGACTAGTTACTGCTTGAAAACTCTGTGTCATTTAGAAAGACAATTATCGACCAATTACAGCTTTACCATGACGATAACAATGACAATAACCTAAGGAGTCGCGGATTCGAAATCACTTCCTCTCCTCCGCACGCCAGTGGTATCTAGTATTATTATTATTGTTATTATTATTAAATTTGTAACGCGCACAAGGTCACACCTAAATGTGAATCTGAGGCGCGGATAGTCAGTCGCCAGGAGAAGATGTAATTAGATTTCCAAATTCTTGATAGCCAAAGAGAAATAGTGAGTTTTGAGTCGCTTTTTGAAGGAAGGAAGTGAATTTGAGCTACAAAGAGAGAGTGGCAGTCGATTCCATTCCCTATTAGCAGAGACATGAAATGCACGAGAGCCCATGACTGTTCTGCATCGTGGTTCAACTAAAAGACCTGTACTTGATGATCGTAAGCAACGAGGAGGAATGTAAGGAGTTAGTAGAGCATGAATATAGGTAGGTGTACTGGTGATGATGGCTTTGTAGGTCAAACAAGCTAACTTAAATTTGATTCTGAATTCAACAGGGAGCCAATGCAGCTGGTGGAGTATGGCAGAGGAGCATGTTCGTAGTGGGACACGTAGCACTACTCGAGCTAATGTTTTTTGGATACGTTGAAGCCTTTCGAGTTCAAGGTCTGAGAGATCGACAAAAAGTGAATTAGCATAATCGAGGCGAGAGGAGACAAGTGAGCAGGCTATAGTTTCAGACATATTTTTAGTTAGAGCCGACCTTATGTGACGTATTTCCCAGATGTGGTAAAAACAAGATTTACAAAGGCATGTTATGTGAGATCGAAATGTGAGCTGCTGTCGAGGGTGACCCCAAGTGTTTTACCAGAGTCTGAAAGCGGCACAGCAGTGCCCGCCAGTCCAATGCTAGAGAGCATAGGGAAAGAACGCAGGCGTTGACATGAGCCAAATACAATTGCTTCAGACTTGTCTGGGTTTATGGCCAAACCATTGAAACAGAAACATGCATATATGGATGAGAGGCATTCTTCCAATTTTAGTTTACCAGTCTGATCAGTGCGTGACAGAGCAATATGGAGCTGAGTATCATCTGCATACTGTTGAAATTGAAATCCAAAGTGTTTAGCTATACGACTGATTGGGGAAGTAAAGACTGTAAATAATAAAGGACTGAGGACAGATCCCTAAGGCACTCCAGCAGTGGAAAGTGTGGGCTCCAACCGAGCAGATCCAATGCCCACCTGCTGATTGCGGTCAACCAGGTATGAAGCTTACCAGTGGAAGGCAGTCCCAGAGACACAAAAGCTTTTTGGAAGTCTTGCCAGGAGTAACTGGTGGTCTACAGTGTGAAAGGCTGCACTAAGGTCAAGACACACAGAGAGGCAGGCTTTACCATTGTCAATAGATGAGAAGATGTTATCCAGTGTAGAGACAAGGGCAGTTTCAGTGGAGTAGCCTTCGCGATATGCTGACTGGTAGGGACTGAAGTTGGGAGAGGAAGTTATGTGTCTCTTGATACGCATAAGAAAAAGAACTTCAAGGATCTTGGAAACGTTATTGAGGTTGGAGATAGGTCTGAAGTTAGACAAATTGCTAGTGTCAAGGTCAGGCTTTTTAAGCAAAGGCGTGACTAAAGCAGATTTGAAGCATGAAGGAAAGCACCCCTCAGCAAAAGATAGGTTGGCCAAGTGTGCAATGAGGTGAGAGAATACATCAGAACAAGAGACGATGAGTGATGTAGGCATGAAGTCCAATGCTGATGATTTAGGAACCATGCTTTTGAGAAGATTAAAGACTTCAAAGAATGTGACAGGCGGTATGTCATCGAAGGCAGGACCGGAGAATTCGGAGTCAAGCAGCAGGTCACTCCACACTAAATTAGCAGCACATCTGGCAATTTTACATTTAAGATCAATAGTTTTGTTAACAAAAAAATGCTGCAAAATTTGCACACTGATTTTCTGTGTCTGAGCGTTGGCAGCTGTTTCTATCCTCTGAGTGTAGAAGACGTTGAGCGATGCGCCAGTACTCAGCAAACAATATCTCAATGACTGATCAGTCACAATATTACACTAAGCATACATGTTAATCGATTTCGGCAATCATAATCATAATCCATTATTGAACCCCAGATTAAATTCGTCAGATCATCCATACACAGATCAATACTAGGTTGTCGATTATTTTAAAACGCTTCATTTAGACACCTTTAAAATGGTGACAACTTGTGCTATATATACTACAAAATTAATTATGAATATCGAATATTGTTTTTAAACATAATGTGAATAGTTATGAAATAGTAGATGTGTCTGATGTTTGTGCTGTGTTCTTTGTAAGGACAGAATCTTGAGTACAATTGTTTGTCGACAACCTGTCTTGGTATTTAATTGTGGCATCGGTTGGCATAACAGTGAGTATCAGAACACCTACTCACATTGCTCAGCATAATTTTTTTATCAAAGAGGAGAATCGAGCCAAGCACTTAGGACAAATCAGCTAAACCATGGTAGTAGGAAGTGTCAATATTTAGGCAGATCAAATCATCTCCAACACAACCTCATAACTTTTAACTTCTTTGGGTCACGGTTGTTCCCACAAGCCTGTCTTATCACTCACATGTATTAGATTAAATTAGGGCTGTTAACGAATAATTTTAATAGTTAACTTTAGAAAAATTAATGATTGATTAATTGTTAACTTTGATTGAATCACAAAAATGTATGTGATTACTTTTTTCAAACACATTACCGACATTTCAATTAAAATTCCCAGTTAGTGAATTTAGTTGCATACAGAAAATAACACAGGCGGTTTTCATGTTCATGCTGAAGTGTCAGGTGCATGGTGCAAACGATTTGTCACAATGAATGCAATAGACGTTATCAGCATTTTCGATATTTCCGTTAGCCAATGATTTGAAATACTTCATGTAATCGACCTGATATGTGTTTATATTTAATATCTCGATTACTATCCGCCGCCATATTGCAATGCATACGATTCATGTTGTTTCTGTCAGACATCCGGTACATGTTAGTGATCGGCGGAATAATCGAAGCGATTAATTAAATTAACAAAATTTTAATCGCTAAAATAAATCAACGTTTAATCGATTAATTAATCGTTAATTTCCGCAACTCTAGATTAAATATTTGACGATGTTAGGTGACATGATAAACAGACGTCGACTCAAGTAGGTAAGTAGATGTTTGCACCGCTTTGGAAAGGATGTTAAGCGTCGACAGTTTGCCCCTATGGAGTAGACCTGCATAATTATATTATGATAAAGGTGCTAATTTATATAGCGTTGATAAGATACATTTAAGGGGTGTCCTTAGCGATAACAGCGAGCGCCGGAAGGTAGGCCCTAACTATTGGCCCGCATCAAAACTCGATGAGAGGCTTCCTTTAGTAGGACCAAAGAGGAGTATGGGTGAGAATAGAAATGAATGACGACGTCCTTAGTTGGACTGCACTGCAGGATTAAAGGACGCGGAACGAGACAGAAGCATGGGTAATGGTGGCAAATTCATGGAGCCAGTCTTCTCGAAGCGATGATGATTATGTTATTAAGAATGAACTTAGTGTCAATTTGCTGCGACTATAGAATAGTAGGAGCGAGTAGTTCCGTGTACATAGTTTCGAATATTTACAAAGGTCCCATTATCTTGAACTATAGTTTCAAAGTTGGCACAACTCAATGATTTTTAGTTGTGCCTCATTCTGGTAAGTAGTGACTAGCGAGAACTACTAGTAACGTCATTGATTTGTGTTCTTATTTAGGTTGTCACTCGTCATGTGTGCGATTATGACATTTATTTAGAAAGCGTCTATTATTTTTACAGATCAACGATGGTCATTCATGGGTCTCCCGCCTGGTGGGGGTAGGCTGCCGACAAGAACCGTCTTGAACAGTTCATGGGGCGCGTCCTGCGAGGTGGGTGGGTACCTACCTGAAGCAACACTGATGGTCGAAGATCTGGCCACCAGAGCGGACACGGTATACTGTTCCAGGCCATCATTGGTAACCCGAACCATGTTCTGCGTCCGATGTGCACGTTAAGGCCTCCAACACAATACCACTTTCGATCGCTGGCCCATCCATTTGCCATCCCGAATGAGGACAGCAAGAATTTTTATCTAGGATAATGCACAAAAACATGTACTAGTTCGTCGGCCCAATTGGTTCGATTAAAAATCCATACCATTTAGACCTAAAATCTTACTCATTAGGTTAACTGTTTTCTGAGACATAACTCTTAGGCTGCTATCTTGTATATGCAAAAAATTAATGGTTGCGTTCTGTCAATCATTTTTCTCAATAAACTGGTATGCAGGATACGATATGACATGACAGTTAAATGCGACAATTTTTACACACCTTTAAGATATAGAAAAGCAATTAATAAAATCTGTTATACAACCAACATTTTTGCGTAGCCCTAGAGCAAGTTATAAACTTCTTGTCAGATGCATCTTCGAGCTTGGAATTTAAAGTGAAATATCTGGCTGCAATCTATTTATTTCGTACAAGAAATAAATTGTGTGTGTCAACTGTGTTTAATAATGTGTCGCACACTTCTAATACTATGAAGAGGTGCTGTGATAGAGTAAGTTCTGAGAAAATTGTTCACAAGCAGCGATTAGATGCACCTGAGTTTGGTTTGCGCTTTAAACCACAACTGCACCTGGGTGTCTGTCCCCGTTGAGTAAAATATTGATCATTGCTCATAGCTTCATCTTGTGGCCGTTCACTATGAGCTGATAACAACTTGTGAGCAGATTGTGGTATAGAATTATAGAAGATTGAGTGAATAAAGCGGATCTACTGGAAATGCAAAGCGGAATAAAACAATGTATAATTTCAGGAACATACAATTTTAAGTGTCTAAATCGACGTTATTCATAATGTGTTATTGACGGTGAGCTCTCTGCCAAAGGCCAGAGAACATCATCAATAACACATTATGAGCAACTTCCACTGCTGACCTAATCAATCTACTGTTGAGATGAGCTAGTGAATATCCTATAAAGCGATCTTAGCAACCCTGAGAAGAAACAATTGGGAGAATGGACTGCTCCGTGTCGAAAGACAGTTTATTAGCATACAATATAGGTGACGGCGGACTGCCGATGTAATTAAATCTGTAAATTGAACTTATATCAGCTTTTAGAAAAAGAAAAATTTGACTGATGACACTTAAGTAGCCAATCTTAAAAATAATTACGTTGAGTCGTCGTTCACTTAGACACCTTTACAACGCGGTGAGTTATTGCTATACAGTTGTAAGTGAAGTTCCATTCATTGACTGACAAGTTAACCATCATGGACCAAGCCACGTAGCTCTGTGATCAAAAGCCCAAACTACCTCTTCGATACAACGTCTAAGATGAACTAAATCGAATTAAACATGAGAATTCAAGTTCAATTCTGAGAAACACAAATCATCAACCAATGGCACGCCTAAGCAGGAATCTATATTGCTCATGTGTGATTATACAGATCATAAAGGTCAATCTCCTAATTTTATCTAGGCTTGGGACTGGCCATGTCAAAGTGCGAGCAGTGACAGGGTAGCGCACAAAGAAGTCGTTACCTCTCAGATGAGACATTGGCTAGATGAACCAAAATAATAATTATTATACTGTAATATTATTGCAATAATCTTCAACGGCCTAAGGTTCGGTAAGCGAAAATTTACTTTTACGGACGAACACGAGTAATCTTGGCTTCTAGTGTAATTAATTATTTCCATTTCAAAAAAGGGTGTCAGACATGCGTGGAGCTTCTGCGGTCGAAAATTCGGCCTAAAAGCGCTAAAAGATTACTTATCGGTGATGAGGCATAGTGCCGTTTTTAGACATATGCGAAGAACTCCTCCTTAGCTCTATCAGTTGTCCTTCTCAGTTGGTTTTTCAGCCCCAATATTCCTCCCTTGCTTCCTCTGTGTTCTGATATTTCTATTTTCTTCTCTCTTCCATATCGTTCATCATCTCTGCTGTTATCCATGTATTAACAGTATTTGTGTTTCTAGTTAGGCTGCTATTTAATAGCAGAAAATAGCCACTGCGAATCATAACATGTTATCACATGTCTCTTAGAGCATAAAGTGACTTATTGACTTATTTCTATCATATTATTGTGATACTTGTATGAGAAAACGTTCAACTAACTATTATTCTTGAGAAATCACTTATTCTCCATGTATTTCACCTATTGTTTAGATAATGCCTATCCATCGTCGAGCGCTGGACCTGTCGGGAACAGTCTCATATATATTACTGCGAGAAGTTCAACAAGTTTAAAGTTGAACAACAAGTTGAACAACAAGTTCAACAAGTGTTATCCTAGAACCATACAGGTTTCCGATGTGACATCGTGTCTTGGTTGATTGTTAGATCCTCTGTCACATTTGATGCATCCTCCATTGTGCTTCTTTTCGGCTCTTTGTGTCCAACTTTGGCGACCCTTGTATCTGGCAACTCTATCGTTGCATGTCCGAACTGCCTCTCATATTTGCTGTGTTACCTTTTTGCAGACCGAGTGTTTAGTGACTGAATCACCCGCTAAAAAGCAGAAAGTGAACAGGAACAAGATGAAGTGTTCGATCATCAGCTGTGACGACAGCTTCGGTAAGATGCGACAGCTGATTGAGTATCTAAATAAACTGCATCACCAGAACCTGGAAGTGCAGCATTTGAAATTTTCAACAGATGCTCAATTTGATGAGTGGATTCGTAACGTCGAGAGGAGTGCATTATGCAACTTCCTTCGCAGAAATGTTCAAAAATGGTCATCTGCAGTGATTACCTACTACTAACTACTGCAGCAGAAGTGGCACCAACCAGATAATGACAGAACCACATAAGCGTCATATGAAAGTGCAGGGATGCAGTAAGATCAATAGGACATGTCCAGCTCACATAATCAAGCATGCCGCACATGACGAAATATCTGTTGAATGCTATTCAACTCACTTATGCTATACGGACACATACGAGCAGTCGGTTCACGTGAGACTGTCGGCTGCAGATCGGGAGTGGCTTGCTGGGAAGCTGGCGCTGCAGATCCCTCTGGATGCCATTTTAAGAGACGTGCAAAATTCCCTTGATGGGCAATTGACGCGAATGCACATCGTCACCAAGAAGAATTTATTCAACAATGAGAAGGCATTCCATCTGAATCGACCAGAAAGACATCATGAAGCTGATGCGACAAGTGTCAGTTCATTTGTCCACAGCTTTGATTGCGAGGATAGTTCGCCAATCCTTGCTTACAAACAGCAAGGTACGGGAAACTTTGATATTTTGCCAGATGGGTTGGCTGCAAGCATGCCTCGCGAAGATTTCTTCTTTGCGACGATGGTCAATGCTCAGTGTCAAATGCTACAGAGCCAAGAAAATGGTCATATGAGTGTCATATGTTTTGATTCCACACAGTCTGCTCACATTCATCAACTCTCGCGGCCAATGACAAAGCTTGAAGAAAAGCGGAAGCAGTTGAAGCAGCATCTTCTGGAGGTGTCACTTATTATCAGCTCTCTGGAAACTCTTAAAGAAATGGATGTCGTTGACACCGCCTTGTGTGGTATCAAGCCAAAGCTGACGGCAATTCGTGAAAAGAATACAACTACATTTTTAGTACCAACTGGAGACAGCTATAAAGTACCGAGTAACAAACATGTTGAAAAACAAAGGCGGTTCTTTTCGACCAAGCGTCGAAAACCAGCTGCCTCTAGTAGCAATCTGACAAAGCCATCAAATGATGATCGCAAAAAGATTCAACTGGAGCTCCTGAAAACAAACCTGATCGAAAATCCCTTTGCAGACGTGCCTTGTGTTCCAAATTGTGCTGGGGAAGAGAGAATACATTCCAATATGTTACATTCAGTCGAGTCTAGCAGTCAACGAATCCCTAATGACACTGAAGATTCTGCTATCAATTTGCCTGTAAGATTCGATTAACAATCTTCAGAACTTTGGTCGTGGGGCAACCTGAATGCAGAGAAATTGTTAATCTCTGTTCCAAGTGTCCCTTGCAATTCAGTTTCAGGTGAAATATGGCCTCTGAAACCTGGTAACACCTCATAAAGTTCAAATGTTACCCTTTGTGAGATTCAAAATCGGTCGCGGACTTTGATTCGAGTACCAAACTGCAATGTCAGTAAAAATCTCAAGGTTGAACACGCAAGTGGTTCTTCTGTGGTTTCAGCGGCACTTAGCAGCATTTGCAGTTCTTCAGCGGCCGTAATTGTTGTGCCTGAAGTAAGAAATCTGAATCAAGGACAACTGATGGAGTCAACCTCGTCGACATTGCCATTGCTGCGAGTTTCCACAATCCCAAAACTGTCAACTTCCATCTCCAAATGAAGTCCACTACAAACTCTTTAATGACTATGGAGAATTGCTGTGTGTTGTATGACGGTTTGCAATAAGCATTTTTAACATCAGGATTCCATGATTTCTCCATTCACTTTTCAGACTTTTTGCAACAGTAATCAATCACTTAATAGGTACATGCAGGTTAACTCTAATCTTCGTCGTCATCTTGATTGTGGAAATGTTACTTAAGTAATGTAGCCTTCTGGCACGTGGAAGTGCGTTAAAGGTTACTGTTACATATTTGAAATGATAATTTGAAATTCTCTGAAGGGTGAATTTGAACAGTTTTAGCTGTGTTTACACTCACATTTTTATAAATTATCTTCAACAAGTTGTGTTTTGGTTATGGGTCTCAAAGAGTTGTTTGTTGAACTATAACGAAGAAGAAAACACTACCAGCACGAAGTGGTTCAATTTCGTACAGGTTTTAACATTTGGATTAGTATGTGGATTTGTATTCCATTAAACATTTGAGGATCTTCCAATGTGTTCATGAATATGCTTATTATGCATGTAATTCTCCTTCTCCAGTGTGAACATTTTGTCTCTTTTGTTACGTTCATTCACTTCTGTAAACATACTTTAGTCTGTGTTGCTACAGTTGTACACTGTGAATACATTTATTGGCCTTATGTGAATAAGCATTTAAAACAAGACCTGTGGATTCAGAATTGATTTTTTTTCTTCTGTGTCTCTTTGCCATCTGGAGGAATAGCTGGATAATCAGAAATGGCATTGTGTGTGTGTCTTTGGTTCTTCATGTTTTTAAGACACTCATCCTCGACCATTCGCACTCTACTCTACTAGTGAATGAGCTGATGCCCTGATTTGGCTGGCGAGTGGCGCTGTATAAGTTTAAGGATTGTGATTTTGACTTATGATCACCAAATGCAAATATAAAAAGAAATTTCTCAATTTTCATAGCATAAGATGCGCGTAATCCAAGATTTGGACATCACGATAATTTTTGCCAAGTTGAGACAAATAGCGTCAACAACAAAAGGTGATAAAATACATAAAGTGCAGAATTTCCAGTGTTTAGAATAAGTCAAACAAAAACCTACAATTATTACAAACATCAATATTCGTTATGTACAGTAGACATTCTTGTAGTTTAAATGATAATGAATTCAGTGCGAGGTCCATTGGCCGTAATTTTACATCACTGAGGACTTTTAGAAATTAAAAGCATCTCACAAATTCATTGATCATCTCAAATTTCAAATCAATCAATTAGAAAATCATTCTCTATTCACCAAATCATATATCACGATGTCAGTTACTATGACTTTGATATTGACTGATGCTTTATAAGTTTTCAATCACAAACAATAGTCGAAAACAGCAATGATATGGAAATGATTATTAAAGTGATTACAACATTGTTTGTCAGTTATTCGTAATCCCATCATTTCTACAGCGCCCACAAACGCTAAGTTAGATGTGTTTGGAGTTGATTATATTTCAACGACATTTTTCTACACATGTACAATTAAACCATCTCACAATTAAACAAACAATATTCATCAATAAGGTTTATTCTATTAAAATTTATGCATTTAGCTCTTGAGCAGCTGTAGGATTGTAATCCTAGATATTTCTGCAGTATAACCACTTCCTTTTAATCTATCTATCATTCTGTGTGATAGTCGATTGCAGGCGTTCATATTACAGAAAATACATACTTACTTATTTGCTGTTACCTCTCTTGTGATTGGTGGCGCTTTGAGGAAACGTGATTGGTTGAGCTAAAAATAGGTCCTGCAGGTCTAGACGCAAGTCAGTGACAGTATTAACTGAAGAAAATTATTCACCTCCTTTAAAACCTACCAATTTTTGACTACTTGCCGACATGATGTATTAATTTTTCATTCCTTTCAATTATTAAGTATAATTTATAGGCGTAAAAAGGTGTTGAAGAGATTACTACAAACGCAAAGGATTATTGCGAGAATCAATACAGCCGGTGGATTATCAATGGCAATTTGCTTAGATTTTAAAAGGCAATTTGTCTTTGTTGATAACAAAAAACGAACCCAACAGAACATGATAAATATTCGTCTTAAAGAAATAAAAAAATCATCACGCAGTTGAAAAAGGTCAACGTCCCTGGCAGCTATGGTGTGTTGTTAACGTTTATGAACAACTGGGAAAATCTATATATTCAAAAAATAATAATAATCTAATGCTACACTTATTATCGTAGTTTGAATTGAAATTATTATATTTTAAAATTTTCGTGATTGCCAAATAAATAAATTCGTTTGTTAATTTTTTACTGAATGTTCCCTTACATGCTTGTAAACCTTTGAGCCAATTGCTATAAGATAATTATTTATTCATTGACGACAAAAAGCAACGCATCAGCTTCACTGGTACTCATTCAGGTTTCTCGAAATAATGTATCCATTTGTTGAATTAAGATTTTGCCTAACTCTCGATGGATGCAGGTTTAACAGTAGGAATGGTCATGTTTAAAAGGTTTACTTCTGTTAATTGCCTGCTTGCTCCCTTTGACATGAGATTCTTCTCTTTTGCACTTCTGTCTTTCGAAAGCATTTGAAGACCATTCTGAATTATTTCCTTAAAAAGCGTTTTATAATTGTAGTTTTCATAATGATCAATCAGTTGCAAAATTCATGGACTTCGACTGTATTGCATGAGTATTCAAGCTAATGTGAATTCAAACAGTTGCGAACGGCTTTTGACAGACAGACAGACAACTATGCAGCCAGACATGCAGACAGCAATATGGATGGATGGATGGATGGATGGATGGATGGATGGATGGATGGATGGATGGATGGATGGATGGATGGATGGATGGATAGATGGATGGAAACCAATAATGTACGCTGCGTGTGACTATAAATGTCCCTAGTTGAACGCGTTTAAAGCGCATCGAAATTTAATATGATAAGGGCGTCGTTAATCATTTTAGCAATGACACAATTTCTCTTAAAGAAGCAATCCTAAAATGTCCAGGTTAGTAAATAAAATACGAAACGTTCTACTATGTAAGATGTCATCCGTCAAGCAGAAGAAGTCGATAGATATTCGACAGCGTTCGACACCTTTAAAAGCTGTTGCACGATTTAATAAATTTCTCAGTGGAGCACACGTAAGCGATGGCTACAGAGGAATGCATGCCCAAATAACTTCCATTGACCTCATCATCGGCATCAGATGCCGTTATGCGCGTCGCATTACCCAACGAAAGATAACTATAATTATTATTATGACGCAGCTAAGAAAAGACCTGGCAGCCATTGTTTAGCGACAAACGCTTGCAACAACTGAATAAATCTGTAGCGCAAGGGTGTTCAGAAACAGATATTGCCGCCAGCGCTGACTCGTATGCTATAAATAGACAATAGTCTCGCGTCAAATTATCTGTTCGCAAAGCAGCGGAATATAAAAATTATTGTCTAAAATGCACTGCTGCGGCAGGCGTCCTGCGGGACCCCAACGAATATTTTTTTTAGAAAAAAATTACCGTCGAAGCAAAACTGGCTTTCAATAGATGTAAATAGTGAGCAATGGCCAGATGACAAATTCATGAAATTCCGGGAAAAATATCGACAACTCTATTTGCAGCACAAGCCGATGCTATGCCAGTGTCCCGCAGGACCCAAGTTGGTCACTTGAGGGTTAAAACGCTCCTTTTAGATAGCTTAGAAATGGGGGTTACCCAAGCTTAAAACACGACGAACAAAACATTAGAACCTCTATAAGTGCTGTAATGTATTGACGGTAAAGGGCTATGTTGTGAAAATTTGTCGTTAAACTCTGTATCTATCCATCCATTTAAACGTCAAATTTTGAAGTGTTCGATTAAATTACTATTTTTGTAACCATGGAAATTAAATAGCAAATTGGTAGAACGACTCCTTGGACCAGAGAAAGTAGGATGGCATCGCTGATCAGCTTTGTTTAAATTTGACAGATCGTCCATAAACAGATTAGTTTGACAGCGCTAGCACCAAGCCTGGATAAATGAGGAGGGCCACGCTAATGATCGTGCTATCACACAACGTCATTAAACTGCAGCTCCCACTACCAAGACAAGTTCCAACCTCCGAAACTTACACACCACATCGTTTATTTTAGAGAGGTTTTACATTGGACATAAGTATTCGTACTTTTCTAAATATCGCTGTGCGTTATCAATAATGCGTTTATTTCCAGGTATCCTTATTCTAGGTTGGGCCTGGAGAAGCGAGATGTAAATTGTCTGAATTGGATACAGGAAGTACAAAAGAGCCAGATTCATAATCCGTTACAAAACTATAATATGGAATTAGGGTGAACATCTATTTACAACTTAGGCTTCAGCATTAACGAGACTCGATAGTGTCAATTTAGTTATGTTAGGGTTGTATTTTTAGGTAGACACCTTTAAAACGAGTTCATCGTTTTGTCTTGGTCTGCTGAGTAGAGTAACTGCTTTATTCGGCTTTTAAGCGAGTTACAACTGACGAATTGAATACTGCTTGTCGCCATTCGTTTTGCAAAACACAGCGCCATGAAAAAGAAGCGTATCTAAGTAAATTGCTAAAATAAAATACGATCAATGCTAACTAAGTAAGATCGAAGTCGATCCCAGGCTATCGTTATGCAACGAACAATCTAATATCCCTTCAACACCCTTTAAGAGGTTTCATATGACTCTATAATACATCTGCCGCTTGATTTTAATCGGTGTAAACGAATCATGTCGAGTTCTTAACATTGAGTACCCATTGATTGCATGAAAAACCTGGAAGTTACAATGATATGAGATTTTCTAATGCACTCAAAAGCTGTTTTGGGATTTCCCATCAACGTTAACTATCATTCATGTCATGGCTGTTGGAAGCTCTGCAGAAACACAAAACATTGAATTATAATACGGTTAAAACACAAGTATTTTAATAATAGGATTGCTGAATTAAAATTGCTGTTCCCTGGATTAATGTCAAACAATAATGGCTTTCCATTGTATATAGGCAGAAGCTAAGTCCTGGAATCGGGGGACAGATCGAAAAAAAAGTTTGAGTATATAAGCAACATCAAATACCTGTGGACGCATCAAAAGGATAAACAGTAGAAACATTGAAGTTTTTGATAATATTTATGAATTATTTTTGAAAGGGGAAAGGCAGTTTCATTCCTATATTTAAATATTGGGAGGTCATCCCTCTGTCCTCTCTAATCTCCGCACTCCTATTACGGCTATTGGAAATTAATTATCCGTTTAATTACCTATCGCAGCAACAATTCGTTCACAAATCACAAAAGCGTTTTCCTCTTAATTAATCGTTTCGTCGTAAGATGTTCCCTGCAAATATGGATTAATATAGGCCTACTGCTGCTCATATAATATGATTTGTCAAATTTTGAAATAGAATAATATTCTAACGTTTAATTGATCATTGTTATTAGAGTTGAAATTTATATATTGTGCATTGTTACCGAAGTTGCCTTGTGTTACCTTTAAAATTTGCTGATTGAGCCAATTGCTCTAAGATTGATATTTATATAGCTGGATCAAAAGCCTTTGGGATGGCGTGTGCATCATGGACAGTGTCAGATACAGTGCTTCATATCGTTGACCAAACGGACAACTATATTAAAAATAATCTCTCACTCCCTGGAGGAACGAAGTGCAATGGACGTTATTCATTGAACACCGTGAAGGGGCGTTGTCATTATTTGATGAGCCTTGGTCCTACGTGGTTGGAGTGGAAAAAGTAGGAGAAGGTTTCGAGCGGAGACACTCAATAAATAAGATGATGGCGAGTATGGATAAACAGCACTAAGAAAAACTTCACCACTCGTTGCTCAAAAGCAGTGCCAATCCCAAGTCTGTGTAAAGGATGTGGACGTTCCTAATGATCCTTGCTATCAAACAGCTATCAATGAAACACGCTTGTCGTCAATCATTTTGCTATAACACAAGGTCGTTAAGATGAAACGTTTCTAAGTAAATAAAATACGATCACTGTTATGTTAGAAAGGACTCGGCCACAAGATGTCGTTATGCAACGTACAATCTCATATTCTCTTTGACACCTTTAATAAAGTTTCAAATCACTCATTATAAACCTGCCAGCTGCTAAAATTAATTGTCATCGCCAAGCCTAAGTTATTGCTGAAGAATTGCGAATTTTAGCTTCTAGCTCATTCGTTCATTTAATCTGAGCATTTATATAGCGCAACATAAGAACCTAAGATATAAAAGATCGAAAATATACAACTTCAAGGTAAAAGGATTATAATTTTAGCTTGAAGTAATTAACAACGCAACTGCTTACAGTTCAGCAGTGCCAGTCCCAAGCCTGGATAGAGGAGGGCGACGCTAATGCTCTTTGTTATAACGCAATATTGTAAAACTGCAACTAACTACTAACCAACTTAAAGTAATTTTTCATTGGTCGATGTCAACTAGACACACATAACACACATTTATTCATGCATTCTGTCAGCCCACTTTCTCTCGCTCCAGCAAACGGAACAACATTCAGATATCGCCTCTTTCCCTAACCATCGTTCTACTTTTAACGGTATTTCTAATCTAGAGAAACAACTGCGATTTCTTTTAACTTTTCTTATTACTCTCAACCAAAAATATCATTTAACACAAATTGCAATTATCAACGACTTCGAATGAAATATTTTAAATCCAGAACATGAATTTCATCAATTTTCCCTGCTTCATAAGTCTCAGACGTCACTGGGAGCCCTAAGAACAACTATCGATTTGTGTTTAACCTTCGGAATGTAGTCACAGTGTATGAGAACGGTTGAATTGTGCCACCTGAACGACGATAGACATACAGACAACCACACAGACAAACAGACAGACAGACAGACAGACAGACAGACAGACAGGCAGACAGACAGACAGACAGACAGACAGGCAGTTGACGGACAGACAGACAGACAGACAGACAGACAGACAGACAGGCAGACAGACAGACAGACAGACAGACAGACAGGCAGTTGACGGACAGACAGACAGACAGACAGACAGACAGACAGACAGACAGGCAGTTGACGGACAGACAGACAGACAGACAGACAGACAGACAGGCAGTTGACGGACAGACAGACAGACAGACAGACAGACAGACAGACAGGCAGACAGACAGACAGACAGACAGACAGACAGGCAGTTGACGGACAGACAGACAGACAGGCAGTTGACGGACAGACAGACAGACAGACAGACAGACAGACAGGCAGTTGACGGACAGACAGACAGACAGACAGACAGGCAGACAGACAGGCAGACAGACAGACAGACAGACAGGCAGACAGACAGACAGACAGGCAGACAGACAGGCAGACAGACAGACAGACAGACAGACAGACAGACAGACATGCAGACAGACAGACAGACAGACAGGCAGACAGACAGACAGACAGACAGACAGGCAGACAGACAGGCAGACAGACAGACAGACAGACAGACAGACAGGCAGACAGACAGACAGATAGACAGACAGGCAGACAGACAGACAGACAGACAGACAGACAGGCAGTTGACGGACAGACAGACAGACAGACAGACAGACAGACAGACAGACAGGCAGTTGACGGACAGACAGACAGACAGACAGACAGACAGGCAGTTGACGGACAGACAGACAGACAGACAGACAGACAGACAGGCAGACAGACAGACAGACAGACAGACAGACAGACAGGCAGTTGACGGACAGACAGACAGACAGGCAGTTGACGGACAGACAGACAGACAGACAGACAGACAGACAGACAGGCAGTTGACGGACAGACAGACAGACAGACAGACAGACAGGCAGACAGACAGGCAGACAGACAGACAGACAGACAGACAGACAGGCAGACAGACAGACAGACAGACAGACAGGCAGTTGACGGACAGACAGACAGACAGACAGACAGACAGGCAGACAGACAGACAGACAGACAGACAGACAGACAGACAGACAGACAGACAGACAGACAGACAGACAGACAGACAGACAGGCAGACAGACAGACAGACAGACAGACAGACAGACAGACAGACAGACAGGCAGACAGACAGACAGACAGACAGACAGGCAGACAGACAGACAGGCAGACAGACAGACAGACAGACAGACAGACAGGCAGACAGACAGACAGGCAGACAGATAGACAGACAGACAGGCAGACAGACAGACAGACAGACAGACAGACAGGCAGACAGACAGGCAGACAGGCAGACAGACAGACAGGCAGACAGACAGACAGACAGACAGACAGACAGGCAGACAGACAGACAGACAGGCAGACAGACAGACAGACAGACAGACAGGCAGACAGACAGACAGACAGACAGACAGACAGGCAGACAGACAGGCAGACAGGCAGACAGGCAGACAGACAGACAGACAGACAGGCAGACAGACAGACAGACAGACAGGCAGACAGACAGACAGGCAGACAGACAGACAGACAGACAGACAGGCAGACAGACAGACAGGCAGACAGATAGACAGACAGACAGGCAGACAGACAGACAGACAGACAGACAGGCAGACAGACAGGCAGACAGGCAGACAGACAGACAGGCAGACAGACAGACAGACAGACAGACAGACAGGCAGACAGACAGACAGGCAGACAGATAGACAGACAGACAGGCAGACAGACAGACAGACAGACAGACAGACAGACAGACAGACAGACAGGCAGACAGACAGACAGACAGGCAGTTGACGGACAGACATACAGCATGCCGCAATTACTTCCATCAACGTCAATAGCGTTGTAATTATAATGATTAAGATGCAGTTGAAATTATGCTGACCGAAATAATTATATATAATTCTTATGACACAGTTAAGAAAAGCTAGTATCCATCGCACTGGCTGGCAATTGGGAAATAAATATTATTTTATTTTCCTTAAGTTTATCACGGTTGAAAGTACATGTATGCACTTATGAGTAGGTTTCTTGGAGGGGTTCTATGTAAATGCTAAGATTGAATGAATGAAATGAATGAATGAATGAACTGTTGAATGTTCGGCTGTCTTTGCGTTTCGTTGCGTGATCGGTTTGGGAGAAGGCAAGATATCTATGTTAGAGAAATGGTTACTGGTCAGAAGATCAATTATTATAGCGTAATATTGAAACGAGTTGTCAGAGCGGACGGTTTGCCGGCCTTCATACTACAGGGCTACGTGGATGGTAAAGGGGCACGGGGTAGACCTAGTAGACGGTGGATGGATGACATCGAGAAGTGGATGAGACTGCCGAGAGCGCATTGCATCAGGAGTGCGTGGAGCAGAGTGAGACGGAGGAAAATTACGTCTTTGGCTCTGGTCTCCAATCCGCAGTAATGAGGAAGGACAAGTTTTGTCAAGTCATTTGTGATTAAAATGACTTGTGTTTCTTGAGTATAGATAACGTATATTAGTTACGTTAAAAGAGGTGTCTAATGCATGCGCTGTGTTCATTTGCGCAGACATATTCCTTTCTTCTTCTTCTAGTTCTCTGCACCTTCAGTAGGCAACAGGTTCAAATATCCGATGTCGCTATCACTTGCTGTTGTACCTCTTCTTTAAGCTTTCCATATCCATCTGTCATCATCCAGTCAAGCATCATCTGTCTTCGTCTTCCTCTTGTGTGCCTCACCTTCATATTTCCTTCTATGACTGTTCTTCATAGAGAGCCTCCTCTCAGCGTGTGTCCAATCCGTTTTCATTGTCTCGTTCTTATTGTCTCGTTCTTATTGTGCGTAACAGGGTTCTTTCTTTATGATCTTTTCCAATACTTCTTCATTGGTTTTGTATTTTGTCCTGCTAATTGACTCTATTTTTTTCTACTTGTCCACACTTCAAAAGCTTCGAATCTTCTTATGTCTATTGCGCCTACTAGATGCCACTCTTTTGCAATATTTTCATCTCAAAATGTATACCATAAGACCACTTGGTTACTGTCGCTATTCTATTCAGCGGACACATATTGATTTATTTTATATAAGATTAAGAAAATTAATCGCTACAAGAAATAGATTGTCATGAATATGTTACAACTCTTTTGCCAAGCCCAGGCCCTGATTAATGATACTGATACTGTATTGTCATGCAGCAATTAACTGACATCATGAACTCAATCGTTAGGACGTAATGCTTGGTTTGAAATTATGCTGATTTACTGCATCAAAGTATACTGGCACAATGGTCTTACGAGCTTAACACAACCATATATATATATACAAGATGTCGTTAAATAATTGGTTCGCATAATTCTTGATAAAAAATATCGCGCAATGATGATGCTAAATTCATTTCAATCAATCGTTGCACTTATAAGGTCAATGTATACAAAACACCTTTAAATTCTATTAACAGCGTCTAAATACACCGCCAGCAATTGCACTCTGTAAGCGCTAGGCTCAAGCCTAGATAAAGGTGGAGGGCATCGCAGCTCACTTTTTATGACACAAGGCTGTAAATTAGTAACTAACCAATCTATTCCATTTGTAATTGAAAAAGCTCACCACTGAGGTTTTTTTTATGATACATGCGAGGCTATTGTCTTTTCTTGGCCTCCAGTTTATTTGATTTATAAAAAAAATTTAAATTTCAATTTGGTTTCAATGGTTGCAACAAAATGAATTGAATTGAATTGAAATGAGTAAGAAATAATAATTTCCTACTCGTTCATTCATTACTCATAAATATATGTATAAAGAAACTTTAGACGCTTCAATACCTTACCTCCTGAAACGCATGTCTTACAATGTCAAATTCTAATTCCGCACACAGGAAAGGTAAGCCGTGACCACCAAAAGCTGTTTTTTTATGTATCGCCACTGTTTTTACTGCCATAGGCTGTCAAAGAAGTAATTAAGATACATATATGACATATTATGCAAAGTTCTGCTTAGACACCCGTAAATTAGTTTTCATAGCATTATGAATAATATCAGTCAAACCGGTTGGGTAATAGCTAATATGAAAAATGATCTCAAGACTTAGTAATAGATGTTGTAGAATGGCTAATGCCTTTGATTTTAAAAATAATCTTTCTTTCAAATACCTTGCATTGATTGTGTTAATTAAATACTCATACAAACATGTGATAATTAGTATTGATCTATTTGAGTAATTTCATATATGTATTTGCATATATGACAAATGTTAATGGAGTTGTATTAGAACGTTATAGTGAGTAAGTTACAATTAATGCAAAGATGTAGTTCACTGTATAATATCACTTGGTATAATATGATAAATAAACAGTATAGACTTACATTATTAGAAAATATTTCTTTAATAATGTTTAATAGAATAAGAATATTATGGCAAAATTCCAGGCCAAAAATTCTTTGAAGGTGTGATGATTGGATAAATGTACTTAGTGATTGGTCAGACACAATTTGTTTTATTTTGAACATTACTTGATCCAAATATTGACACAAATATTGTTACATTTGCATGAGATATCACATGACATGTACTATAGATGATGTTAATCCGTTATCATTTATGTGTAAAACAATGAACGTTAGTTGAAAGTTCAGATAGTTATGAATTATGTCTTTTGGACGCTATGAATTTATTATCACTGTACTGTATATGTTTCAAATTGTCGTCAACGACCATTGATGTCATACGACGACGTTAAACTGTGGAATAAGTAAGATCAATCGGAGGGATCACCTATCACGATTACGGCAGTATGGAACAGCCCTGACGGCCTCTTGATGCAAACAAACAAATTAAAACAATAAATGCCATTTTACTCAGAAGAGTAGGCAGGCTTTCTTATTACCAAATACGCAAACCATTCTCTGCTGCAAGAATGCCTTTCCCATTCTCAGTTTTAAAAAGTCTTTTATTTTCACGTCATCCGAAACAGTTATCCTTACTCCGACTCAGAAACCCAAGAGCTCGATTCTCTGAAACAGATAGGCTATACTGAAGGTTACGGTTGCACCCAGGAGCGCACCGCTCCATCATTGGCCATCAATTAGAAGACCTGAAATTATCTTTTTTTATAAATTAATATTTAATTAATAAATTAAAGCGTTAGCATGGTAATGTGGCGTTCTGCCGCCCGAGCGCCTGCCTAGCGCTAAAGGACGGTGTCGACCACCAGCTCGCTGACACGCCTGGAGTCGCCCGAGTCACTTTCTTACCAAATCTCAATGCCAAACAGTTACTCTCTATATCTACCAGGATGATCACTATCACCAGGTAAGATTAAGGACGGGTCTCTTCTCCAAGAAAGGTAACACGGCTCGAATTAGTAACGAGGTCTGACTCTGCCTATTCCGCGGTCGCCGGATGGGCAACGTTCTGAGGATGGCCGTACTCAAAACAGGGTTCATAATCATACCTGCAGGAGTCTTCCTCGCCTTGCATACCTTCCAAGCCACTAGCCTCTTCTTCCTCTCTACCTGATGTCGTACAATTCAGCATCTTGTGACTCTGAAACTATCGCCAATTAGGGACACCAAACGTTCTCTTAATTTCATATTTGAAACAAGTCCATAAGCCATTTCGGCCTATGCAATTATCGGTAGCTAAATTCAACGTCTTGTACTCCTAGACATTACTGTTCTCAACTCTCTAAACTCTGTCGTCCTAGACACTACAAGTCGCACAGCTCTTAGTCATGTCATCTCCGACACTTATCTATCACGCCTTCTACTCAACACGTAGCTCTCGGTCTATTTCCGTATATGGCATAAACGGCCGCGCACGTATATTTTGTCATGCACCACAATTGACGGACTAAGTTCCCGTTCTCTGTGTTAGCAGTTACCCACCAACACTCATATATTTTGCTTCGATAAAAATGACACTGGCATGATATTCACGGACTCTGATAGTGAATGTCTTCTGTCTATAACCTTCGCCATCTGTACACAGATCTTCGATCCGAACTACGCACGAGGGGGCCAGACCTCGCACTTCAGTCAGTTCTCAGAACTGTGTGTGACGACAAGCAACCATGTATTCACCTGGGTACCCGATTACCCAAACGTACTCGTATCGATCCCTTCGATCAGACACGCAAGTAGATACACTTCAGAAAAACAGGAGGAGTATCTATGACCAACGTAGGTAGCCAACAGTAATATTTACGCATCGATCAATTCTTCGTCTACTGGTTATCTCTAACCTGGGTTTTCGACTGCTCAGACTTTCTTGGTCAATTTCCGTGTGCGGCTTACCGGCCTCACACGCATAAGTTATCATGCACACGATTGACCGTCCTCTGCGTTGGCAATTGTCCGCCAACGCCGTAATATATTCTGATACTCGGGAAACCAGGAGGAGTAACTATGACCAACGTAGGTAACAAACAAGAGTACCTATCGAATGACCATAAAGCCATCAAGAAGAGTTACTTGACTTGTAACCTGAAGGTATCAATCGGCACCAGTGTGTTCTCTTGTTTGTCACGTGCTCTTCTAACGTGTTCACCCTTCCACGTGTAATTCCAGCGGGTCTTTCGGGAATTTCCCCGATATTTTTATCGAACGTATTCAATGGGGAACTTTCCCCGTATGTGCCAACGCTCCACCGGCAGCTCTCTTGGTTTGTACGGCTGCTACTGCGGGCTCTTGCGGCCATCCGAATTTTCACGTCTCCGACAACCTGCGGAACCTGGCAGGAGTAGCTATGACCGAACTAGGTAGCCAACAAGTATATTTCTCGGTCTGCTTGCATCTGTCATATACTTTAGTATCCGATCACCCAGACTCTCACATGTCTGTAACTTCCTTGGACTGCACTTATTCCTCTCATCGTAGGATCATCTAGATACTCGTCATCTAGAGCTCTGACCAACGGTAATGCACCAACTCTCGTTTCTCAGACTCGATTCTCTCACAGGCACCTGAGGTAAGTGTCACCACGTTACCTCTATGTTTCACACAGACCTGTATTATTATAATCACTTTCTCTGAAGCAATTGTACTCTGTCTCTTGTAAACTGGAACGAACCACTGGCAGATCTTTCGAGGAAGTCCTCGAAAGGAGATTATGTAGTTAGATCTACAAGAAGAACTTAGTAGACGCCTCGCGGGGAAACCGCGAGCCAAGATATTGCAACTAGACACACAAAAGAATAGATTTCTGGAAAACCGAGAGGAGTAACTGTGACCAACACAGGTAGCCAGTAAGAATATTTACCGAAAGACCGGAAGACAATCAAGAAGACATACTGCGGGGACACCACAAGTACAGATATTACGCTGAGTAACTCAAGTAAAGATATGCGGGGAAACCACGAGCAAAGACATTGCGATCAGACACGCCAATCAACAGATTGCTGGTAAACGGGAGGAGTAAGTATGACCACGCTAGGTAGCCAAGTATAGATATTTACTGAAAACCGTAAACAGAAAAGAATATGCGTAGACGCCCGCAATTGATCAGGTTTTCGGCACCAAAGGGAACTTTCTCTGTATCGAACGCACCAATGGGGGTCACCCTCCCCGTATTTATCGAATGTACTCATGTTTTCCAATATTTGTCAACGGCTTCACGGGGCTGCTCTCCCCGTCTTTTAACCAACGTGTTCAATGGGGAACTTTCCCCGTATGTTGTCTCAACGGTCGCCATAATCTGTCTCGGTGTAACGTTCGGTTGCTCGGGGCTTTACCCGATCTCTATTTCTCACGGCCACCGACGGGGTCACGTATCCGAAAACCTGCTGGAAATCGTGAGGAGTAACTATGACCGATCTAGGTAGCCAACAAGAATATTTCTCGGCCACCAGAACTCCCACGGTCTGCACGGTCGGGGATTTTTCCCAGTCTATCTCTCTGTCGGGCGCCGAGGCCTCTCTCGATATATGCGGTCGGTCCCTTCTGGAACTCACCCAGTCTGTATCACTCACAGCCACCAACGGGGTCACCAACTTCCCCGTATTTCCGAACAGAACTGTCATTCATTCATTTATTTCTCTCGATCGGGTCTTTACTCACTCTCGAACGGTACCCAGACCTGTGAGCATTTCTCACGATCGGTCTTTCTCTGTCAGCCTGTTGACTCCTACGATCAGGGCACGGTCCGTCTTGCGATCGACGGCAGAGGGGCCCACTCCACCAGATCAGCGAAAAGCAGCACCAGCCTGACCGCGAGAGCGGCTGTCACTAGAGGTCGTATTTATATGGCAACACTCAACGATACCTGGAGCGGTACGAGAACCACTCTACGTATGAAGCAGTACGAACCACTGCTCCACATATATAGCGATGCACCGCATGTTAGGCTATACTCAAGCCAATTCATGCGTCTGCAAGCTATGCACTCAATTAAAAATCGTCGATTGGTCTTCCCTCCTATACGCAACACTGTACAAAAATATACGTAAAATAACGCTATGGCGAGCCGATTATTTAAATAAATCATTCATTCAAGCCTTGTGGCCTGTCCGGCACAGTAATAATATGCGGCCTTAGTGATACTTATTTGAATTCTAAATGCTGGTAGATAATAAGCATAAAACACCACACTTCAAAATCACGCTAATATAGGTCTGTTAAATAAGTTAATCCTCAATTCAAGTCTTGTGGTATGTGCTCCTCAAAACCGTCAGTGTCATGTCTGGAAAAAGAGGATAGAGTTATTAATCATTTTATGACGCTGTGTTGTTAAACAGCAAATGAGAAATCTAATTCAATCGTTAGGCTGCAATTCTTGGGTTGCGATGTTGTTCTACCGCATTGACGTTGTTATACTGGAATGTGATCTGACGACTGGATAGACGATCCCACTCTGAAAGGATTTGATGGCAATTGACTTATGCTGAGCTTAAATAGAAAATGTTAATAATGTTTGAGGTGTCTAATAAGAGAGGTGTGTAAATTTATACGGACAGGTCCGGAGTTGAATGTAGGAAAATTGCTGCTCAGCATTAATTGCTCATTAAGTAGGTCGACTTTCGAATTGTAATCTCTTAATTTAAGACCATTAGGAAAACGATTACGTTATCGTGAGATAGATAGCAATTCACTAGTCTTGTGAAACTAGGAAACTAGGAAATCCAGAATTTAGCTTAGTTGAAATTTGAGTAACATTTATGAATATAATCTATTATCGGTGACAAGCGGAAAAAATCTCCAGCCTATGTGGGTTTTCCACGGACCCCAGAAATGATAGGGTACCCCATTTACTCCGCTGGATGTCCCTCAGATCCTTTCTTCACCCAACCTCGGAACTCTATCGATTCCAACGGTTTGGGTGAAATTACAAGATGAACGACTGCTTAAGTGCAATTTAAAACATTTGCATTCTCTGGCGCCGTTCTATTGAACAACTGCAAAAGTTTGTAAGCAACGAGTTGCAAGAACAGGAAATGAACAATCAACAGTTAACATACAATCATGTTTCTCACTAGTAAAAATTATGTAAAAGAGACGTATTTTAGGCTTTAGGCCTTCTTCGATTTGCTCTCATTACTTCCTTTAAATGATATGAACTCTATAAACATCAGCAATTTTTTGCATGAATTCGAGAGATCCATTTGTTTTCTCTATTTCCCATTTACCTCTACTGCTCCTCTATTATTATCCTCAATAGAAATGTAGATTTTCACCTCCATTATTGTTTCTATTATTTTTTGCTAAACGGTCTTTTGTATATGTGTACCTGATATCTTTTATACTTGGATATATTTGAAATGTCATCGCCAATATTTTTACCAATAAAGGCGCAGAGACTATTATGAATTGCAACTCTTATGCATGTGTCACGTGACTTGGCTATATTTAGTGAGTTCCATGTTATCGATAACATTAGACTTCGTCAGAATTCTCCAATCCCTCAAGGTTCGTTTAGATGTGAAATCTGAATTCAGTGTAAAAACAATATTTCCATATGCCAGTTACGACGAATGTAATTCGCATATAAATTGTAAGTTCAATTTACCTCTGGGTCGACTCTTTCCCACTGTTATGCCAATGGGTATTGAAATTTCTTATTAATGACAATGCAGCATCACCATGAAGCCACCCCGCCAGGTGTCACCAGTACATACCAACAGTTCCAAGCATATAAAATATGCAAGGTCATTCATATCATCATGCGACGTCAGGTCGTATTTTGGGGATTGAGCGTCTGGGATAGGCTCCAGCTTTAAAGGCAGAGGACTCCAATTAAGAACTTTATTATCACGTTTTGTCTCCAAAAGTCTTGACGAATTTATCGTAATTGCAATCTGAGTATTTCTACAGTCAAAACGAATTAGATGACAATGCCGGACGATGAATGTAAAACAGCCGCCTCCCAGCAAGACTAGCCCTATATAAGTTTCATGACTGTACCCTACATTGAGTTGATGCCTTTTGCCAAGAGAAGTTTTGTAATGCCGTAATGGCAATGTTACACGACATTGCTTTAAACTGTTATCACCGTCAATTTTGCTGGGCTCCATTAAAAACTATTTATTACATGCCTGACTATAATTATATAAATGGCCAATCAATTCTAATATGGCGAATGGCGACATCTAGCGATGAGTTGTGGTTGTCACAGAGGGGAAGAAGGCCAATGCAAGGCCACTTAAAGCACGCACTTCTTCAGACTCTATACTTTGAGACCTTAATATAGGACCAATCAACAGCACTGGCCAAAACATAACCATCAGATCTTGACTGCAGGTTCTCACTATGTAAAGTTTAATGTCTCTGCAATCCTGTTCAACGGGTTGATTGGTGGAGATAATAAAATTACTTTCGTACAATTATAATAACAATGACCTTGATAATAATGATAAAAAGACGAATAACACAACTAATAATAATCAGTATAAAAAATAATAATGATTATAGTAATAATAATAATAATAATAATAAATAGTAATAATAAAAATAATAATAAAAATAGTAATACAGCAATATAATAATAATAATTATTATTATTAGTATTATTACTATTATTATTATAATAAATATGACAACAATGACAATAACGATGACATGCACGACAATGACAACGACAAAAGCAATGACAATGATAATAAAATCTAAAAATAATATTAATAACAATTTCATGAAAATAATAACAAAAACAATAGTAATAATAGCAATAGTAACAATAATAAAACTAATACCCGAGGTCTGTCCAGCTATTTCATTCTCAGCAATAGTCCCTGTTATTCCTGTTCATCAATGGGCAAAAATATCCGTAATACCAATGACAATAATAACACTGACATTTATTTTTAAACATTTGACAGACGGAGATTGATTGTACGCATCCATTTGGGTTCTATCTATCCGAAATCCTTAAGGATGTGCCACTTAGTGACATCCGTCCTGCTTTTGGCGAACATTTCATTCCAATGTTTGACCTCCATTGGTCCACTCTTGCTCCCTAGAACGACCTGACCGATCTGTTCGTTACGACCCATCTTGTCGTAGTCCATGACGGAGACTGCAAGGCAGGTCTGGCGGATCCTCTCGTAGGGGACCGTGAACATCAGGGTATCCTCGAAGATTGGATTCAACGTCTTCTCCTTCACCGTCGTCTTCTTTTTCTCCATCTTCTTCCCGTCATGCATCAGCCAGATCTTGACGTAAGGGTCTTGAGTGAGTACGGCGAGCCGGGAGAACATGGAAAGAGAAAAAGATCAGGCATGAATATCTGTGATAACACTCGTTCATTTCAAACACGCGCTGGTTAAATTAATTAATTAATTCATCAATGATTCATTTGTTCATTCATTCATTCATCGCAAACATTTATATAGCGCCCCTTCAATGTTACTACTCAGAAGCGCTCCTTACTCCGGCACGGCTAAAGAAAACGGTTTTAAGGCGAGTATAAAATGAATCACAGTGGACCCTGGAGGCAACTCCATCAGTGCTTGGACTTTGACAGTGTCAGTCCCAAGCCTGGAGAATGAAGGAGGGCGGCACCAAATCATCTTCGGTATTAAACGGTATAGCTAAAAAAATCAACACACATTTTCTTTGCCTCGGCATATGTGGGCGGGTGATTGTTCATTTTCCATTTTGACATAGGTATGCGGTCAGTCAACTATTTACTATTTGTATGTGAGTGAGTAAGCTACGCTGAGAAGGGTAGCAGACATCAATATGACATTTCATTTTTCGCTCTGATTAGGATACACTGGGATAGGCGCTGTAGAAATATGTAAATACAATACAATAAAGTACAATAATGTTACGTTTTTCGAAGAATTCTTTGACAGTGATAGTTTTCGTCTCGATCTCTTTGACGCATTGAATTTTAATGAATGATAGTAACTTATTTCTGGAATTGAAATTGAATACTCTCGAATTTCTTAGTCCCGTTCCATTTTCAACTTCGTTAGTTAGTTAGTATTTGAACGACGCGATTTCATAACAAAGATGAATGAACCGCTCATCTGTTTGCACCCTGACAGTGTCAGTCCCAAGGTTGGACAAGGGATAAGGGTGACGCTAACGGTCTTTGTTCTCACCGTGTCGTTAAACAGCAACAAACCAAACAAAGAAAGACGACGTGCAGCTTTCAATCTATTAGTCAGGATTTGGATGCCTTTAATTAAATGGTTTCTGTCGAATAAAAAGTTTATAAGCTTTGTTTAATGTATGAAAGAAAAATCGCTATTGAAAAGGATATTGCATAATGCGACATTTCAAAGCAAGTTCTGTCATGTAAACTATATGTTGTCATAATTGCAGTTGTAATAATAACTCCGCCACTGACAGTGCTAGTCAAATACCTGTACAAAGCAGGAGGTCGGTTCTAATTTTGCATTATGACATAGGAATGGAAAATTGTGAAACGTTGGAGTAAGTTTAGCCATACTGCTGTGTTTTTATGTAATAGGAATATGGAACTATCAAACCCAATTACACACCTTTTTCAAATATGAGAATCGTCCTTTTAAATAATAGATTAAACGATTAATTAAAAGTGCTGTACTATGCCAAGCAAATTTCTATCGACTGCAACGGCCTCTGTTGTCAAAAGCGGTCGTTAAACTCCCGGATACACCCATTAATTATAGTCCTCTTCTTCCTGTGCAATGTGCAAACAATTATGCGTGCAACCTCATGAGGCTTGCTAAGCAGAACACTCACAGTTCGCAACAAGGCAGTGCCAGTCTTAAGATTTAATACAGAATGACGACGCTAATAATCATTATCATTACATAGGCTCGTTAAACAGCAACACATCAATCTCTACTCAATTGTCAAACTCTGGACTGGAAATTGGAAGGCGTGGAAGGCCTCTTCTTAGGTCGGTTCTGATGTGGCATTATGACATAGGGATGGAGACTTATTAAACGTTGGAATACATCTATAGTTTATACACAACCCATTTTCACTGTTGTGTTATGTAAGACTGTGAGCACTAATTACACACCCGTTTTATGTGTGAGATTCGCTCATTTAATTAAATGATTTATTCGATCTATATTCGTACCTCGTCACGTAAACACAATAAGTATTTTGCGTGTAACTTCATAGGGCATGCTAAGTCAACTCCCTCTGTTCACTCTCTCGCAGTGCCAATCCGAAGATTAAATACAGAATGAGGACGCCGCTAATGACCTCTGCTCTAACAGACACACAGAGTGTCGTTAACCAGCAACACATCAACTTTTTATAGGGCCCTACACCTCTTTTTAGTTTGAAAATCGTCTATTTAAGTAAAGGATCGCAATTTTTTTGTATTCTAGACTATTTTGGTTGGCTGTATGCAACTTTTCAAGACATTGCTCGCACTCAGGCAGTAATAGTCACAAGATTCAACACAGAACGACTACGCTAATGATCATTTTCATTACACAGGGTCGTTAAACAGCAACACACCAATCTCTTCTCAATTGTCAAACTCCGGACTGGAAATTGGAAGGCGTGGAAGGCCTTTTCTTAGGATGAGATCTCTCTGCCATCATATGGATCTGAAGGGATGCTCAGCGATTTGACATCCGAGGGAGATAAGACGTCGTTTAACTTCTAAAGGGTCACAAGGTCTCAGAGAATGAGGATTCTACATAATTGCCAAGCGCTACGCTTCTATGGTTGACCTCGTCACGGGTTTCACTCTAGCACTCCTTCTTCTTGATGACGAGAGTATCCGCTGGTTCTTTCCTCTATCACCAAGCTCAGCAACACGACACACTTGATGGTTTTAGTATGTATATTTAATTATATATATGTAACACTCATCCTATCTACGCTTACTGAAGTTATTAGTGTCCTTTAGAAATGTTTCCCTGGTTTACGTTGGAGACGGGGTTCCCAACTACGTTGATTAACCTTATCGTCAGAACGACCTAGCGTCTCCCCCAGTTCCGAAACAAGTCCCTGTTCCTTTTGCTTGCTACGCTATATGAATCCTTCTAGAGGCGATTTCCTTCGCCCTCCCAAACGCAAAACTCGTATCTCTATTGGATGACAGGTCACCTGCAAAAACCATTACTAAATCCTGGTTGTTCGGGTCTTGGCGTGCCTAGCGTAACGTCAGATTCCTAGGGGCGTCCAGTCACTGTTTGACTAGCGGCTGTTATGTTATAAGGCTGGGCTTTATTAGCATCATTGAATTCCATTACTACAGTTATACCGCCTAACAGATTGCGCCGTTCGTATCAGAATTGTCTCCTATTCATGATCCGTATCAACCAGCCGGTTCAGGCCAAATCTTCAACTGATTCATGAGTTTCTTGTCTGTGGGCGGTAGAGATGGAAGGGGTAGGCGTCCGCCTCGAGGTGTCGGGTTTCGCTGCTTGATACTCCGTTGATATTTGCATATTCCTTGGTGTCTGTATTGAGGCCTTCTGCTTCAGGCGAAGCCCATTGATGTCTCCCATCTCATGTGTCAGGTAGACATTCTCATCCGTAGTCCTCCTACGCTTCTGCAGTCGATCGATGACTTGTATATAGCGCCATCGTCCAGAGTGACGCGCGTCACAGACCTAATATCATGCAGTGCATGGCTTCTATAAGTGGCGTATACATGTAACTGAAGCGGATAAGCGAATGTTCGACATGCGATGGTTTTTCAAATACAACAACTAAAAACTCATTGATGGGAGCGGACTAAAGACCTCTGCATCGGTGATGGCCGTGTCTTCTAACTTTGCTTACATTACATACATGTATAAGGGTGGAGTCTATACTGGCAATTAGGAGGTCAGTATAGGTCTAATTTGACTAGTATTATGTTCAGATTGACGATACGGTGTCATAACCAGTATGAGTTAGCGTCGCCCTACTTCTGTCTCGAGGCCTGGGACTGGCATATGTATTTGTAGGGCTACAAATATGGCGTAGGTGTATTGGATGATAGACAGCACCGTTGTAACGATGGCCTCGGTTCCTTGTCAATTCTGAGCCCTAGAACCTCTAGATCACTGTTAGGTAGAGGGGAGTTGTTGATCCCGGCAGTAAATATCCATTCGGACCCTCCATTGTGTTTCGTCGAAAGAAGCTGTGGCCAGGCGCAGTCATGGAAGAGTCGGTGTGGTTCTCCGTTTTGACAACTCTCCACAATTATGGCGACATCTGCGTTCTGGGCTGTAGGTCAACTAGCTGCACAGAAGTTTTAAATTGCATTGGGTTTAGCCAGCATGGTCGCATATGTTAAGTAAATTGATGATGCGTTTAACGCTGAATTATTTAAAGCGTTATATTTAATGGCTTTACACACCTCTTTTGAGTGTGAGATTCGCTTTTTAAGTGAAGGGTGAAAAGCGATCCTAAATAATGTCTTTCGAATTCCCATAGACCAAATTCTTAAGCAACAAGTAGGCCTACTCGGCCATTCCCAAGCCTGGATAAAGAGAAGGACGACGCTAATAGTGTTTGTTACCACACAGTGTCGTTATATACATATATCAAATTGATCAGTCGCTGAAACTGCATTTATTAAAATGAAATCTGGTCCAATCAAAAATTGAAGCATACGTTGAATCGACTAATAATATTTATATGTAGCCTGGATAGGAACCACGTTGAAGGTGTCTTAGTTGAAGTTCACCAGAGGTTATTATTTATCACTGGTGTGACAAAGTCTGGCGGCTACAAGTGTTCCAGGTACATGAATATTGAATGACACCATCTTACCCAGATCTTGCCTTTGCATAATTATAATTACAGTATGCCTTTCTGCGATAAGCGCATCATTTAAGTAAGGCGATGACGCATTGATACACGAATTTGACGTCAAATCCTGATTCATTTGCTATTGTTGGTAGGTTAATTATTACTTAAATACACTGTGTCATAATAGAGTCGATTAGAGTCGTCCTCCGCATTTTACAGGCTTTGGACTGGCACTGCCAGGGCGCGATCTGCCATTGTGTTTCTGAACGCTGTAATAAAGCTTAGAGACAAACGGCGATGAATGTATTTCAAAGGAGTTTATTTATATTATCTTTGCCTAAAATTATTACTATTTTCAAACTGATTTAACTTAAGATTAAATTTTCTGCCGCCAAAACTTCGGCTCCAATGCAAACGACAAAATATGTCGCTTCTACGGAGGAACACAATGAAAATTAAGCATATTAATAATAATAATATTCGTTTTTAAAATCAAACTGACTGCTGCTTGCAGTATGATTACAGGTACAGCATGAGCGAATGATGACGAATTATCATAGGAATTGAATTTAACTGTCAGCAGCTACGCAGGGCGCTCATTACGGTATGCATCTCTTTTTAAACAAGCGCCGTCACCTAGCGAAAGAAGGAAAGAAGTTAACACCAGGGGCATACGGGTCTCGATCTCGGCTAAAGACCTCTGCACATGTGCAGCATTTGGCGCATGCGCACTGTTAAGAACAACTAAAAAGCTTTATTCTCAAACTTGAGACTGGCGTTCAGAAACTAAATCAGCGATTTAGTTTCTGAGCGCCGTTAAAAACGTGCTCTCAGACAGGAATGATTGCATTTTAGAAGTATTTCCATATATTGTTCGAATATCTAATCTAAGTAAAGGTGAGATATGTTAGAATAATTATTTATGTCGACGTCAACTGCCTTAGGCTGAGCATGGTGGGGTCGGTTATGGTTAATTAACCGTTGTGAGAGTCGTTTAGGGTCAGAGTTAGGGTTGGTGTCATTTTTAGGCATTTGCGTAGAACTTTCCGTCGCATAAGATATTTTTACGAGCGATGAGAGGCCGAACTTTCGGCCGCAGAAGCTCCACGGTTAACTTAGTTTATTCTTTGAATATGTCTTTAGCTACCTATGAAGTGGTGATTAGTAATAGAATCTTTTTTTTATCTTTTAATAATGTACAAAATATTTCATGCATTTGACAACATTGATATAAAGAGAGCTGAGTTAACAAACACTTTTACGACTCAAAGTATGCCAGCATTCATACATCTACTTCTTAGACTTTAGAGGAAATCTCAAGAAGCAGCTAATGTAACGCTTTTCGCAATTTATAAAACTTCAGATCTAACAAGTTTAAAGGTGCGTAAGTAGCCATTACCCAAAAATGTTCTCCTTCATTGAAATAACTTTTGGTACAAAAAGTACTAGTTGCAGCTGTATCTATATTGATTGATATCTTATGGCTGTCAGAGCGTTTGAAGCAGACTATGCCTTCGATGGATTTACAATTTGCTTCAGCGACTTATTCTACTCCTAAGAGACTGTCTCAATGTTTAGCTAATGAATGAATACCTGATTTGTTAGTACAGAAAGTGTTAGTATTTTGTTTTCTGCACTGTCTTAATCATATGACTTAAGCTATAACTGTGTTATTAATATGCGCCATTTCAATAATGTGGACCATGTTGTGATATTAATGTGGAGCTTGTAATTAATGTGGATCCTGTGGGAGTGTGAGCCATGATGATAACAAAACCTTGTATCAAGAAGTTTCTTAGGTGGCGCTGCGAAATTTCAAATCAGAATTTTTTTCATAGGCTGTTCGCTGTTTGGTAGCTCTAGATGATCAGAAAAATGACCAGACACTAACTATAAGACTTGTAGAGAGCAGCAGAGATATGCACAGAGACAGATAGCCATATTTAAGATGTTTCTAGACAGGTTGTTATTTTAAATAAGTTCGTGCATGCTAGAGATTTCATCCTTTAGCGGGCACTAAAATGTTTTGAGGAATCGTCGTGCTTATAAAATCTCGTAAAAATTAATGTAGGAACTATTACATACCTTTTTAAATATTTTTACCGTCATTATATATATTTCAGCTTTTACGGATGCATTGTGCAGTGATATCAAATTGCATACAATCTAAGTAACAGTGAGGTGTAATTATTTACGTCGATACTACTACTACTATTACTACTATAAGACCAACCCCGCCACAGTTTGAACTCGGCAGAGTCAAGTCCAAAGCCTCGACGTAGAAGGAGGATGTCACTAATGATCTGTTTCATCACACAGCGTCGTAAAACAGCAACAACGCAACTATTGACCAATTACACACCTCTTTTATTGGTAAGATTTGCTTTTATAAGTTCAATAAACACTAAAATTCTATTACAAGCACTACATGATTCAAATATTGTTACATTTGTATGAGATACCACATGACATAATTATATTAAAGATTAATCCGTTATTATTATTATTATTATTTTTATTATTATTGTTATTATTATTTATGTGTAAAACAACGAACATTAGTTTAAAGTTCATACAGTTATGAATTGTCCTTTGGACGGTATGAATTTATTATCACTGTACTGTATATGTTTCAAATAGTCGTCAACGACCATTGATGTCATACGACGACGTTAAACTGTGTAATAATAATAAAATCTGAAAAAAGAAAAAATCAAAATGAATGCGGAGAATTGCCCTTACAAATACGAAGATTGCAAAATTTCCTGAAATTGGGTGCAAAGATATTGGGAAGTCCGGATCATCCAATCAGACCTGGATATGAACCTCATTGGACAAATGATTATAGAACATCTGGACATAAGGACGAATCTACATTTACAAGTACAAACAGTTTTTGTCTGTTCTTTAAATCAATCTTTTCAAGCTCCAAAATTCACTATTAATCCACCTTGGTTAAATAGTGACATTAATGTTGATCTTAGTCTTCACAAATCAGTAAATGAGAAAACAGATAATTCTGAACTTATCCGTCTTCTTTCCTTGGAACATATCAATATATATCATGAGTACACACATATATACACTGATGGATCTAAAGCTGTTAACTGCGTTGCTGCTGCATATACAATCCCTTCCTTAGAGATACATAAACAAGTCCGTCTCTGTAATGATTCTTGCATATATGCCGATGAATTAACTGCAATTAAAGAAGTTTTATTAAGGATATCAGAGAATGAAAATCAAGATAATAAGAAATTTGTTGTTTTTCTGCCTGTTTGAGTGCTATTACTTCTATTAACGTAACTACTCACACTCTAGACCAATCCTTTTACAGAAGACAATGGTAGCACTTGATAAAATTAAGATGAGTAAATATGTTTAATTTGGATTCCTATAGTCATGTTAATGTTATTAGGTAATGAAAGCGTGGATGCTTTAGCAAAACAATCTCAGCATTATAAATATATTTGTCCTGTGGTGGACACATGCTTAAAATTTATTGACCCAAATAGACGGAAAGAGGTTCAAATATCAAGATTAAGATTAGGAAAAGTAAATCTGAATGAAAGTCTTCTTCCTAGGAAGAAACGTGAAACTGAACTTTGTAGTTTTTGTAAAGTCCCAGAAAATATTAACCATTTATTATTAAAGTGTAGAAAAGAGAACATCTCTAGCACACTAAAAGTTGCATGTGTTTTATATAAAATGGATTCTAATACAAAAAATTTACTTAGTTGTATGCAAAGTAAGGTTGTATGCAAAGTAAAGTTTATATGCTTGCAAACCTTATTTGCAATGGAAAAGTTGTGTAAATGTTGTCTTACACAAATTTAATTGTTTTTTGTTAGTGTGTGCTAAGTTGGACACAAAGAAGTGCGATAGTTAATAAAGCCTTGTATTATTTCATATAGATTGATTTTATTGACAATTATAATTGTCAAATAAAAGAATAGAATATGATGATTTTAGTGTAAAAAATGAATATCTATAATCTGTAAACCTCTGGAAAACATTTTGCACTAGATAAAGAATTCTTTATTCAGAGCGAAGTTTATTGAATGCGATTGGTTTGTGAGGCGTTTTCTTCAATGCAAATACTTTTGTGAAGATAAGCAACCTTCGCAGAAGTGTCGAACTGTCGATATTTAATGACATCGTGTGTCTGATAGAACCGATGAACTGGTTCCTATCGTTCAAGAGAACCGAATTTTTGTTTTCCTCAGCAAGTAGTGGATTTAAATTCCAATAGTTCAGCGTCGTCTAATGGTACAAAAGATGTCCTAGGACCATGTATCACCCGCCTACTTGGAAATTGGAAGAAGTAATAAGATCAGAAGTGTTTCTTGGATTACTAGCCTTAAACAAATACGTAGCCAGACACAGACATTAAGGTGTGTAGAGAACAGCAGAGATAAGCACCAAGACAGATTATAAAAGGCAGACAGATAAAACGATTTGTTTAGAGAGGTCGTTCGTTGTTCTAAGTAAGTTCGTGCGTATTAGCAATTCTCGGAGTTAATCCTTTTTACTAAAATTTATGGGAAAATCTTTGCAGCTCGTCATGCATATAAGATGCAGTAAGTATAGTAAGAAATGTTAGACACCATTTTAGATGTTTTTGCAGAGGTTATTTAAAGTATATTATTCAGCTAATACAAATACAGTTAAAGTTACCAGTTGCACTGTATCCTAAGGTGACTGCGATCAACGCTCGAATAATTAACGTTGCCATCAACAGCCTTTGTTGTCATGGCAGTTCGTTTTAAATAAATGAATTAAATGAAGTCTTGTTACGTCGATTATAATTTGCGAACAATTGATATTCTAAGTAAATGGGTAGTTAATCCCAAATGAATGTGCACATGTATTTAAAATTAACTTACATGTTGGATATTGATTGATTGATTGACTGATTGATTGATTGATTGACCGACTGACTGACTGACAGACTAACTGACTGACTGACTGATTCGATTGATTGCTTAATTGCTTGATCGATTAGGTGACGTAGTTGCTTTGATTGAAAGGGTTACTCACTGACCAGATAAACCATTGATGTCCTTGGCCTTGAGATCTCTGGCCTTTATGACCCCAACGCTGATAACCCCGACGCTCGGCTGATAGTTCAAGGACAGCAGGAGTTCTCCCAGCTTTCCCTGCGTTTCCAGAATAAAAGAAAATTAGTGTTCACGGTTTTATTTAGTTTCGCAAGATCCTGTCGCAGTCCAAGATAAAGATCAAAGCTAAGAACAAGCTAAAATACAAGCTCCAGGCTGAGCAAAATCAAGAATAGGAGTCAGAAGAAGATTTATAAAAGACAAAAACCAAGAAAAAGATTAAGAGAAAGGACACAAAAAGAATCAATAACCCAAAAATGATACGTTATAAGTGAGAGAAAGTTTAAAATTTAAGCTTTTAAGGCCAGAATTGGAGCAATGAATTGTGCGACAACAGGAATTAGAACAATAGTTAGATGAAGAGTTGGAACAACGCACGAAATGATAATGGTAGAACATGAAATGGAACTAAGGATCGGCTGCTGAAACAAGATTAGAACCAAAAAAAAATAAAATACTATATCAGCAAGTACAAGAACAAACCCTGTGCTAAGACGCAGAACAGTAATATGTATTAGAACCAGAATAACAAAAGAAAAATAGCAACAACATCGACAACAAGAAAAACCTACGCAGCAGAAAGGGCAACGCCATTACCCATTAATCGAAAATTACGCAAACCAGCTGATTATTATTCAGCTCAGATTTCTCCGCCAGAGCTGGAAAGGTCATTTATGGCCTGCGCCGTTGCGTCCTTCGCACACGTGGCCTTCGTCCTAATGGCCTGCGTCTTCATGCAATTCAATTCAAGACCCTATCTTCCCTCCGTTCTTTGAGTGGCTGTGCGATCGTGGAATTAGATTGTTTTTGGGATGCTTCAGGGTCAGCCCGATTAGTCTTAGCGAATAATTGCGCTACAAAAGCGTGATTACCATTACAAACACTTTGCAATTTATTTTCAGCCAGAGGAAAATTTTGCGTATTGTTTGTATGTTTATAATGGTCGTTGCGATTCCAATCCTCAAAAGTCATCGTCTCCGCAAAAATGTTGCTAACGCTTTAAACATACAACGTTTAAACTCAATGTCTTTCGATTCCTTCGCGTACATTGTCTCTCACGTGTCCCTTGTATTATTTCTGTCTCTGCATGCCCGTTGTCCCTTAATGTCCTCTGCTTTTATGTTCCTTGTATTCCCATGTATTTTCATGTCCCTCCTGTCCCTGTATGTCCCTCGTATCCTCTGTGCCCGTTTATGTCTCTTATACCCTTGTGTCCTCTGTGTCACTTTATATCCATCGTGTCCCTCAATGTCTCCCGTGTCCCTCACCGTGTGTCCTTTGCAGGGCTGTAGCGTGCGCCACATCGTCTGTGCCTTGGAGAGATCGAGTTCGCTGAGAGGAAGACAGATCTCCCCAATTGGATCATCTCTACTGAACCGATCATAGTCGAGAACCTGAAGGTAGAGCGTTCGATTCGAAAGCTTGTTAAAGGGAAAACCTAAACGAAAATTAACATAATTTATTCGTTTATAGATAAATAATTAACTTTCAGTTTGGTCAGATAAACAATGAAAAATTAAAAAAACATTATTAAATTCACTGAAGCCGAACAATCAATAATTGATCAATAACTCTACTAATGAATGACTTTGATAGTTAAATAAACTGACATTTGAAACAAAAATTTGCTTTTGCGTAAATTTGGAATAAATTGATGAATGAATAAACCGTTGATTTTGAACAAACTTTCCATTTAAGCTGAATTTAAATGCACTTGCCGTCGAAGCAGAATGAGGTAGCAATCGCCGTTGACCAAACTTTTTAGCCGATTGAATTATTCTTTGAGCTTGAAAAAAATTACCTTTGAATCTGCGCGCATTAGCCTTTGAATTCTCAAATACTTGCCTTCGAAGATGAACGTTTCGTTCCATCTCGGGTTGAGATTCTTCCTCTTAATGTTTGTCGTCAGTTTGTGTTTCTTATCCGGAAGCAGCATTATCTTCACATAAGGATCACTCGTTCCGGAAAAGTCCTTGGCGGCCAGGTCCGTTGCCCGAATCACCTTCAGGCTCAGGATCATCTCCCTCGTGTCGTATCCGAGACTGAACTGGAGTCTTCCAAGCTTATCCGATCCGGAGCCACCGCCTCCAGTGCCGCAAGAATCGTTCGAAGGATCGTCGTAGTTGTTGGATGTGGCATCGTCGGCCAGCCTCGAGGACGAGGTATCTGGATCGGAGGATGTCTTCGAGATTCCGACTGGACTACTGCTTCCGCTGCGACCGTCTGCTCCCTGAGGGAAGAGAAAGAAGGGCGGAAATGGTTAGGAATGTACATATGAACTATAATTATATAGTCGGAGAGGGAACATCATTCCAAAGCAAAGGACCAACAGACGCATAAGCACTGTTTCGGGCAGAATTCGTCCGAGTCCGAGGTACCAGAGGGTCAAGTCGGTCTAATAAATGTATTAAGTATGTATGTAAAAATGTTCCCTCTAGTATTTTGGAGATAGTGTGCGCATGAAGCTGTGCGTGTGTGTAGGATTCCATAATTGGTTCACACTTTTGTGCAAAGAGATCCGCTGAATGCGATCGTTAAATTAAGGCCATGTATCTAAGTATTAAATGTATCCAAGAGAGATTATGTGTGGTGATAAGTGATGATGACTTGAAAAAAATTCCTTGCCTAAAATGTGTCTTAGTAATTAGTTTTCAACTAATTTGCAACTATCTATTCTGTCCAGCTAAAGCTATTAATAAAATTATTAGATTTCTCGAGAAAAAATGTTTGCACGCACGAGAAATTCTTCTGTGCGCACTGCTTAGAGGAAACATTGTATAATGCATGCAGGTATGTATGCCTGTATATACATGTATGTGTATACATGTATGTGTATACATGTATGTGTATCTATCTGTTCAATCCCTTTCTCAATACATCCATCCATCTTCATCCAACATTTCATTGTACAGCTAACATCAAAACATCGTGATAAATTGATTCCTTTGTCGCGATGTAAATATTTTTTTGGAAGCGACGACTAGACTGACAAACTAATTACTGCCTAATTAATTAATTCCGCCTCGATCGCCTTGATCATCACCATCGTGGCCGTTGCCATGGAGACCGACTGGCGGTGCCAAAACGATTGTCCTCTCTGCCTCATCAGGACGGAGCAAAAAGACGCCATGTCAAATAATCACCTCCTCAATCCATCACCATACCCAATCACGCATAATGAGTAGACTTCTAAGGATACATTCATATCTAATGCATATATATATATATATATATATATCGCATGTATAAACAATGTACACATATATGCTTAAATATACAAGCACTCGTGGGTATTTACACAAGTATGAGTTTGTACATGTATATAATTAGATAAGTGTGTATTATTAAATGTTTATGTATGTGCAAATGATATGCAAATGATATGCATATATTATTCCTTTCATATGTTTATGTAATTATGTATATTTATAGCATATAATTGAGCGTGTGTGTTTATATATATATATATTGCCATGATCGAAACGGTTTTATGGTTATACAATCGATTTATATATAGTTATTTTCATATTACCACAATGGACATCATTCTTACAGACAAAGTATATAAATAATAACACGTGGCTTTAATGTAATCTGTAAGTGGTGCATTATGCCAAGCAAATTTCTGTATGTTGTCATAGGCTGTCGTTAAACCCTGGATCCATCCATCCATGAATATATAAGTTGAGGTAAACTTTTGTGATTTTATACGTAATTATGTCTTGCATATGTATATAGGTATGTGTGAGCGTGTTCTTGCGTTTGTTTGTGTGTGTATTTATGTGTATATGTGTGTATATATGTGTGCATGTGTGTGCTCTTAAATGCACTTGTGCGCACTTTTACCTAAGTCGATAGAGAACTTTATCAACTGTATAGTAGGGCAGCCATACCGGTCGTTTAAGCTAAGCGACACTGTGTGACAGCAAAGATCATTGGCGTCACCCTCCTCGTTTATCCAGGCTTGGGGCTGACACTGTGAAAGCGCAAGCAGTGATGGGATTGCATAAAGATCTCTAATGTATTGTTCTTTTATTGTCAACGTAGATCTGCTCAATTGCTCGCGTGAGGGAAATTGATTTCGAGAGTTTCAATTTGAGAATTGGTTTCCGTTTTTAGGAGGTTCTGATCGAGTTACCTGAGAAGACAGTGGACGTGTAAACAGAACAGACGTAGACAAACAAACAGAGGGACATACACAAACAAGGAGACAACAAGCAGACGGTTACAAATTCATGTTACCCCTCACACCATCGACTCACATAGGCAGAAATCTATCCAAGCAGACTGAAAAGCAGCCAGTAGGACAGACACACACGCACATACAGATAGACTGAATACTATAAACAGACGGAGTTCAATCAGACGATTGGAGTAATGAAGCTTCGGACTGAGACCAGTGTTATCCGGTGACTTAAGTAAAAGAGGCGCTATATAAATGCCATGATCAAGTAAAGGAACTAACGAATATATGAATTAAGGAATATATTGATGGATTAATGGATAAAGGGAAGAACGATTCATATAAGTATACTCAGCAACTGAATGAATGAATGATTGAATGAATGAATGAATGAATGAGCAAATAACGAGTAAATGACTGAACGGTCAAACGAAGAAATAAAAGAATGAATGGAAGAAGGAACGAATGAACTAATAGGCGCCACTGCACCTTACTATAAACTGATTCGCCTTTCCATCCAATCACCGATTCAATTCAGAACGATAATTACACTCGTGACACTCTCATTCCAGTTCGTCAAGGAATCAATTTACTCAGTAAACAAATGCGCTACACAAATAATGAACAAGTGTCACGTGCACAAGGCACAGCCCTTGAATGGGTGTGATCGAAAGAGACAATTGAAGTGGGGGTCAGTCGACCTCAATCAGTGCCAAAGCTAAGACAGTCAGAGAAAGAGTTCTGCGATCAAACTAAATGCACCCCAGAGTATGAGCCATAACATCATTGAGCAATTTAAAGCATGGAACATGGCTAAGCTTGGCATACTTGTATTGTATTGTAAGTTGTATTGTGCTTAAGTATTAATAAAGCGCCTTAAGTAGGATCAACCGTGCACTACTTAACATGCAATGCTTTAATGGAGTATAGCAAAGCATACTATCGTTGAGCATAGCATAGTATGGCATATTCTGCCATAGAATGGTGCATCACATGGCATGGTCTATCATGCCATTGCGTTGCATAACATGTCAAAGTGTAATAGATAATAGCATAATGGAATAATTATTACCATAGTATCGCATTGTAGCCTAATTACAGCGAGATAACTATTCAGGGTGCACTCGTTAGAGTCTTGCTTAAAGATAACAATTTACTGTATGGTACGTTAGCGGCCAGTGGTTCTTAAACTTTTTGACGCCAGGGACCAGCAACGACTTTTTAATAATAGTTGCGGACCACTAACACTAAACGTGAGAAAATGTTGGTGTATGTAGTACAGTCTAATTGAACAAGCGTGCGCCGAAGACGCGAATCTCCCCCACGACAATGGAGTCGATGGGAGCGTTGTAAACTTCCCCAGTTTGATGTAATACCTTTGTTGTTGAAATGTAATAAGACTAAATTGTTAATATCATTTTGATGTTGTGATTATGTAATTATAATAAAAAAAAATTAAAAAGTTATTTGCATGAATATTATTGCTAGGAAAAATTTAATAGGCTGTACCATTGTAACAGCTACAACAAGTAGGAGAAAATTAATGAAAGTTTTAAATTGTTCAAGTATACAAAATTTGATGGTATAACATCTATTGATTTTACAAATTGCACAGAAAACCAATAAGCTTATCATAAAATTCAAAAATAAACTGTGGCAATAATCATAATTAAGGACAGATGCATATTTTAAAAATGCTCGATCATTATTTTCGTCTCAATTGATGCTTCTTCGACTTGCATGTTTTGTTCACAGTATTTGCAGGGCCATTATTATCATTTTCTTCTTCGGCTTCACTGTCTGAATGGTCTCGCTTTTTCCGCAGATTTTTTATGTCTGTTATTAAAACCGTACATAAATAATTGTTTCCTTTTACTTACAATTATTTTCTATTTATTTATTTAAATTTTAAAATTCAACAGTTAACAATCTTTTAGTCCTACTCAATTTGCAATAAAATTAAAAATATTGAATCTTCTGCTACAACTCGTCATCTACTAACTTGATTTATCGCTCATTTTTCAAAGACTATTTGAATTAAAATTAAACAAAGATGAGACATCACCAATATATTTATCTGTTCACAGTGGCCACAGTGCCAGGCTACGCTTACGCCTTCATGAGTTTATGTAGTACTCTCGTGTTTCTATTTTTAATTTAGATTTAGTTTAATTTGAGAAAATTAGGAAAGATTAAATTAATGTTAAATTAGTGTTAAAGAAACGTAAAAATATCTTATTTTACCAAACATTTGCGCGGACCACAGAGCAGAGCTTCGCGGACCACCACTTTAAGAACCACTGCGATAGCCTATCGCTTAGAATGAGTTTTATTAGAAAGATCTCTTAAGACACCTTTAAAACCTTTCAAAAGGATTCTATACAGACCCGGAACGCTACAATTGCTTGGATAAATCGCTACTTAAAAGATTGTTGCAGTATAACGACACTGTGTGGTAACAAAGATCATTGACGTCACCCTCCTCCTTTATCTAGGCTTTGGGCTGGCACTGTCAGAGTGCACGTAGTGGCGGATTTGCATAAAGATCTTTAATGTATTGTTCTTTTATTGTCAATGTAGATCTTCTCAATTACTCGCGTGAGGGAAATTGATTCAAGAGTTTCACTTTGAGAATTGGTTTCCGTTTTTAGGATGTTCTGATTGAGTTAACTGAGAAGACAGATGCTATATTTAATCGGAAGGAAACTAAATTTCCAAATCTGATTATCGGATCCGTTTAAAAGGAAGATCCGAAATTTTGTGAGCATAGATTATTTATCTAGTCTTGATCTCAGGTAGCCGGTTTTTTTTTGAGTACGCTCTTTAGGCATCTTACATTGCTTTGATTTATGTAGCGCCCCTTCAAGAAACCTACTAATAGGCGCTCTCAGCCAGGGTGCGGCCAAACCAAAATGACTTGAAGATACGATAGAAGGCTGGCAGATTGTTCTTATGGAGTATGCGCAGCGCTAGCTGAAATCCATTCCGAATGGATGGCCCATAACCGAGAAGGCTCGGTGCTGCTTAATCGAGGAACAGTAGCCGCAACCGACTTGTGTACATCTATACAATTCACAACACAGAGAATTGGCCTGAGTCTATTTCCCTGAGACGGCTTATGTATTGGAACCTTAAATACTCTTAACCATCGAGCGACGCTTGGTCATTAGAAAATGGCGACAGATGAATACATAGCGACAATACTAGTATTTTTCATTGCCTTGCATTTGGCATCTGTATTCTGTGAGCATATGCTCCTATAGTAGGGTGAACTGTTCAGAAGCGCAAGGCATTGCGAGAAGAAGCAGGTTTTGAGAAAATGGAAGTAAAAAAAAAGAAGGGGATCGCAGAATACTTAGAATAAGATGGAATCAGAAGGTCAGTAATGATGAAATCTGCAGAAAAATCGACATGACAGAAAAGTCCTCCAGAGAAAGCTAGACTTATTTGGAAATATCTGCAGAATGAAAGATGATAAAAATCTTTTAAAGCTGGTTTTGGGAATATTATATGGAACAAATAAAAGAGGAAGATCACATAGAGAATGGACGGATGACATTGTAGAAGGGGGCGGAACAAGTCTTCCAGAGTTGAGTCACGCTGCAATGAGGAGATACGTAAGAAAAGATGTGGTCAAAGGCATCAGAAACTGCGGGCGATGAGCCCGCGGGGTAGTTGATTGATTGAGATAGAATCTTAGAGAGAACAGGTGGAGAAAGCGCAGTCCTCAGAGGGGGACAAATTGAAGCCAAAGATTGATACCGAGCCATAGCTGTTCTAGAAAATGGATTGAGACTGAGCCATAGCTGTTCTAGAAAATGGATTGAGACTGAGCCATAGCTGTTCTTGAACGAGGAAATAAGAGGTCAGGTCAATTGGACGGACGAAATGGACGGAGGAAGGAGGCTGGATGAAGTCGAAGTATTGCGTGAACCAGATAGTTTGGGGCAAGTCCTCCCTGAGCCGGGAAGACGAGTTAGGACTATGAATAAGATTGTATTCAAGCATAGAAGGGAGCCGAATAGGAAAATAGGAGGAGCTGTGTGATTAGAGATATGTTCAGCAAAAAGTAAGAGAACGGTTATTTAGCTTTATAAAAGCTGATTTAAATTAGCACCCAGCACTCGTTCAATTGACGAGAAAGTGAGGTGAGAACTTTTCAGAGAAGGTAACATAATCAAGGTTCTGAAGTTGCCGATAAATACCGTAGTGGTGGAAGTAGTAGCAGTGGGAGGGAAGCAGCGGCAGCAGGTGGAGCAGTTGTAATAGCAGTGAAAATATTGGAAGTAGTTGTGGTAGTTGCATTTGGAGCAGAAGTAGTTCTGGAAGGCATATAGCGAACAGATTCTCGAGTTGTTTCTGGGTGAAATTAAATTGAAGTCAGCAAGTTGGTTGCACGGTTGCTATTGATGGCGCGGGATCTTCAGATCTCCACAGTCCTCCACGTGTCCTTCTTCATCTCGTTGAGTACCTCTGAAGTGAGTCCGTTCACGTATAGTCAGCTGATCTGGAGAGAAGAGTGTTTACTCGTGGAAAACAGATTGGATCTGGTCTTTGAAATGGGAGACAAGTCAAGTGACATCGTCAACAGACTGAATAAACCCAGTCGACGGGATCGATATATCTGTACTACGTGAAATCTCTGACTGAAACCACGCAATCGGTGATAGCGGTGATGGTGGTTTTGGTGGTAATAAGCTTATAATGGTGGTGGTGTTGATGGTGGTGTTGGTTGTTATGTTTAAATGTCAAGTAGGTGTAGAGTGTGGGTGCTGACTGTGGAAGTGGTTATGCAGGTGGTGTTGGCGATGATGGTTTTGCTATGGTGGTTATGGTAGGATGATTGTAATGATGTAGAGCGCATGCGTTGATTAGAGTTGTGGAGCTAGCGGTAGAGAGTGTGGTAATAGTGGCCGTGAATTGATGCTGAGTAGGGTAGAGTGGTGATGTTGGCAGCGGTGATGGTGGTGGTAGAGGTGGTGTTGCTGTTCGCGATGGTAGTAGTGGTGGTAATGGTATTGACGGTTGTGATGGTGATACTTGTATATCATCAGCATGATGCAAGAATCATGACGTCTGCTACTTCACCAGAAAAATGCTTGCAGACAGTAGCTTGAATTTAGCCAATGTTCGCAAACCGCTGCTTAAACAGCATAATTGGACACCTTTTAAATGTTGGCGGATATTTTATAAATTGATTAGCCACTTAACTCTGTTTATTAAACTCCGCCACTTGTAGCATTTGGCCAATGCCAGTCCCAAGCCTGGATAAAGAAGGAGGGCGACGCTAAAGTGTCGTTAAACTGCAACTACCTACCTGTGTATTAAAATAACAATAGAAGTCTCAAAATCTTAATGTCAGTCGAATTGCGCAACTTCCTAAACCAAGTGGAATGCGTAAAATTTCGCGGACAGGTATGATGCAAATTTTGTTAAATGTCCCGTAATGAGAACGAACAGTGGTTGATACATTTCTTTATTATTTATGCTTGACATGAGTTTCAAATGAGTTAACGGCATTCGTTGGTTATTATACGCATTCATGGTAGTATGATAATGTTTTATAAATATCTTACAGCAAGACGCTTCTCATGTAAGCCAATTATATTATTCCAGGTATTACAATTGTCACGACGAATTCTCAGCGCCTACAATCATCGGCGCGTATCCGCCCCATTTTTTTATGCTCCAGCACGGAAACCCAGCGAGACGAACGAGAGAGAAGCCGATGGAGACAAGCAAGTCGTTAGTTTAGTACTAAGTAATGGAGAGATGTAAAGCCAGGTAGATGAACCCACCATGATCTTTATTGTACAATGTTGTGGGTGTATGGAGAAGCACTAGGAAAACGGGTTTGTTCAAAATTATTACTATACAGTGTAATCTATTCACTGTGTTATTTTCATAGTTTGTTTCACAGTTTGTTATTGCCCTAATACACGATTGCTAATGGAAGTGGGTTTTTTTATGAAACCGATGTAGTAACTCGACTTTAATATTATTAATCCAGAGTTTAACGTCGTCATATGACATCTATGGCCGTTGACGACAATTTGAAACATATACAGTACAGTGCAAAGAAATTTATAGCGTGCGAAAGACAACATTCAAAACTGTTTGAATTTTAAACTGCCATTAGTGTTCATTGTGTTACAACATTTATAATAATGATATTAATAACATCAATGATACCTGTAATATGGTAACTCATGCAAATGTAACAATATTTGCATTAATATTTGCATCAAGAAATGTTAAAAAAAATTGCGTGTGACCAGCCTCTCTGTACGTTTTGTAATCATCAAAGTTTTAAAGAATTTTTTTAGCGTGAAATGGAATATACATTCTTAAAAAGTTGATAACTGATGTTTTCTAATGTTACTTATAGGATAAATATTTTTGTTAAGAGAGGTGTGCAATTGATTAATTGAAGTATTTTTCATTTAACTTCGTTTTTGACATTTCTTACTTTTCATTCGTTATTGATTCAGTTTCTTGTACATTTGAAATAATCAAAAACAATAGTTTGGTCAAATGCATTTAAAAGCAACACGGTATCATAACAATGATCATTAGCTACAAAATCCTCCTTTCTCCGGGTTTGCCGTGTGTAATTTAAATGTCCATGCATTGGATGGGTCCATAGTTCAACAGCAGCGTATGACAAAAGAGTCCGTTGCATCGAAAGAACTAACATTGTATTTGGTGTATGTTCCATTTCCTAATGGTAGTAATTTCAGTATATTGAGACTGTGTGATAACATGGGTAATTAGCGTCGCCTTTCTTCATTATCTAGGCTTGGGACTGGCGCTGTGAGAGTACGAACATTACGGAGTTTATTCGCTGCTAGAGTAGCAGTAGTAGTAGTTGTTTCATTTTAACCACATGACATGATGACAGGGATAATTAATTATCATTGGTTTGGGACTGTCATTGCCAAAGTGAATGCAATAACTGAGTATTACGACGCATCTAGTTTGCTAGTCTGCTACAGCAACAACGGCGCACAAAAAATATAGTATTTGACGTTATTATTATAAAGGTGTTCGAACGCCAATACCAATTGGACTACTATTTCGTATTTAGGAGTTTTTAGGCCTATATCTACTGGTTTAGCTAGTCAGTTATAATTATTTAGTATTGCCACATATTGTAGACTATTTGGTCTAGCATAAATGTAAGTATGTAGTTGCGGTTTAACGACACTGTGTGGTAACAAAGACAATTAGCGGCGTCCTCCTCCTTTATCCATGCTTGGAACTGGCACTGGCAGACCATTTGTGGAGTTACACAAATGTAGGTGGTGGTTGTTGCAGTTTAACGACACTTTCTGATAACAATGACCATTAGCGTTGCTCTCCTACTTTATCCAGGCTTGGGACTGGCACTACCCGAGTACTTCCAGTGGCGGAGTTACACAATTGTACTGGATTTTACACAAATGTGTGGATGTATTCAGGGTTTAACGACAGCTTATGACAACATATGCCGTTGCCGTCGACAGAAATTTGCTAGGCGTATTACAGCACCTTTTTAAATGTACTGGATTTCACAATTATATATAATCCCTATTTGTGCGTTTTAGAGGTGTCCAATTGCCCATCAACATGATCATTGGTCGTAGTAACAATATTTTTTTGTTTAACGACATCACAAAGCTAGACAATAATAATTATCAACATGAGATAGTCCTTCATCTCTGCAAACTTCCATTCCTTTTGCATTTTCCTTCTCAAAACAGTTTTATACTCTCGGAGGTTCTCGCAATGTCGAATGGCGACTGTTGTGAGCGGCGCATTTTTAAATTAGTAAATAACATAGTGTCTTGGCCACAATTTCATTGCTTTTTAAGACACCTCTAAGATGTATTTAATGAAGGCAATTTAATGATGTGAGACTTACTATATGTCGCATGTCCAGATCAGCAATCCTAATATACAGAGTTGGTCCAGAGTTGTTCATGAGCTCGTCAGATATAATGTGGACGTCAAAACCGAAAGTTGTCGTAATACAGAGATGACCAAACGGACGGACGGACGGACAGTCATACACATATAGTCACTCACAGCCAGAAGAAGGCAGAGTCAAAGACAGAGAGAGTGGCAGAGACAGGAATAGAGACAGAAAAGTCAGAACTTGAGACAGAGACAGACTGAGACAGAGACAACGACAAAAAGCGACAGATAAATACAGAGAGACCGAGCGAGACAGAGAGATATTGAGAGATAGTGATAGGGACAGAGCCAGAGAGAGAGAGACAGACAGACAGACAGAACGACAGAGAGAGACAGAAAGATACAGAGAAAGAGAGAGACAGAAAGAGACAGAGAGAGACAGACAGACAGACAGAACGACAGAGAGAGACAGAAAGAGACAGAGAGAGACAGACAGACACAGACACAAGGACAGAGACAGAGAAACAGAGACAGCGACAGAACCAGAGAGAGACAGAGAAATACAGCGAGAAACAAGAGATGGAGAGAGAGAGACAGAGAGAGGCCGAGATAGAGGATATAGAGACAGAGTGGCAGAAAGACAAAGAGACAGAGAAAGATCTTCGGTCAAGAAACGTCATAATCCTGCACTCGTAAGAAATCGATGTGAATTGATCGATCGATCTCAACCTTTGACCTTGCTGCGACGAAGAAGGGTCAATGTGAAAAGGATTTCACCAACTTCTGTTAACGGTCACTTTTGACAAGGCCTTCTAATTTCGCTCCAAACACGAACAACCCGATTCCATCATCATCTTCAAATACCTTTCAATGGAGCCAGACGTTTTATTCCAATTCCGGCGTACACTAAAGAATCAAGTACGCCATTCGATGGAACTCAAGCACACACAACGATATTTCAGTGTCAATTCGATTATCTACGTTCTATTATTTATTTATTTCCTGTTTTGTTCATTTGCCCATTCTTTCATTTATTTATTTATTTATAAATCTATTGATTATTTTAATTACTTACAAATTTACACACTTACTTACTCACTGACTCATTTATTTATTCATTATTCGTCTTTATTTAAAATTTACACATCTCGTTATACATTTTGTATTTATTTAATTAAGAGAAATAACGTGCTCAATTTAAACACCTTTTAAACGTTTGATAAGTAATTTATATATATATATTTATATGTTTGTCTGCGAGCTACCAAGGCAACACTCATCTACACCATCTACACAATTGTACGGAGCCCCTAAGGGGACTAGAAAGAAGAAAATTTTATCTCGTGCGCACGAGATAACTCATTACCACGACTTACTAAGTCGAGGGAATGAAGTTAATAACTCGTGCGACTTATTTGACCAATAGCAGGCCGACTTTTCTGTGACGTGCACACACTTCTATTTTGGTATTTATGGGGAAACACATAGTTCAATAAACGAAACAATGTCTAAGACATAGAGTGATTCGGGCATTCCAATCTAAACTTAAATCCCACCTTTTCAAGAACTCTTACCCAGACACATTACTTGACATGCCATCTGTCACTCCTCGACGAAAGCGATGCCCTCCTTAACAGCTACTCTGCCTCCCTGCTGACCTTCTGGAAACCGAACTCTGACCTCCCACGGAACTATCATTTGGACAACCCTTTCGATTCGTCGCAGCGCTCGTGAATAAGCTAGTGCCCTACGCATAGCATTCAAGTGGCGCGTTAGAAGTATGGAGATTACGATTACTACTACTAAGGGTGTGTAACATGTGGTGTGAAAGGCGTTGGCCTATAGGGAAGGCATTTAAAGCTATAATGTTATTTGTGATGCCGTTTGTACTCTTAGCGTGTGCCACACTGGGGATATCACTCTGCAGGCGAATATGAAAGCGAAAATGAATATGATCTCCAGATTGACAGAACTAAAATACTGACAATATCAGATAAAGTTATCCCCGCGATTTATCGTATGAATTGTTGGAATTTGGGACGCTAAAACGAAAAATCGCTGTTGTCCCATTTCAAACTACTTCATTGCCAATTGTTGCAGCGACGTCATTATATCCCCGAAATAGAAGTTTGCTTACGTCACGGAAAGTCGGTCTGCTATTGGTCAAATAAATCGTCCGCACGACTTATTAAGTCGAGGGAACGAGTTGTTAACTCGTTCCCACGACTAAGTAAGTCATGAGAACGAGTTTGTGTCTCGTGCGCATGAGTTAAAATATTCTTCTTTCGTGTCCCTTTAGGGGCTCCGTACAATTGTCCACATAGCTGACAAATAAACTTAGATGCAATTTCACGAGTTACAAATAATATTTTCAATTGTCTGTCGTCGATTGTTCCTTCATCATTATCGCGGTCGCTGCATTGCTACGCGTCGTCAATTTTTTTACTCCAATTCTCTGCACATGATAGTACAAAGGGAAACATAACGCCAACGCTGGAATTACAAATCCTTATCTTTGGGAAAGATCTCCCATTCCATCCCATTCCATCTCCAGCTCAACGAACGGAAGAACGCCATGTCTATTTTATGATCTGTTATCTCGCCCGTACGCTAACAGCCGTCTCATACCAGCCGATGACAGATAAGATTCTAGGGTAAATGTCTGGAACAGCTCGGGAAATTGCTCTAGGTGCAAAAGGGAATATGACAGTTGTCTTGGGTAATGTACATTGTGACAATGTATTATTGTAAGCAAGTTCTTTTAAAATGAGGTTACGATGCTGTAGTATAATTATTCAGCTTAGCGACAGTGTGTGATAACAAAGATCATTGCGTCGCCCTCCTCCTTAATCCAGGCTTGGGACTGGCACTTTCAGAGAGCGAGCAGTGACAGACTTGGAATAACAATTGAATTGTATACAGAGCTTAACGAAAGCTTTTGACAACATAGGTCGTTGTAGTAGACAGAAATTTGCCTGGCATATTACAGCTTAATTTTGGAATTACAGTTGGTTATGTGGGGCTCAACGACACTGTGTGCTGACATAGATCATTAGTGTCGCCCTCTTCCTTTATCCAGGCTTGAGACTGGCACTGCCATAGTGCACTCGATCTATCACAATCACTTCTTACTACTTCTCTCCAACTCCAATCAACAGTGAAGAAAACATACACACACGCGCACGCACACCCACACACCGCGTTCAAGATGGCCGCCGTCACCCCTCAAGTGACACTATTATGCAATACACTTATCTTCCACATTGATTGTTTGTCATTCAATTGATTGATTGATTGATTGATTGATTGGCCAAAGCATTGCGTCAACTAGATATATTAGTGTAAGACCCGCTAAGCCCTCAAGATCATACTGAGAATTTTAAATTCTATGTCAATGAGTTTCATCAAACATAAACGATGCAAACATAAACGATAAACGAGAAACGGGGAAAGTGGGCTATCAAATAAGTAAGTAAATAAGTTAGTAAGTAAGTAAGTAAGTTAGTAAGTAAGTAAGTAAGTAAGTTAGTAAATAAGCAAGTAAGTAAGTAAGTAGGTACGTATGCAAGTAAGTAGGTAAGTAAGTGAGTAAGTAAGTAGGTACGTATGCAAGTAAGTAAGCAAGTAGGTAAGTAAGTAAGTAAGTAAGTAGGTGTGTACTTTTATTGAACCGCTTGCAAACGCACTGCGGGTACATCATAATATGAACTTTCACAAAATGCACACTCAAAATAAACATAGCAACAATAATTACACAGCAGACATCCTCAAACTAGTTAGAGTAAAATAAACAGCTGTCTAGACTAGAGTACTGACTGAAGAGGAGAGAGACGACGAGCCTTAGAAAGACGCTCGTAATGCCCCGTAGGGATGACTAGTGCTGTTCTGGGCAAAACAGATTACAACAATCACCCGGTACGTTACTTTTCCTCTAGCAACTTGATGCATGGCGCCTAACAAACAGGCTACTCATTGTTCTGCACGTGGGAATCGAGTTTGTTAGTGGCTGTGATTATAATACAATGTCTTTTACAATGTGTTACTTTACGATTTGTCCCAATGTCCTATAAAAAGATTAAGACACCTCATAACGAAAGATCGCAGACCCTATATATATATATATATATATATATCTGGGACTCTGCATAATAAATATTGAGTAGATTTTATAAAGACCAGCTTGACCAATATAATGTCAACGTAAGCGGTTGAAAGACCGCAATATAGGGAAACCACTGACATTGGTGAGCGAGAGAGAAACAGAGAAAGTGAGACACAGACAAAGATAATGAGAGACAGAGACAGACAGACACACAGCGACGAGGAGACAGTGACACAGAAAAAGAGAGAGAGAAAGAGACAGGTGGGCAGATAGACAGACAGACAGACAAACAGACGGAGACAGAGACAGAAAAAGAAAACGTCGTCATGAAATGTCGAAATTCTGAATTCATGAGAAATCGATATGAATTGATAGATCGATTGGTCAAATCGATCTATCAATTCACATCGATGACCTTGCTGCGTTAAAGAAGCGTTATTATAAAAAAGACATTCTCTCCAACTTCTGTCAACGATTACTTTTGAAAAGGCCTTCTAATTTCGCCCCAAACACGAGCAACTCGTATCTATCATCGTTAGCGCTGTAAATTTCTCGCAATCAAAAATTGAAAAACTCGCGACCAATTCGCGGCCGAAAACACAGAATTCGCTGCATATTCGCGGTCAAATGTGTAACACAATGACGTAAGTCAATAACTGAGTATAATGAACGACCATTGATGCCACTAATAGCTGGTGTTATTGGTGCGATGTCTGCTTTGCAAATACATCTGAAAGGGCCGGGTGTAACTTTTTCCTTTACGACTTCCACTCTAGACATTCTGTGCTTTGCGCTTGTAAACTGTGTTCATTTAGGTGCTTATAGTGCAACTGTTCCTCCGATTAAACTCTGCAATATATAGTAGATCGCCGCTAGACGCTCATATGAAACATACCGGGTTTAATTAAACTGAACGCCTTCCTCTATAGCAACCGTATGTTTTCGCACACCAAGTCTTAACTAATACTTAGAACCTTTACCTTAATATCATCGAAAACTCGAGTAGCACGAAAAAACTGTCAAACTCGCGGCCATTCGTGGCACAACATAAAAAATGCTCGTTATTATTCAAAATTCGCGAATTTTACACATTGCACATTTCCCGGCAAACCCGTTTTATTAAACGGAAGTAGCGCGTCACGTTAGACACCTTTTGAACATTTGCTACGGATACCATATATTAGCGCACAACTTCTGTTGGAATGAATTAATTATCCGCATCAATTAAAAAAATAGAATAAGATGATCTTGGTGTAAAGATTATGAATATCTGTAACACCTCTGGAAAACATTTTCCACTAGATTAAGAATTCTGTATTCTGAGTGATGTTTGCTAAATGTGATTCAACTTGTAAAACAATGAACACTAATGACAGTTTAAAATTCAGACAGTTTTGAATGGTGTCTTTCGGACGCCATGAATTTCTTTGCACTGTACTGTAAATGTTTCAAATTGTCGTCAACGGCCATAGATGTCATATGACGACGTTGAACTGTGGATTAATAATAAAACACGCCATCTCGAACTGTTTCAAATTCATTCATATCAATATATCAACGTGTTAATGTTGAATGGCTTCCTCGGTCATTCAGTTCAAAGATCTTGTCCTGGCCAATAATTGAGTCGGAATTTGGCATTCCACCGAAGTACATGTATTTCAGGTATCACAACATCCCACTTTCTACAGTCTCTCCTCATTCTCTGCACTCCTTGGGCTAGCTTGTCCTCCTTGTTTCCCAAGTAAGGACCAATTTGACCCAACTATATCTTATGCCACCAATGGACCCTGTCTATGAAACGCCCTTCCCTCATCTCTACAGGTACGCGTACCGTTCTTTCTCGGTCTTTTCCTAAAACCTTCTCCCTCCTCAAAACTTTTTTCTACTGTCGGTGTTCTCGCGCAATGAGTGGCGTTTTATTTATTAGCAAATATTATAGTGAATTGATCATTATTGTTTTTTCATCGTTTGATAACGAGTTGCAAAGCTTTCCGACACATTTTTATACACGCTCGTTGTGAAAAGATTAAGACACCTCATAACTGAAATTGACAGTTGATTTATGCAGTATATATATATATATATATATATATATATATAATAAATATAATAAACATTTTTTGATTTATGCGGTATATATATATATATATATATATATATATATATATGACTCTTTATTAGAATAACGTCATTCAAATCCAATGAAGCAGTGACCGATCTAATGTCAGCGTAACCGGTCCACTCAGCAGAAAGACATAGAGAGAGAGATAGAGAGAGAGAGAGAGAGAGGGAGGGGGGGGCGACAGGCCGACAGACAGAAACAGACAGAAACAGACACGAAGACGGAGACAGACAGAAACAGAGAATGCCATAATTCTGAAATCGAGGTGAATTGATCGATCGATTTCAACCATTGACCTTGCTGCATTAAAGAAGCGTTATTGAAAAAAAGGAATTCTCTTCAACTTCTGTCAATGGTGGCTTTTGACAAGGTCTTCTAGTTTCGCCCCAAACACGGACAACTCCTGTCCATCATAGTCTCTAAATACCTGCCTAAGTTAAAAGACCCGAGTTTCGCCCTACATTCTCCCGTAAACTGAAAAATATAAAATCACATCAACATGTCAATTCGATAATCGCCTACTTCGACATAGTATTTTGCAATACCGTCTTGGCTGGTTCTACTTTCCATTTATTTATATATTCATATCATTTTTTGATTCATGGGTTTTTTTTCGCTATTTAATTATATACATATTCATTTGTGTGTTTGTTTATTTATTCATTTACTTACTTACTTGCTTACTTGCTTAACTGTGTATTTATTTCATTTATTTTTTCATATTCTGACTCATTTTTTTTCGACATTACACATTCTAGCTGAACGCGTTTTGTAAATTATTAGAGATGGCGCGTCACTTAAGACACCTTTTAAACGTTTTCCAAGAAAGCTACATATGCTTGCGTGCTGCAACAATAATTTTATAATAGCTTTCCGTAACTAACATAGTTGCACACATTACCAACAGAAAGGACAAAATAATATCTAATACAATTTCACGAGTTACAAATATGTTCGATATTCTTTCGACGATGTTGCTCCTATCAGTATCATCGCGGTCACCGCATTGTTACGCGTCGTCAATTTTTCACTCCAATTCTCTGCGCAAAACAGGAAAGAGGAAAACAACGCCAACGCTGGAATTACAAATCCTTATCTTTCAGAAAGATCTCCCATTCCATCTCCAGTTCAACGAACGGAAGAACGCCGTTTCTATCATTTTATCTGTTATCTCAGCCCTGCGTTGACAGCCGTCTCATCCCAACCGATGGCAGATCAGAGCGTTGGGGATATGTTTGCAACAGTTTGGGACCACCACTGGGTGCAAAAGGGAATATGACCGAAGTTTTGGACGATGTACATATTTGTGACATGCGTGATGGAAATTCTTCGATAGTTACCGTAAGTAGGTATAAAACGCGGTATCTGGGACAATTGACCATAACATAGCTCAAAATCACCCACATAATAGGTTACAAAACGTATTTTTAACCTGGTTATAGGTTAAAAATACGTTTTGTAACCTATTATGTGGGTGATTTTGAGCTATTTTTAACCTATAACCAGGTTAAAAATAACCAATTTATACACAAACCTAAACTCCTAGATCAAACATCAACCAACAGACTAAGAAAAACGTCAGGAAATTTCCAATAGTTTCGATGATGAGCCACAATTCGTGCACAAAGCCCCTGGTCAAAACGTCGCCAATAGGTCAAAAGTCACGGGAATTTCCAATAGTTTTGATGATGAGTCATTGTTCAACAAACAAACAAAACTTCTTTCATACATAAAAATGGATGAAAATATTTTCTCACTTCGACTAAAAGGAATGCCACTCCAATATAAAATGGAATACTCGAAGCAGACTGTGACCGAACTAAGAAAATTGCGAAACAGAAAGGTATGGTTGGTTATACGAGACTGCGTAAAGCAGATTTGATTGCTAAAATTGAAGCTAATGTGTCTCAAACAGTCATCCCCTCGCATTTTGCGCCAATCTCATCCAATGCTAGTTTGCTGGACGCACCCGTTCCCGAGATTGGAATCCCAACACTCGCTCCCGTACCGGTCTCAGCGATACGAAAAGTCCTTGAAAATACAAAGTCCGGGATTAATACGTTCGCAAAGTGGATTGAAGGGTACATACCTGAAGAACCAAAGAGAAAGGTGAATGAGAAGATAGAAGCACTGAAAGCCAAAGTGAATTCTATATTCAGTAAAATTCTTATGAAAACACGCGAAATAAAAGAGACGGCCGCAGCTATCAAGGGCTTCACGAAACAATACATGGTCGAAGACGCAAACGGAATTGACGCCACGTCTTTTCTCAAAGCAGCGCAGTGCGCCTCTTTCAAACTGAGCAAATGGCCAAACCTCTGCACTTATAAAGTACGGAACTGGACAACAATACATTGGGGCCGGTTATCATCCTCCTGATTAAATTAAGCAGAGTTTGGATACGTTTAGAGATTAATTGTGATGAACATCTATTTTTAAGTATCGCTATATAAATTTCAAATTTCGATTCATGATAGTATTAGACTCGACTCGCGGCTGAGCGACTATATAGCATTGAATCTGACCCCATCGCCTGTGGTTTATTGTTTCCTCCTTACTCAGCCGGGTGTCATACATGTACATCCGTCAAACAGCGTCATATGCAGGATAGTTCAAATCGGACATTAATTTACAATTAGGGATGGCTCACTGACAGCCTGTCATTATCTGACACTGACAGACACCCCAACATCCGTCACGATAACGTCACTTAATCCAGGACTCTGCCTCTGATAAGTCGTGTTTGTCCCAGGTCCACATAATCTTATGTCGCCTTAGGCCAGATAATTATCGTCAATCAGCTGGAACTCATATCTCGTGTTTAAAATACTGGCATAAATAATACGACGCAGACGTTTGCGGTCTAATATCCAGGAGATGTTGCTAAGACAACGGATTATGTAGATGCTCCTGTTACACACCTTCAAAACGATTTATACGACGCTATTTATAAAGCTATCAAAGCGCATACACTACCTTCTCTCGCCATACAAAAATGCATTCCCTAACAAGATTACCCTAAAGATTGAACTAGAACAAACTGAGATGGAAAATACAGTAAAGTAACTGGAAGCATCCTTCTTGGTGAATTAGATTGATAACCCCACATTGATTATATAATGAAAAATAGAAAACAAGGTTGAGCCCCATAAAGGATATAAGTGATGATAGCTGGGAGTCTGAGAAACTCCTCTCAGTCCAACGTCTTTCGATAAAGTTCTAATCAGATCTATTTGCTGGGATGTTAAGTGTACATGTTGATCAGACTGACTTCTATTTAGCATCAGCACTTGCGGAGAATTAAGTTTTCATCTAAGCAACTATAAAATTGAATGACAATTTGACTCACATTTGGGTGCTAACTTTCATCATGCTAAAGCAGTCATAGCAGACCACTAGACAGCTGTTCATAGCACATCTAATGGCAGTGATACAATTAATTTGTATTAGAAGGTAGCGAAAGTAGTGTATACGCTTTGATAGCTGTATAAATAGCGTCGTAGAAATCGTTTTGAAGGTGTGTAACAGGAGCATCTACATAATCCGTTGTCTTAGCAACCGTGTACCGTTGACTTCTTTTCTTCTCCTAATACATTACGATTGGTCACTCGCCGTCTCTTTTGCTCCTCCCAGGTAGAACAAAGCGCTAGCAGTTATTACTCTATTTCGAATAGGTACCATTGTGCAATCGGCAACGAAGTTGTTCACTCTCTAACTTTGAAATATCCTGTCTGGGAAATGAAATGTCCTGTCTGGAAATATGCTTTGAATATTAAGCATACTGCTAAATATGCCCCTTGTCACCTGCATGTTTTGAATAGACAGCGCCAGTGAAATATTAATAGGAATTTGTGAAATTGTATAAACTCAGTCTTAATCTCATTTAACACAATGTACTAAAATGTAATCGAGCATTTATATAGAGCCCCTTTAAGATATCTACTGAGTCAATTCTGCATTTAGATGTAAACAATAGCCAAAATGACGCAGCTGTCGATCGATCGACCAACAAGACCGAATGACAAGCGAAGATAACACAATCTGCTAACTAATTTGCTAGTCTACGTGTAGATAAGAAATTATTTGCGCCACATGATTGATCAAGTATCTGTTTACATTTTAAATCACACATATGAATATGCTGCAAACAGTTGTTTAATTTGCATCAAATAAATTATCATTTAATTGCAATATCATAAAAATAATTACCTTTATCATTACTGACGCGATGAACACTCCCAAAATTGTCGGAAACTTCCCTGTAACACGTCAAGCTACGTTGCTCACCCGTGTTAGGGTTCCGCTAATTTAGACACCTTCTTAACGTTTGTACGCAAGCTATATATAATTGCGTATCCTAAAGATCATCACCGTGTGAGTCCAACACATCTAAAGTCAAGCCTTCACCTCATTCAAACTGCTTAATCGCCGTGTCTCCTCTTCTCCTAGTAATTATACTTCTTACAGTCAAGCAGAGGCAGGCCAAGGCTTTGATGAAGGAGGTGGGAGGTGGGAGATGGGAGATCTTTGCAATCATACAGTGCAATTGACTTAGCTTTATCCAAAGGACTCATCTGGATGTTAAACAGATAATAATAATTATAATAATAATGCTCTTTGACCGTGGTTGGACTGGCACTCTGAGTAGATTTCTTGAAGAGGCGCTATTTCGAGTTTCATCGATAGATTGATTGATTGATTGACTAACTGATCGATTCGATCGATCGATTGATTGATTGATTGATAATGGCTCAGTTTCGTACCTTGTGCGTTGGATACTTGTGAAATAGAATCAGCCAATTTCCATTTCAATTTCTTTTACAGTTAACAGACTAAGGTTGTGACTACATAATAAGTCAGTTGGTCTTGATAGAACTGACCGCAACAGGTTCCAACAAGGCGCTATATAAATAGCCTTGTAGATACATTTTTTCCTACATACAGTGTGGATAAAAGTAAAGGCATACCTGACAGCGCCACCTAGGAATATCTCACGAAATGACTCTCAGTCAAATCGGAGCATTAGCAAAATTACCTAGCCTCAAAACAAGCCTCGTAGACAGCTCTTCGTCATTACGTTATAAAAGAGCAGCATATTGGTGTGTTCCATGCACATCGGATGTAAGGCATTCACTAAACACCTTTATAACGTATCGTTCAGTCTCTATTTCATACTGTAGAATCCTCACTTCAAAATGAATCTAGAGCATTGCGTTTATCTAAGGCCGATCTATATATCAATACGAGTTGGACTCGCATTTCGGGAAATTGCTTACTCTATAACTCAGAATATCATGTATATGCATTTGACAGCTGCTGCAATTTCTTTAAATCTGCAACAAATACTTTTTTATCAAATACATTTGGAAATCACAGATTGCTAACTCTATTATTTATTAAAGATGGTCTATTCCATCAAAGTTGTCGGTAACATCTTTAATGCCAATCGACTTTGCTAACCATTACTATAGGGCGCGCTCATTTACATACCTTTTGAACGTTTGCCACAGAAGTTATAGTGCGCAACCTTACGTTAGTGTTGATTACGAACTGCAAGCGCGCTTCTGACAATGGAGTCTATGGGAGCGTTGTAAGCTTCCCAGTTTGATTTAATAAATTTTTTGAAGTGTAATAAGACTGAATTGTTAATATCATTTTTGATGTTGTGATTTTGTGTTTATGCCTGATTCCAAAAAATAAGAACGTTATTTGCAGGGCCGTTATTATCGTTTTCTTCTTTGGTTTTAAGGTATGAATGGTCTCCTTTTATTCTCGCAGATTTTTTTATTTATGTTCATAAAGCTGTCCATAAAAGATTGTTTTGTTTTTAGTCGTGGTTATTTCTTATAAATTTAATGAAATTTTAATATTTAACAATTAATAATCTTGTAGTTCTACAATAATTTTAAATATTGTATCTTCTGCTACAAATCGTCATCTACTAATTTGATTTATCACTCATCTTCTAGAGACTATTTGGAATTAAAATTGAACAAAGATGATACATTACCTGAAACATTTATCTGTTCACAGTGGCCACAGTTCCAGACGACGCTTCTGCCTTTATGAGTTTCCGTTATACTCGCACGTTTTACTGATTGTAGGCTTCTGGATTCGATAGAAGGTTATGTTAAGATTATGTGATATTGCTAAATTAATGAAAAATTAAATTAGTGTTGAAAGAGTGTAAAAATAATTTCTTTTACCAAACGTTTTCGCGAACTACTGACCAGAGCTTCGCGGACCACGACTCTAAGAACCATATTCAACGCCGCTTTAATTGCTTAACACCTCAACCGCTTGCAGCCTAGCAGTGCCAGTCCAAAGCCTGGATAAATGAGGAGGGCGAAGCTAATGATCTTTGTGATCACACAGTGTCGTTAAACTGCAACCACCACCAAATTAGGATGTCATCGGTAGATAGGTTATTAAGCGCCTGTCTTATCGCGCTAGAGATCTCGCGCACGCTCCTTGAGATAATCGACAATAATGATGCGGTTGGTGAAACAAGGTGGCGGATGTGAGCAAAACAAACAGCCTAGAGGTCCCCGCTTGTTGGTTGATGTGAGGTCAACCCTGACCAAGGGCGGGTAGTAGAGACTGCCATTGGAGTTAACTAGAGCTGGCGTGGAATGAGGAACGGTGTTAGCAGGGTAATTCTCATTGACTTTACGAGCGTAAGTTATGGCAATGGGTAATTGGTGTGAAGGATTTGAAATGAGGACATGGAAGGAGATGTTATGAACCCAACCCTCTCCAGTGGAATACTGATGAGCGCTTGGTCGGTCGTGATTTATATTAAACTGGTTATATTGGTCTGTCTCCGCTGGTTCCCTGCTTTGCTATTTCGCGTCTTTATAGAGAGCTAATATCCTCGCCTACGGTCCGAATCTTTTTAGTATCGATCACGGAGAGAAAGAGAGAGGAACTGATTGAGGGAGGGAGATTTAGAGAGAAAGAAAGAGAGGGTAGAGAGAGACAGTAACGCAGCCAGCGAGAAGAGAGAGCCAGAGACAAAGAAATGAGAGAGACAAGGACAGAGACAGAGACAGAGAGAGAGAGACAGACAGACAGAGACATAGACAGAGACAGAGACAGACAGACAGGCAGGCAGGCAGGCAGAAAGAGAGATAGAGAGAGTGAGAGAGAATATGGGATGGAAAAACACAGTATGTGGTCATCACGGAAAGGAGGAAATCTCCGATTTCGAGGATGAGTGAGTGATACTCGGTGAGTCAGTGAGCTATAACGACTCACTCACTCGGTGAGCAAGTGCGAATGACATGATTAATTATATTATTATTGCATAAAAGAGTGCATGTGAAAAACATTGACTGAATAAACGAATAAAGAGTGAATCAAGGCTGAGTCAATGATATAGTGAGTAAGAAAATCATTAACTAAGTCAAAGAATGGTATCCTTATGTAGCGCATATTTATCTTAGTATGATCTAACATTAAAACTAAAGACTCACTCCACTGATAAATGTAACCTTTAATCCAACATGTATCGCTATTTATGCATTGAATACAGAATATGACACAAAGAAGGCTTAGGAAGACATATTGCATAAATTGAGCTCATTAATCTGTACAGTAGTGCTATATAAGCCGCATTATATGGCGATATTTGCACGTGCGCTAATAAGGTTTATGGGACTTTCCCTCGTCATATTCGTCTGCTCAGCTGCGTCGCCCGAAGGTCATTTTTGCAGCTGAGAATTCACCTGGGAAAAGAATCATTTGTTTTCCTAGGCCGTGTGCAAATAATGCAAATAATTTCCGGGCGATTAAAAAAACAAATTAATGTCAAATAGCGGCTGATACTGAAGAATCGATGGACCATTGAGTGAGTGAGTGGTTGAGTGAGTGATTGATTGATTGAGTGAGTGATTGATTGATTGATTGATTGATTGAGTGAGTGAGTGAGTGAGTGAGTGAGTGAGTGAGTGAGTGAGTGAGTGAGTGAGTGAGCGGGACTAGTTCGCAGGCGGGCGAGCTTGCGTGTGAGTAAGTAAGTAAGTACCAGAACGCGTTAATCAGTCACTCAATCAAACTCAACATTTGTGTTTATGACTGATTGATTTCCTTTCCATTGTTTCAAAGGAATCGGATGACAGTACGTAAAGTAGCCATAACATATCATTAGGTTTGAAAAAGAATACCTTTATATAATTCAAATGAGATTCTGTTATAGTTGTTGATAAAGATAATGCTTCTGAAAAAAATAATGATCTCTGTATTGTTGTTGCTATTGTTGCTATTGTAGTTTATGCTGTTGTTATTGTTTGTTGTTGTTGCGTGTTGTTGTTGTTATCATTGTTATTGTTTACGTTGTTGTTGTCATTGTGGTTGTGGTTCTGAAGTAGAAGGTGAGAATGGTCAATGAGGACTATACATTCTAAGAAGACGCAGTGGCGTTAGATGCTCCTAAGAAGGAGTCTAATACATACAGTGACCCTCCAATTGGAATAATTGACCTCCGCTTGCGTCACGGTTACTGCACCGAAATTATTCACCCGCTTCCTACCATATGCTCTAGTTATATCCCTATGGGTCTCTGGATAGTTTTCCCGATGGGGCGCTACATAAATTTTCGCAATGAATGAATGAATGACGTCATTGCAGTTTATAATGACGATGATGTTCAAGAATAGAATAGTAATGAGAAAGAGAAGGAGGATTTGTGGGTGGTGTGTTGTTTGACAGACTGACAGTGAGAATAGGATGACAAAGAGAATAGGATGACAAAGAGAATAGGATGACAAAGAGAATAGGATGACAAAGAGAATAAGATGACAAAGAGAATAAGATGACAAAGAGAATAAGATGACAAAGAGAATAAGACGACGGGAGAATAAGATTGCGGAGATAATAGAGTCACAGAGAGAATATGATGACAGGAATAATAAGATGACGGGAATAATAAGATGATACAGAGAATAAGATGACTGATGGAATAAGCTCACACGAAGAAAAAGCTCACACAGAGAATAAAATGACGAAAAGGACACAAAGACAGAGGCAATAAGATGTGAGAGAGAATAAGATCAAGTAAAGAATAAGATTGCAGAGAGAATTAGATCACGCAGAGAATGGGATGACAGAGAGAGAGAATAAGATGACATAGAAAGTAAAACGATCCAGAGAATAAGACCGCAAAGAGATTAGGTTGAGATAGATGACAGAGAGGGAGGATGATACTTATGGCCCAGATGAGGAGATTTATAGACAGCATAGAGGATCATCTATTGCTAACCTTATTCTTCCTCCAAGCGAGAAGTGCATCCATCTCTTCCTCGGTCAAAAGGTCATCCTGCGGTAGTTCAAAGGTCATGCCCTCTCATCCCAACTATATCACTAACAGATATGTTAAAACAGCGAAATCCTTCTCCAACAGAAAGTTCCTGACGCGCGCAATCGGTCATCTCCGTTTGGTCAGTTCAATGGTCAGTGCTCTTCAGCGGCGTCCTGCATAGTGACCAGTCCCATGGTCATTTATAGCAGTCGACTGCCCGGTGAATGCGGCTATGGTCAGCCGTGGTCCAGCATTCGACCGCAGTTAGCATTCAGCTTCACGATTTAGTCACTAATGGAGCGTCCGATTGGTCACCCGTGGTCAGCTGTGTTGGTCAGTTGCTGTGTGCATGTGTGTATAGAATGTATTTTTATGTCTATATTATGTTTTTATGTAGGTGTGATTTGTATGTGTATAGGTGTGATTTGTATGTGTATAAGTACGATTTGTATGCGTATAGGTGTGATTTGTATGTGCATAGGTGTGACTTGTATGTGCATAGGTGTGATTTGTATGTGCATAGGTGTGATTTGTATGTGTATAGGTGTGATTTATATGTGTATAGGTGTGATTTGTATGTGTATAGGTGTGATTTGTATGTGTATAAGTGCGATTTGTATGCGTATAGGTGTGATTTGTATGTGCATAGGTGTGACTTGCATGTGCATAGGTGCGATTTGTATGTGCATAGGTGTGATTTGTATGTGTGTAGGTGTGATTTGTATGTGTATAGGTGTGATTTGTATGTGTATAGGTGTGATTTGTATGTGTATAGGTGTGATTTGTATGTGTATAGGTGTGATTTGTATGTGTATGTGTGTGATTTGTATGTGTATAGGTGTGATTTGTATATGTGTAGGTGTGATTTGTATGTGTATGTGTGTGATTTGTATGTGTATGTGTGTGATTTGTATGTGTGTAGGTGTGATTTGTATGTGCATAGGTGTGATTTGTATGTGTATAGGTGTGATTTGTATGTGTATAGGTGTGATTTGTATGTGTATAGGTGTGATTTGTATGTGTATAGGTGTGATTTGTATGTGTATAGGTGGGAAATGTATGTGTGTATGTTCCTTCTAATCTGAGACGCAAAATCTCTCGACTGAGCGATAATGTCAGAACACTTCCTCGTGTGCCAATTCGTTCCCTGTCGACGGTAATTCGCTCTTCCGGCGGAAATACGACCCCGGATGTAAACAGTGTTAACGAGATCTCGGTGTGTTCTCAAACCATCCGCTAACTATTAAGTTCCAATCATTATATCAACACTCTCTTGAACACTGGTTAGAAAATAAATGTAAGTTGCCCTACGAATAATTCATTAATGTTCTAATGGCATTGTTATAATTAGGCTATTATTGATGCAAGGTTCAATCGATGATTCCACCACTGCTTGCACGCTGGAAGTGCAGTCCAACGTCTGGATAAACGAGGAGGGCGACGCTTATGATCATTGTTATCGCATAGTGTCGTTAAACTGAAACTGTAATAGCGACAATGATTCGAAAATGTTTGGCCAATGCTGAATTCTAAAGACACCAGGTCATAAAAAGATTGGTGTCGCCCACCTGTTTTCACCAGGCTTGAGACTGGCGCTACCAGTGGCCTGCCTAGATTGACAAGGGGTTCAGTGTGTCCGTGGTCACGGGGCTACTAGTAGTTCAAACGAATTAGGAGCATTCTATTAAACGTTAATACATGTATGCTACCTTCAACATTCAATGCATTCTAATACGGTTCTTAGCTAATAATTTTTCTCTCAAATATCAAACATTTTTACAGCCAGGATAATATTAGATTTGCTCCTCTTGTAAGTAGAGTTCAACGTCTCCTCCTTTTTCAGGAATATTGCATGTATAATGAAAGCTGGAGACCATAGCGCTCGTTGGGTTGACAGAAATAATTTAATTCAACGAAACAGTGAACAATGATCATTGGCGTCGCCCTCTCTTTCATTCGGGTTTGGGACTGGCACTGCCTGAGTGCCCGAAGTGGGAGAATCTCAATCAGTCACACGGTTTAGATCATTTGCTGATATAACTTTTCTATGAAACTGAGGTATGTAATAGGGCAGGATGGAACCATTGCGAGGGTGTCTAATTAAACAGGCCTATAGCCGTTCGTTGGTTGGTTTTGCTAGCCTTCAATGGTCTATGACATTTTGTGATTAATGGATCAACAGATAGAAACTTTACTATTAATCTGAAAATATGGAAGCTGACGATTTAGTAGATTGATGGATCGCAAGTTTAACGACACCTTATGCATGGTATCAAAGTACGTAGGGTGAGTAAGACCATCCGCCGATAGGTAGTCGCCATCCTCCTTTATTCAAGCTTGAGACTGGCACTACTGCAGCACAGAAGCTGTGTCGCAGTTAGGCCCACGTTAAGGTAGGATTATTGCTCTCTAACGAAACATTTTTGTTTCTAGCCCATAAGTGTGCGGTACATATTAAAATCTCAGAAAAAATGATTATTGTACAGCCATTTAAAAGGTGTCCTGGCGGCTTTCAAGAAACGCTTCTTTTTATATATGGCCCGGCTACAGTACAAAATTTGGAGGTGTGGCCGCTGTGTTTTGATCGGCGCTAACTCCACCGCTGATGACAGTGCTATTCCCACACCTCTAAAATGTTGTCGACACGCCCAATATAAGCACGATAGTTAAAAATGTTGCCTCTGACATCTTTCGCTGGTGGTGGTCGGTCGGATTTGGTCGATTTGGTAGAGCTATTGAGCGATTCGAAAACACAAGTGTACTATAGCGAAATGTACAGAAGTACAATCGAAAGTAATGAATAAGTTGGATAAATGTGCGATAGTGGCGAAAACACGATGGATGCCCAGTGCAACAGACAGAGGTCGTTGTGGATTAAAAAAAGAAACAAATGTTCTACGGCATGTTTCTTTCAATAACCAATCAACAGAAATACAAAAACCAAAAATGAACTTTCTCTTACAATCAACTGCAGCTGTACAAAAAGAGAATTTTCTACATTCAACAGCAAACAAAAAGAAGAATTCGCTCTTCAAGGGTGAGAAATAAAAATGTCAAGATAAAAAAATAATTAAGCCCAGCGATTCTCCTTTAGCAAATGTATTTACTGACTTACTTATCTACTTACTTGCTTACTTACTTACTTGCTTACTTACTTACTAACCTACTTACTTACTTAGTTACTTACTAACCTACTTACTTACTTACTTACTTATTTACTTACTTGCTTGCTTACTTACTTACTAGCTTGCTTACTTATTTACTTACTTACTTACTTAGCAATCGGCTCAGATTCCGATGTTAACTAAGATAATACATTTTCAGTACAAATCAGTTATTAGGCCTACTATTTAATAATTCGTGACGGTTATGACGGTTATGTTTTTTGTATAATACTGTGAATGCTGTCTGTCGATCCCTGCGTCTGACCGTCTGTCTATGTATACCTGTCTCTCTGCCTGTCCTTCTGTCCTTCTGTCCTTCTGTCCTTCTGTCCTTCTGTCCTTCTGTCCTTCTGTCCTTCTGTCCTTCTGTCCTTTCGTCTTCTACAGCGTTAGTCAACTCCGTTGTCACGCAATAGCCGTGAAAGTGGCGCCCTCAACCGACAACATATTATGTTGTCGGTTGAGGATGCCACTTTCACGGGTGTTGTATGGATTTCAACAGGCGCCATCTATCGGTTGAGAGGAGGACCGGAAGCAGTGGAACGTTTGGTTGTCTACTACCGGTTGGAGGGTGGAATGCTAGGTGGAATAGACGGATCATGTTGGGAAGTGATAGGGATAAGGTTGGGTGGGAGCGAAGGGTTGTAAAGGGAAGGGAGGGATTTTATTGGAGGGGAGTGCGAAGGTAGAAGAGCAAGGAATAGATGGGGCGCTGTCATCATAATCGTCGTCATCATCGTTACTACTAATACTAACTCTACTAGTATTAGTTTAAAAAATAAGTTGATTGAAGTAGCTGCTTTGGAGTGTTAGAGCAGGCAAGAGCTTAACGATAACTTATGACAACATAAGTTATGTTGGTATAATCATTTGTATTACTAGCTGTTAACCCGTGAAAAATCACAGGTCATTCTTATTTCAGCATTACATTACACGATGTATTACTCGGACACGTTATGGATAGTGTCATTTTTACACATATTATGCGAAAAACGTTAGGCCACAGAAGTTATTTTTCTCCTTCTAACCGCCTGTCTGTCAATCTATATTGGAAAGGGAAAAGTGTTGCTTTGAGATAATGGTAGGAGGAGAAAGGAAGGAGTGCACTGGAGGAAGAGACGACTGGAGAGGGAGGGAATGGGGAGGGGCACAAGTGCAGTACAAAGCGCGATTTCAGCGGTGCCAAATTTCAGGATGGAATAAATAATTATTCCGTAAATTCACATTTCCACCCACAGGCCGCATGCGATCCGCATGTTGGACAGCACTGCCTTACGGTCTAACACTACCTGTCAAGCTTCGGCTTTGTAATAACTTGTGTTTTTTGGCTGATCGGAGGTTTTCCTTCAACTCCTAGCCTTTCTCCCTTTGAGCACCCTAGCAATTTAGTAGCAAACAGCCGAAGACCCACTTTGCAGAGATTCGCCAGGAGGGAATGTTTCGAACCATCACGGCCTGAACTTAGTAGGCCTAGGCTATTTAATTTTTGTTTTAATTATCTCCCTCAGTGGGGAGATTGAGAAGCCGGAGGATACCGTAGCGTCTCCCGTAGCTTCTCGTACTAAAACCAGGAATAGCGGATCAGGTATTAATCTGATCACGCAACCGAGGTTAATGTACGTATCAGGTTTTAAGCTGATAAGGAAGTAAACACTTCGATCTTAGCCAAAAGGTTAAGAAGCGATAACAATGTATTATCCAGAGGTCTTTTATAGCGTGCATGCGCATCCAAAAAAGAGTCTTCAATGACAAATCTGACTAACGGTAATAACTATTTAATTCGGCCATTCACAGAAAAGTTACTTCGAAATATGAAAGTATACAATTTAATGCAATTTATAAGTAAGTCACATATCATTATAGCGTATTGGAATACAAAATAACTCTGTTTAACATCTGAGCCTATGTAATCAATTGTTACCATGTGCCGCCATCTAACGACGTCGTTGTTAACTGTCACAATACAGGGCGACCATAACGCTATAATAACACTGGACAACATTGATTTTGCTTCCTTCACAATGTTGGGTGTTTACTGTGTTATTTTTTTCTGCTGATCACGAAAATCACCTTGAAATTATCCGATCATGTACCGTTTTTGATAAATTTGCATTTAAAGAATTTATTTCCACATATTCAGTTATGATAATTTGTTGGCATTATAGGACCTAATAATGCTTTGGGCATGTACAGGTATGCACTTAGGGCATGTTGCATAATATTTGTGTCATAGTTGGTACAACTTGGGTATGCATGAGAATTCTGGAAGGAAGCTGCCTGCAAAAAAATAGCGCTATATAAACCGCTTGCATACACGTAAATATGTTAATCAGGCTGTTGATTTTTTGCGTCATTAATCAAAGTATAATAATCACTGGGTTTTAATCAAGCTGCACATCAATTGAGCCAGTTTAATTATAATTCCTCTCCAATTTAGTAGGTTTTAGGATTGACAGGAGAAATGTTGAGCCAGTGTCGCAACAGCTGTGATACGTTCTGCCACATTTTTGTGGAGAGTACACAGCTAAGTCTCAGATATGCTCAATGCCTTCAATGCCTGGACTTGTTGAAAAAACATAATATGTAGCATCGGTACTAGTGGAATAGATTGCAATTGTTATTGTATTGTGATTGGAATTCATAAAGCGCAACGGCTTGAAAGGAACGAACCAGAGAAATTGGAATGTGAGATGGATGAGATGGAACTGGAATGCAAACAAGAGGGTATAGGTGTGGAAAAGAGGGGAAGTGAAATGAAAGACGCATTTGAGTGATACTACAGGAAGACGGGGAAGGAGAAAAAAGAACAATGTAAGGGAGAGATGCAGAGTGTGAAGGATGGTAAAAGAGTGATTAGCGTCTGCAAGCAATTGAGGGTGATTATCAGTTGAGGCGAACTATTTGATGTCGGAGGCTCTACGAAATTGGCGTTAGATAAATGTTCGACTGGATTAGAGTTCGATGCCGTGGGTAGAGAGGAGAACCTGGACAGACTCCGCAGGATTTCTGTAACGATAATAAGCATATATATATATATAATGTACATGAGTATTATATAATATGCATAATCATGCTAATTAATCCATAATCAGTTGCTCAAATCATTCGTCTTTCTTTGGCTGAAACAGCGAATGTAGGTTGGAATGGAAGAATGATGCGGGGAAGAATGGGTGAATGAGTGAGGTGAGGGAATGGCACGAGAATGGAAAGGGCAGAGTTGAGATTACCCTCCGTAGCGCTCCTTATTATTCTCTGACCTATTGAACCCGGCTTTTTCAAAGGTTTACGATCATTGTTGAGAACGGCTTCGTTTGATGCGAATATTGATTTAGACCCTACTATGCACATTATAAGAGAGAGACTGAGAGACAGACAGCCAGACAGACAGACAGAGTGAGTGAGTGAGAGAGAGACATGTATACAAACATACATACATACATACATACATACATACATACATACATACATACATACATACATACATACATACATACATACATACATACATACATACATACATACATACATGCATACATGCATACATACATACATACATACATACATAAGCATAGTATGTTTGTACGTACGTGCGTGCGTGCGTACGTACATACAAATTTCTAGTGTCTGGATGATGCCAAGTTGTCGGGTAAGTACTGGTTGCTTGTTTCATACGATTAGTTTGATATTTCTTTAGCTCAAATTAATTATTGAGATCAACTATTGATTAAAAGGATTAAGGATTGGTGCTGGGTCGACCGCCAATTTGGGAAACGTTGCTATGAATTATTCGCGGCGAATTTTTATGTTGCAAACTGTCATGATTTGTTTATCATTTTAAAATTAGCTTGTTTGTTTCTTTAATTTTGTTTAATTCATTCATTGGTTACGAAAATTTATAAAGTGCCCCTTCAAGGCCACTGCTCAAGAGCGCTCCTAACCCCGACACGGCTAAGGCGAGTAGAAAAACGATTTACATGTATGGGTTCAAACGCTGTTGCACTTTTCTATGTTAATTATTAGTCTTAATTTTACTTTCACTTTCATACATATAAAGTTGGCATCTGTCAGTTATCGAAAGGCAGTCGTAATATAAAATAATTTAAAACTTTTGAATTAACGCACGCACAAATCAAAAGGTGTGTAACAAAATGCGCGCAATTACATTACTATTCATATCTGCAACAACGATTTGATGGGCACATCTGATAAAATCGATGATACAAATATTGGGATCAAATGGTTTGATACCATAATAATGATGTTGCTCAGCATCCAATGACTAAAGTAGGAGGACGACGCAAATGATCTCTGTTTTCACACAGTGTCGTTAAACTGCAACAACGACCACCTTAATTTCAATTCATAGTTAACAGGCATTCCGATGCGAAGAAAGTTTTTTCTGAATCTTCATTCCCAGGACTGTCAGGAAGCAGTAAGAATGTCCGACGGAAATACCCGCCAGCGCATTCCATGGGGTATGTGACAACAAGTAGATTTTCACTTTCATTTGTGTTTTATTTGAATTATCAGGAATTCATAAACTGCTTCGCATACGAAAAGCACCCCGATGATCGTTTGCAATTTGACAAGGCTACGATATTTGACAAATGATGGATGGATCCGGGAGTTTAACGACCGCTTTTGACATCAAAGGCCATTGCAGTCGACAGAAATATGCTTGGCATATTACAGCACTTACAGCTCTACAGCTCTTATTAACAAAGCAACGATATTTAGATTTATATAGGGCCATCAAAATACGAATTAAAGGTGTTTAAATGCTGCAAGGAAGCAGACCGTGCAGGTTTGTTAGCCATTGCTTGTAATATTGGAATTTGCGATCATTATAATTATTTCAAATATTTCATGACATTAATAAATATTTTTGTTATAGCCTTAACCGTTGATATTGCTATTAAGGCAGAAGCAAACTGTATTCTATCCACCAATCCAGGTTCTATTTATACACAATTGCTTTCATAATTTCAGCTTCCTATTTAATAAGCAATCTTTCCAACATTCCCGCTTCTATTTATGGCTGAAACCTTTTTACCATTCCCGTTTCTATTTAAACGACATTCCGTGCAACAATCCAGCTTCTAGTTAGACAGAATTCTTGTCATCTGTCCAGCTACTAAGGAAAATAAAACCCGCCTTAGATATTTATTTGGCGCTCATTTCTCGGGCGCTCTTTTGTCGGCATTCTTTTGTCGGCGCCCTGTTGTCGGGGCTCTTTTGTCGTGGTGCCGATGAAGCTTCTTTCGCGTTCTATTAAGGTTATTTTGATGGCCGTACAAGGGTCAACTTTTGTGGCTCACTCGGCCACCAGCCACCAGCCACCACAGCAGCTCGTATTTTTACTATTTTTAAGACGGAAGGTCTTAGTAATAATAATAATAAAGACGATTTATATGACGCCGTAACGCGGCCATACCGCAACAAGGGCGCCTCACAAACAACTAACCATCGGGATACGCCTTCGAGAAGAGATAAGTCTTGAACCTGGACTTGAAAAATTGTCTCTATAGGTCTCTCTACGCCGCTGTCACATGCAGTTATAACGATCATATGGATCGGTGGGAAGATTTTCACGCGGCGAAGCATAGGATTAACAATCCGCACGCATAAGCTGAGGCGGAATAAACGAACATGATTCAACTTCATTCCCTTAGCTGCATCAGGAATGGCTTAAGAGATTGTCTTCATAAGAACACATAGTAATCAACGGATTGAATCTAATGATCTCTTTAAATAATTAATAGCTACAGCACAATGATTCATGAAGTGCGTGAAAGGCCACCTACAAAATATCAAAAGTGTACAATAACAAGGGCAAATCAAGAGTGAAGAACGTAAAGCACTATGGATGTTTAAAACAACACTAAATCCACTAAATCTATTTTTACAGTATTATTTTGCTGTTCAACGGTGTAGGCCTATAGTACGAGAGGTTTAGCTAGACACCCTCATAATGCTGTCAACTTACGCAATAATAACTATGCATCATTGTTTTTTTGAAAGCGGTAATTCGCTAAAAAATAAGAATTAAGCTGTGATTATTACAACAAAATAATTTGTGTTAGCGGTATCGGCTTTATTCTCATAAGATGACGTATTCATCCTTCCTGCGGTATCTTTTACGTAATGTAATATACATAATGTAATCGAAAATTTATTTGACGATGCGTCAAGGTATCTAGTCAAAGGCACACGCTCCGCAGCCTCTAGGATGTTAAATGCAATTACCAACGAATATTTTATATCAGTTAGCAAAAAGAGCATATAGTAAGCTGGAAAAGTCATAAATTGTTGGCCTACGCAAAGCGTGAGACGAATTAAAGAATTCACGCCGACATCTCGCAGATGGTATGGATGTTCAGAGTTTATGGACCAAGTTTTGACGATAGGGTAGAGCGACAACTGGTAAACAGCGTACGCAATGACGGTGACGATGTAAATGTCACTGGTGGAAGTAGACCTAATTCATCGGGGGCTTCGCTGCATTTTAATACTGTCAATAGTGATAGTTGTTTTTCAATTATGATTTAAATCAATCACTTTTTTGGCTCTCCCGTGTATTGCATTAAATCAGTGCTTCCCAATCTGTGTGCCGCGGCACACAACTGTGCCACGGCTATGGCAGAAGTGTGCCGTGGCAAAAAGTCAAAAACTATAAAATTGTAATGACGTTGCATTAAAATTAATTATACGTTAAAACAATTTTACGTCATATTCCTATAATAAAATAAAACATAAAATAAAACATAAAATAATGTGGGAATGCCATTACTTTAGAAAGAAAAGAGCTCACTTCATCAGTTCTGCTTGGCAGTGGCGCTCCATGCAATTTCAATAACTGGGCGGAGCTACATATCTTTCGTGGCTGTGGCGCTTTATTTTCTGTCTGTGGCATGATGTCATTCGATTTGTAGCTGCAGTGTGTAGGTACTGTTAAAACGTGACTGTATTGTTGTTTAAGTACAGTTTTCATAAAATTTAAAGTATATTTAATTAAATTCTATTTTATTGTTGTAACCATAAATGGCAAGCATCAACGAAAGCCGCAAAAGAAAAAGTAAGGATGCGAACAGAGGAATTGTTGATAAAACTAAAGTTATCCGACGTTACCAAGACAGTTACTTAAATTACGGATTTACATTTGTTGAGAAGCAAGGCATTTCATAACCGTTATGTGTAATATGCGGGGATATTCTTGTAAACGAAGCGATGGTGCCAAGCAAGCTGCAACGTCATTTACATACAAAGCACAAGACTTGCACAGGGAAAAATGAGACATATTTTAAACGTTTATTAGATAGTCATCAAAAGCAAGCGAATTTTTTTACAAGGCATCTTTTGGTTACAGGCAAAGCGCAGCTAGCTAGCTGTCAGGTCGCAGAGTTAGTTGCCAAAAGAATGAAACCACATAACATTGTGGAGTCTTTGATTATGCCTGCCTGCAGAGTTATGGTGAAAACAATGCTTGGAGAAGATGCAGAGAAAGTTATATGTAAAATGCCATCATCAAATATCATAGTTGCTAGGCGGATTGAAATGATGTCAGAGGATATCAGCAGCAGTGTGTGCAACTTGCTTCAGACTTGCAAACGATTCGCGCTACAGATTAATGAATCCACCGATGTAAGCGGAAAAGCGCAGTTAATGGCCGTTGTGAGGTTTTCAAATGGAACAAAAATGTTAGAACAATTCCTATTTTGTAGAGAACTGATAGAAACAAAAGGAGAGGATATATTCAAATGCGTGTCACAGTTCTTTGTCCAAAATGGTTTACTGTGGGAATGGTGCGTGGCTGTGTGCACGGATGGAGCTCCGTCGATGACAGGAAATCTACGTGGTTTCGCAAGTATGATAAAACGTGAAAATCCTAACATTATCACAACTCATTGCTCATTCACAGGGAGGCACTTGTAAGTAAAACAATGAATAGCGATCTTTAGTCAGTCTTAGATGATGTAATTAAAATGGTTAACTTCATCAAAGTTCGACCAGTCAAGTGCAGAGTTTCTAAATGTTATGCAAGGACATGGGGGCAGACCATTATACACTTTTGATGCACACAGATGTAAGATGGCTATCCAAAGGAAAAGTTCTGTCAAGGGTGTATGAGCTGAAAGATGAACTAAGCGCGTTCTTCCTAAATCAGCAAGTCAAACAGAACTTTATTGAACTGTTGAGTGATTTTACCTGGTGCAGTAAATTAGCATACCTGGTTGACATTTTTGAAGTTTTAAATGCGCTGAATTCGAGTATGCAGGGCAACGAATCAAACATACTCTCTGTTATTGACAAACTATGCGCATTTCGTCGGAAACTTCAAATGTGGTCACATGAAATAGAAGCAACTAATTCAGTACCTATGTTTTGTCGTGCTGCTGAAGTTGATCCTGGTGCAGTTGTCTTACACGACATAGTTATTGAACATTTATCACAGCTGGATGACAAGTTGCAACACTACTCTCCAAGTCTAACTCTTTCTGACAAAGATTGGATCCGAAACCCATTTCATATGCAAGTTGATATGTCTAGCTTACAATTACCGAAAAAGGAACAGCTTACTGACGTTGCAGCTGACAGTACACTGCGATTGAAGTTTCAGGAAATGAATTTAGTAGAGTTCTGGATTATTGTCGATAAAGAATACACATTGATAGGTAGTAAGGCAGTCGGAATATTGCTTCCATTCAGTACTACTTACTTGTGTGAGAAAGCATTCTCGTCAATGACACTGATCAAAACAAAACACAGAGGGTGTTTACAGACATTTGAAAACGACTTACGAGTGTGCTTGTCAACTGACGTTAACGCTCAAATTGAAACACTTTCAGGGTCCTTGCAAAGCCAGCCGTCACATTAGCTCACTATTGGTCACTTGACTAGTAACTATTAACTAAATTAGTAAAATAAATTATAGCTCTCGTTCTTCTTTTATTGACTGTTTAGTTTTTGTAACTTTAATCTCATTTAGAGGTGCTTATAATCACTTTCTTTTAGTCACGTTTTTACATAAATGACAGATACTTCTTGACATCAATAGTGGCATTAATAAAGAATTTCTTTGGCATAAGATTCATTGCTACTGTAGTCCTGTGCACATGTAGTTAACTTGTGTTGACAGAGAACGGTATAGGCGTGTGAATGATTGGGTTTGATATTAATGTTACATTTGCCACGAAAACTTGTATCTTTGTACGGTTGTAATAGTATTGTAAGTATATCTACATACTATATAGTAAGATTTACTAGTTAAGCATCATACGTCATTTTAAAGTGAAATGGGAGCATTTCAGTTTCAGTGTGCCGTTTACTGTTTGGTATCTGACTAATGTGCCTTACACAGAGAAAGGTTGGGAAGCACTGCATTAAATGATGTCAGAGTTTGCCCCAATCATTTCAACTTTGGACTGGCACTGGCAAAGTGCAACCAGTGGGAGATGTTTTTAATAAGCGTTAGTTGCGGCCTAACGACACTTTGTGCTAACAAAGACCATTAGCGTCGCCCTCCTCCTTTATCCTGTCTCGGGACTGGCACTGCCTGTTATTCAACTTGTATTTTATGCACCTCGATCATTACGCTTCAGCCATAAGTCCCATTTGAACAGATTACCATCCTTTCAAACTAAGATGATGTTGTGCTGATGTCAAAAGGCCCACTGCTCCGAGGCCAAAGAGGCGTGGCTTACCCTCGGCATACAATTTCTGTTGACCAGTCCTTCCCTTTCTCTTGTCAGATCTTCGATCCGACATTTTGATAGTTGCTGACAAACATGATTAGCATCGGTCAACTCATTTATCCAGGCTTTGGCAATAAGTGACAATGTAAGGCTGCGGCGTTTTAAGGAAGACAAATAGAGTTGCCATCTTCGTTTTTACAGACTTGCAGCTGATCCAACTGGAATGTAACTCTGTTGCGGTGCTTCTGTATACTGAATTGTTGGCTCAACAGATACCTAGATATATTTACCTACTGAGTATGCCTGTACATCTGATCGTCCCACCTATGGGGAACCATGGTGCTAGCATTCATGAACTTGGACACCTTCAAAATGGATGGTAAGCACATTTCTGTCGACGACAACGACCTCTGTTGTCACAAACTGTCGTTAAACCCTGGATCCCTCCATCCATCGTAAAGCCATACAATGTATATCACAGTAATCACTGTTCATAGTAATTAATAATGTAATTTTTAGGTCGATCTAGTTTATGTCAATAGACACTCTTTTTCCGTTAAGATGGTCTTTTGGGGAAAATTAAAGGATACATTTGTAGCAGTAACCATATACAAGAAACTACAAATATATGAAAAGAATCTTAATACACATGTGTATTCTTAATAGTTCTTAGTTTCTTATCGTTACAGAATGACAATTTGGGGAATGTTGTTTAAAGTTTGCACTTTAACTTATTTTTAACTGACAATCAAGCATTATTTATAGCGCGTTAGAAATGCAATTTAAAGGTGTTCAAGCCCTGCGGCGTTAAGCGGCTGATTCCAGAAAGTAGACCTAAAAGGGACATAATTTCTGAGAACTATTGCTTTTGGAATTTGAATAACCCATCTTTCAATTGAAAAATTAGATGATATTTTCACTACATTGCCGACCATCCTGTTGTGGTTCGTCGACTGCCCGACCTCAATACGACTATTTAGGGTCAATTTAAAGGTAGCCACCTCCAAAATGATTTATACGATAATATAATAACGAACATCCGTAAAATTCTTGATAATGACAGAAACTATAAATCATTTCTTCACAAACTCCACACTGGTCCCACTGTGCCAGTCCCAAACCTGGATAAAAGAGGAGGGAACGCTAATTATCCTTGTTATCGCACAGTGTCGTTAAACTGCTACTATCACTACTTCTTCACTGTGATCATACTCTTCCGCATAGCCACTAGCCTGTCTCAATAAAAGTTGGATAGCGCTAATCATTTTCGCAATAACAAAACGTCGACAAAAACTTAAACTTTAATTTACTAGCAGGTTTAAAAATCGATTGTTGCCGTACCACGAACAAAGATCACGTCAGTAACAAGTGTCGACCTCGAAATCTCCTTCAAGTTCATTATTAGATGTAGTATAGCAAGTTCTCTTACAATGTCTGGGGCGAAGAGCGAAACCACAGCCGAAGACGTATTTTGGCGGCAACTGGAGCTTCTCTTTCGATGATGCCAATGTATCTTTTAAATTATGAATTTCATACGACACCTGGTACGCGCTTGATAAATTCAGCAATTGGAGGTTCTATCCAAGAAACTACAGAGAGCAATTGTAGTAGTAATCGTAACTTTTTGCTTGCAATTTGTAACGGTTCACCTATATAGCGCCAGAGGTGTCAGTCCCCTCTGAGTGACGGAGGCAAACCCCGATCTCAAGTGCCTGAAAGGCAAGATATCTCCCAGACGCAAAAATCCCTCTAACTGAAATTGGAGGCATTTGCCTCCAGACCCCCGTACCTGGACATACAGTATCTAGACGAAGTAAAAGGAAAGCCCTCAAACGCCCCTCGGGAAAGCAGCAGAGGAGGCGAGAGCAGCTCCTCCTGAAGAGGACTAGGGGAACTGTTCCAGCAGGCTTAAAAAACGACTGTTGGCGTACCACGTAGGTGAAACTGCTGCATTGGCTGTTTGAGAGCGCATGCGGGGAACCACCAGAAGTCCGCGTGCAGAGGAACGAAAGGAAGTCATGTGCGGAATAGAAAAGAGCCTAGTACAGAGGGCCAAAAGGAAGGCAGTGGCTGACCTGAGGAGATAGTTGCCCATCAGACCCGAGTGTGGATAAAAGAGGAGGGTAAATAAGTGACAATGTAAGTAGTTTCAATTGAACGACAATGCCTGATGACGAAGAACGTGAGCGTCGCCCTCCTTTTTTCATCCAGCTTTTGGATTTTAGACTGACATTGATAGAATGCGCAGAGTGACAGAGATACTTTATTTAAAGTTATATTAGGAACAGTCTGTTATTATTCCACAGTTTATCGTCGTCATATGACATCAATGGTCGTTGACGACAATTTGAAACATGTACAGTACAGTGATAATAAATTCATAGCCTCCAAAAGACATAATTCATAACTGTCTGAACTTTAAACTAATGTTAATTGTTTTACACATAAATAATAACGGATTAACATCATCTATAGTACATGTCATGTGGTATCTCATGCAAATATAACAATATTTGCATCAATATTTGGATCAAGAAATGTTCAAAATAAAACAAATTGTGTATGACCAATCACTAAGTACATTTATCCAATCATCACACCTTCAAAGAATTTTTGGCTTGGAATTTTACCATAATGTTATTATTCTATTAAACATTATTACGGAAATATTTTCTAATAATGTAAGTCTATACTATTTATTTAGCATATTATACCAAGTGATATTATACAGTGAACTACATCTCTGCATAGATTTTAACTAGGGCATAACCGAATAGACAATTTCCACCGAATACCGAATCCGAGTATTTGGATGCACTATTTGCCGGATCCGGGTACGAACCGAATAGTAGCGGCAAATCTGGCCAGCGAGGCAGCTGGTACCATCCCTAGGCAAAGCGTAGCTAACCTGCCATGTGTACAGCTACGAGAACTATCTATAGTCACTGCAGAATCTATAGCAATATCCTTCATATAGCGTGTCGTTGCACTCAAGGGCATAACAATATATTTATTACTTTTTAACTTTATTTTAGAAAAAAATGTAAAACCTTATTATAAAATTTGAAATATGAAGTTATCTATGACGTCTTTAATCTCTAATGTTTACTGGTAAATTACTGATTTGGTTGCACCTGAGGAATTCAATCAACAGAAATTAAAATAAATAAATTAACATCATTATTTTAAAGAAAATTCAATGGAATGTTAAGTTCTTGGTTAAGTAATCAATAACTTATAAGTAAGTCCGTTAGTCCTAAATTTATTTGATGAAAAGATATTATTTTGTCAAAAACATTATTTTTTCATAAAAAAGTTATTTTTAGCTATTTGCGGGTGTAATATTTGCCGAGGCGAATACTTCCGAATAGTCCAATATTCGGCCGAGACGAATGTCCGAGGCGATTTCCGGTTATGCCCTAATTTTAACTTACTATAACTTTCTAATACAACTCCATTAACATTTGTCATATATGCATATACATGTATGAAATGCGTCAAATGAGGTCAATATTAATTATCACGTGTTTGTATAAGTATTTAATTGACACAATCAAGGTATTTGAAATAATGTAAGATTTTAAAAAAATCTAAAGCATTTGCCATTCTACAGCATCTATTGCTTAGTCTTGAGATAACTTCTCATCATAAATGCAATAGATACATGATGCAAGAAGACAACACTCCCCTCAGCGCACTAGTAGCTGAGTACGTGTTGAATTACATTTAGCAAATTTCAATCTGAATAAAGATTTCTTAATCTAGTGCAAAATGTTTTCCAGATATTTACAGACTGTAGCTATGCAAAAGGTTTACCAAGATCACCCCACTCAATTCCCTCACCTGACATACACAATCGTCTATAAGATTAATTCATTTGAACCAAATAACCAAGAGCACTCTGTTGTTTGCAGCGTTATTTCAAGCCTAAAAACTAAAACTAAACTAAAATTAAAGGTGTTTAAAAGTCAAAAAGAAAAAGATGACAACAACTCTGTTAAACGGCAACTTATTAACCAATCTTTGATCGCGATATTGAATTAAGCGTCCATTATTATTATTCCAAACTTTTAGCGACATCTTTTTGACATAACCGTTACTGCGTGAATAAAAGTAATTGTATCTCAGTTCATTTTCTTGATTCCAGATTATTCGATTCATTTCGTCATTGATTTGTAAGAGTTATGTTTCAGAGGTATTTGTGTTCACGATGTTAGAGGTGACAAAATCAGTGACAGGAATTATCTGAATTCGGTTGGTTTCGTTCACCCTTCAGGTCTAATTCAATTTATCACCATTTAAATGTAACGAGTTATATTACACATATGGTTTAATTATATGACCGTTATGCCCTTTTGAAAGACCATACATGAATGTTCCTGGGCTATTATAAAGCTCTTTCGGTGGCTTAAACGTCATCCACCTGAACATCCGCGAAATTAGAAGCACACGACATACATAAATTTCATATTGTTTTAAGATATTTCAAGGATTTATGGAACACATCTTCAAGTAATCTACTCAGATGCACTCCCAAACTAACCGCGGAAACATAAATTGGACTGGAGCAGCCTGTAAAACGCATTTCCTTTGTTTCTAAACAGGAGGCGCATCTAAAATAGATAGCCCAGTCCAAGTTGAAGTTAGCGTTGAACATGCCTTACTTTCTGTTTTGGTTCGCGCTGTTTGTGATTAAACGAAAATCTCAGCTTAAGATAAGATTCTAAGGGTGTCTAATTCCTAGAGAAACGGTGATTACAATCTGTGTTAAGAAACAGCGGTGTTTAACAATAAAAGTTAAACCAATCAAATGCAAGTCTTACTGTTTCATTTGCTGAGTTAATATTCATTCATTAAAAATGTTTTATTGCATCATAGCAGCTGTTTCATGGTAAATACTCAAAAGATATCTCAATTCCAGTTACGATTACAAATAGCCAAAAAGTACCACAACACAGTTTAGAGAACAGCCTTAGCTCCATAGAAAGGCTTTACCAAATAGCAATAAATCTCTTAGACACCCTTTAATTGTTGCCAAACTACTCTATAATTTTTATCGTATGTTCGATGAACCATCTTATAAGAGTTTCATCTTCGGATGTCTCATATCCCACCTAATGATCCCTAGGGCTTTCATCCAAAGGAACTTACAACCCAATTCTCTTGTTAATTGTCATGGATTTTGAACAAGCAATTATATAGCGACGCTCGAATCACCAGCGCTTCCAACGAGCGTCTGTAGCTTGGCCAGAGAACATGAATGCCTTAAGGCTTAAGGCGTCTACAGAACAGACTTACAAATATTTTTCTGCTTTGTCCGGAGGTTATACGTGATTGACTGCAATGAACTATAATCGCGTAACAAGTCAAAACGAGAAAATAAGATATGGAAAACCCCAGATATCCAGATACATGGCTAAGTATAGTGAGCAGCTAACCTGATAACGGCAGATGAATAATTCATTTATCACTGACTGTAGTCTCTTGTTAGCATTATTTCGTAATGATAATTGTCTGGTTCAGTATGCAGTATGCGTGACGTGAGTATTAGTTCCGCCTCTTTTCTTCTTTTCTTCATCCCTATTTTCCTTCTATTCATCTTGGCATTCTTCCATAGTTCCTACGTATCTGCCATTATCTCTGCTGCCATACACCATCGAATGCCTATTTATAATCATTGGAACTGCTGTACAACGTTCTATTTCTGTCGAAGTGCGTCCATATTAGAACTGCTGTCTAATAATGAAGTGTCTGTTTATTCTTGCTCTGAATCCAGACTGCTCCTCGGTAACCACCTCCTTACATTTCCCCAGACCTTGCTATAGTGTCCACCTGTATATTTCTCCAGGAACACTCAATAGACTGATGCTTCGATAACAAATACACCGTATCGTATCTGGTTATTTATATAGCGCTTCTTACAGTACTAGCTATTCAAAAGCGCTCTAAGCGTGACAGCCTCGAGGAAATAAGAAAGTCTTCAGGCAACGAAGGGATGAGGGTGGGAGCCCGATTAAAAGCTTGCAACGGATAATGAGGGCAGGTCAATATCCATAGAAGGGCCCCCAAAGGCAAAGGCACGGTGTTGAGTTATAGCAGTCCTTGCCTCTGGAACAAGAAGACCAAGTCAATCCGATGACTGAAGAGGGCGGGTGGAGACAGCAGACAGAGGTTTTCGCTTTAAGTCGCAGAGACATGACCCTCGTGTTCGTCTTGTTTATATAGTCGCAGTGAAATTGGCCACATTAAAATTTGAATTATTATGTAGCCTTCATATTTTATTTGCACTTAATGTTAATCTCATAAGAGCAATAGCAACGAGGTTTTCTACAACGTTGGGTCGCATTAGCAACGGGCGAATTAACGATTTTACAAATGGGCGTATATATAGACGGCATCATGCCTTTAAAAAGGTGTTTATTGACCTCCTCCACGAAGCAGACGACCTATAAAGTAATAAGCCTACCACTACCGAAAAACACCGCGAATAATCGTAGTGGCGCTGTCATTGAGATTTAATGTCGGCGAGGACCACTGATCTGTCCTCTTACAATTCCAAGAGGTTAATCGGGTCTTCGCTACGGTTTCACTTTTTACTCATACTGTTCTTTTTTATGTTTTAAGTCAAATTCTGCTCGTTATTGATTAGGCAATCATCATCATTGCGAAGTAGTGAAGAGAAAGCTATAAAAGTTCGAGTAGTTCATCAAATTCAAGCATGGAATCATCGTTATGTGAGATCGATACAGGCTCAGTCCTCTGGTCGACAAAAAGGTCTCTGAGCAACAAGTGAGTGTTAAATTGCCTATGGTTATATGTTAACAATTGTTGTGATTGGAGACAATGAAAACGATACTGACTGATTGATATATCTAAAGCTGCTTATTGTGACTATATTTATGATCCGTGTTTTCATCTTGTCTTGAGCATAATTTGTCTCTCTGGCTTTTGTTGAATTAGTTTCCACCAAGTTTCTATTATCACTTTTATCTAGTTCAAAGTTCAATGACATACAGTTATATAATGGATTTGGTACGTATTATTTTAATCAGTTTTCATTAATCTCACTCAAATTATTTTGCAAACAAGCTAAGCATCGTATGTTCAGAAATGTCTTCTGGTCGATACAAGGAAGAGAATGAAAAACTCACTGTTCTTAGACACCTTCAAAGTCTTCACAATATTGTATACTAATATCCTTGACAAAACAATATAACTACTTATTTCTTTGAGGGTTGTTTCTCCACATCTTGCCTTGATCACAGGGTATTGCGATAATTTCTTCAACCACTGTTCTGTGACTGCTATGACCGTTTATGTCTTTAATAACAGTAATGATTATCAGTTTGTAATCGTTGTCAAGCAGAGTTTACCTCTCGCATGTGGAGGTATACCACCACCACATGCGAGAGGTAATGCAGTGATGAATTGTCTAGTTGACCTGACTGTCATCACAATGACCACTAGTTTGTATTGCCATAGTAAAAAGTCATTAATTAATTATTGCATCTCCTAGACGTAATCTAGAAAATTGAATGTCTTTTTGTTTAAAAAGTTCCCAATAATTATGTCGTATCTGTGCAAATAGATTAATAAAACGACCTATATTGTCGCCATTGTAATTATTCTCTTCTCATCAATTTACCACGTACAGTTTCATTGAAATAGTTGAAATAAATATTGCTGTAAATTCAAGAGAATTAGACACATCGGTGTGACCAATACTTTGGGCTTCTATTGGCAAGTTATCTGCTTTATCATTTTCTGTCAGGTAAATATGACTTTGAACCCAAGTAAATTTTATCTGATTAGAATTTTTCACTCATAAGACATTGTTATGCTTTGATTTGTTGTCGTTTGCGACCACGAGTACAGTTAAGTGTAACACAACGGTTTTACGGTATACGGTTATATATTGCATACAAAAGTAGTTATATAAAGGTGTCTAATTCTTTACTAAGGGACGAGGTCGACATGAACCATCTCTCTTATTGTATGACATATAGACTTTAAAAAGTAACTGATCAATCATCCGACATTATGTCATATAATGTAAATCTCGATTTGTAAGTGCAACACAGATGTCAAGTCAGAGAAATCAGCGCAATATCAAGTCAGTGTATCAAGATGTCGCAAAAATTAATAGGCAGGAAATTTTTTAAGCATTTCATTCATATTTTATCTAAGGTCATATTTACGTAAAGCGATGTTGCATTTCAAAACGTGACGAATTTTCGCTTGCTTTTGCCATTGTTAATCATCGACATGTTTTGCGTGACTGCCAGGGTTAAATAAGCCGATCTCCTGCAATTTTCGTTGGGGTCTTACCACTGACCTAATTCCTCCCCAACCAACTGAACGTTGGTCTTACTGTTTCGTTAATCGAGCTCATTTAGGCAGTGTTATGCCATAACAAACGGTGCAAACACTAAACAGTTCAAAAATGTTTCAAACGATGTCAAGATCGTGGCTAAACAATAATTGACAATGGACGCTAGTTGTATATGTCAGGTATATTTTGAGCGATATTTTCTGGCCAGAAAACTCTAGTCAGCATTTTTTGCTGATTACTTCCATCCAAATATCGAAGAGAGCTAAGAACGCAAGAATTGTTTGAAATCAACTTAGACACCTTCAACTGTCTTCACAATATTGTGCAATAATTTCCTTGACAAAATAATGTAATTGTTTGCGATCCAGTGCTCAATAAACTGTGTATATTAAAATCCTCAACTGTTCGCGCTCCAATAGTTCCAGTACCAGTCCGAAACTTGGATGGAGGTGGGGCGACGCTAATGATTTTTGTTATCGAAGGGTCATAAGTCAATGGTCTTTGCTATCACACAGTGTCGCAAAACAGCAACTACAAATTATCATTACATACCAATGTTATAATATATTTAGACACCTTTAAATTTTCTACACTAAATTGTATTTTAGGCAAAACACTTATAGCTTTGCATTGTTTTCTGCCTCAGCGCTCGCACGACTATCTTGGACTCCGATGTTACACGACCTAAGAAAACAAAGAGTTCAAAAGCTCACAGAACTCACGAACATTATAATAATTGTAAAAACAAGGCCCACACATATAACCAAGACATCTGAGTCCCTTATGTCGAGCATTATGCACAATGTGATGTGCTTTGTATGACGCAAAATAATCCTCGATATGAATGCTTCGTTAAAAAACGTTACGACCGTAATTGGTGGATTTGTCTCATCTCCAATTCAGCGCACACGACCTCTGCATTACATGTGTTCCAGAATTGACCTCCACAGACCTTCACTGGACATACTAAAGCAGTATGTCGAACACGATTTGTCAGCAAGATCCGTTCTAAAACTCACTCTCTGTTTGACTTAACCTCCTCAGGTGCCCTGATCCACACATCAAGACACAAAGGTGAATTATGGTAATACATAAAATTTATTAAGACGCAACGATGATGGTAACATCATAGTATAATTATTCAGACGCACATGTACTACAGGAAGATAAACATATATGTTACGTTTGTCTGAATAGGCATGTGCCTTATCGACAGTGACAAATGTCTGCCAATGTGAGAAGAGTTATTGTCATTCCTTATGCAACGAGACATTTACAACCTTTGTTCTATCAACCGTCAAAACGATGATGGAACCTATAATTACATTAAGACGAACGGAGACGGATCATGGTCATGCCACAGAAATTATTCGGGAATGCCTCTGGTGGCGTTAATCAAAGTAACTATTAAGTGCAGAAGCTCGACTAATATTATTATTTACATGGTTCTGAAGCCTGGTAAATTATATTTAAGTACATAATGGACGACCACAATGGTTCCCAATGCGATGACGCGTTGATCTAAAGATCCTTATGCGTATGAGTTGATGCAGTGCTCCATCGTGCTTGATAGTGCTCGTCAATAAGCTGATGCCCTTAAGGGTAACGCCTTAAGCATTTATGGTTGTTGATTATGACTAGATATATTCCAGTGTTATCCTGATCCAGTATCTTATCGCAACGCAGCACAGGGGGTCATTTTGGTCATTGCGTCACTTTTGCGTTTACTTCTAAGATGAATGTTCCGAAGTGGTCGGTCAGTCGCTGTGTACGAATGGAATTGGTACATAGCGTCCACTCGAGTCTTTTCTCCTTTGCATGTTCCGTTACGCAAGGCGCTGAAGAACGTTCGGTTGAATCTGTGGCTTCTATTAATTATCATGTCGATGGAATCGATCTCTGGTGAGGTTCCCAAAGAAGCAAACAGGTAAGCAAGTGAGTAAGTATATTCCTCATTCGACCTCCTGCATATCCGCACTCTGGTGCACAAAACATTTAAAAGTAATGCGTTCTGATTAAAAGGCTATTCGCGCTAAAGTGTCTGCCTGTGGAATAACACAGTCGTACGGTCGTGAAAGTAGGAGGTCGTCTATAATGCTTTAAGCGTTATTAGCTCGCCTAAAGGACCTTGCGTCAACGGTGAAACCAGCTCCAACTAGACATGATTTTCATCACAGTAAAAAGCTCAGAACAACTGCTTCTACGTGAATTTATATCCTCTATTAACAAACAACTTTCCAAAGCATCGATTCGTCGCCAGTTGCAACCCCTCCGGACCTGACGCAGCGAATGGCGCCGCAACGAGCCCTTCTAGGAACTCGAGGGGCGAATATTTTATTTCCCTCTTATATTTTATTCCGTGAGATTTACGTTCGGATTGAGCGTTGGTCCGACGAAGCGAAATATCTCTCGTCCGTCGTTTAGCCTTCGTTTTGACGGCTGATAGAACAATGGCTGTAAATGTCTCGTTGTATTAGCGATGAAAATAACTCTTCTCGCAATGGCTGACATTTGTCAAGATCTGTGAAGCATTTCCATATGTATGCATGCATAATGCCTCTGTCTGTCTGCACGCCTAAACGCCTGTCTGTCTGCCTATCTATTTGCCTGTCTGTCTGTCTGTCTGTCTGTCTGTCTTTTTTCTATCTGTCTGTATGCATGCACGCATATCTGTAGGCCTACTCATGTATGTCTTAGTAAAGATACAAGTAATTTTTTAAATGAGCATAATATGTATATCTATATATTTGTATGTATGTATGTATGTATGTATGTGTGCGTGCGTGCGTGCGTATGTAAGTAAGTAAGTAAGTAAGTAAGTAAGTAAGTAAGTAAGTATGTATGTATGTATGTATGTAGGTTAGGGAAAATAATTATTACCGCAACTCGCGTTCTTTCAAACACGTCATGAAACTCTAGGCATTTTGACTAAAGTAAAACTCTAGAAAGCGTTCTTATGATAATCGCGTCGTACCTTATCTAACAAGTACAGCAGATGACTTCTGCCCGACAGCAGCATTCTACGCTGTCATTCATTACTTTTTTTTAATCACAATAAAGCCAATTAAACTACAGCAGTTATTGGAGTCATATATATAGCGTTATATGACACCGTTTAAGAGGTGTCTTCAGATAACGAGTTAACCAGCTGAAGTCTTTGGTGAGTAAATGTAGCACCATGCATGTATGTATGTATGTATGTAAGTATGTATGTATGTATGTAAGTACGTATGTATGTATGTATGTATGTATGTATGTATATATGTATGTATGTATGTATGTATGTATGTATATATGTATGTATGTATGTATGTATGTATGTAATGTATGTATGTATGTATGTATGTGTGTCTGTGTGTCTGTGTGCTTATGTGTATATGTGTGTGTGTGCGTGCGTGCGTACGTCTGTCTGTCTGTCAATAGAACTGCAAGACCAATGTCTTGGTGATGAATGTAGTATTTGTGTAACTAAAGCAGTGAGCTTAGGATTATAATTATCTGACAGTTGAAACAAAATTTTGTGGTTAAAGTAATAAACTTGAACTTAACAATAGGCCAGAATTGTGGCTCACAAGTAACAGTCTTAACTGCGCTCATAATGTGAGCCTCTCTTTAGAAATACATCGGATTCCCTGCCATCTAAACATTAAAATTATTATTTGAAATTTTAAGTAACATGTATAAAGAATAAGGAATAAAGAACTGTATAAAGGTTTTATTTCTAATTCACAGTAATGATTCATTAAATTGAAGTTTTTCACTAGCAATATATTTTTATGATTGATGGACTTCAGCTTTATTTTCATCAATTGAATGTAAAGCATTCTTGTGGTAAAGATGCTGGCCCACTGCAGTTATACAATAATTTGTTTTTTGACATTGGTGTGAAATTAATGTACAGTAAATTTTGATTTAATGCAGCATTTCCCAAACTGTGTTTCGCGGAACCCTAGGGTTCCGTGAGGTATAGACAAGGGTTTCGTGGAAAACTTTCAAAGTCTTTCCGCGTGCAGAATAAGTTTCAAACAATCAAGAATAAATTATAACAAGTTTTCATAGGAGGCTCTTTGCTTAACGTCTGTTTATAAGTGAATTCGTGTCATTGCAATGCCATCAATATTAAATTTTAATTTTTTTGTTAATCTAAAACTATAATTCTCAAGGGTCTATATATACTATGTGTAGTTTTGGACGGGGTTCCGCCAAAAAAAATTTTTGATCAAAAGGGTTCCACGGCCAAAGCAGATTGGGAAACGCTGATTTAGTGACATCCATGACCTACATGTACAAACCGTTTCGATGGAACAAAGGTTGTTATACGACAATTATGATTATTACGTTTATATAACTTGAATGGGGACTGATTTAAAGGTATTTAATCAAAGTCTTAGGCTGCTGTACAATAGTTTGATGGCGTTTATTAATCTACCTATGTTGCAATAGATCGTCAATTGATGTCTAACGAATCTGAATTACATCAAGGATATTAAATTTGCTCTCCCTGTTTATTCATTCTTTGAACTGGCCCTATCAGATTACAGAATGTAATTGACTTATTAGCTCAATGGAACTAGGCCGTTGAAACGTCACAAGAAGTAATTATTTTATATTCTCAGAGTTTGTATGAATAAAAGATGCTGGCTCCTATTTAACCGCGCTTGTTATGACATTACAGCCAAATTATTTAGGTGTCCGAACAGAGCTAGCAAGAAAAATATTGACTTAGTCATGCATGCTTTACGACACCATTTTTTGCGTACAATCTTAACACCTAGAGACCCTAGAGAGACAAGCTACTTGCCCTTCTTCCTTGCCCAAGTTTGGGATTGGCACTACTGCAGTGCAATTAGTAGCGGCGTTTTATAAATCAATTAATACCGCAGAAGTCTCGCTTATGACGGTGTTGGGTAGTCGTATAATATGCTCATTAATAGACTATATTTCTCATCAGTGTATACAGCGTTTTATCATAGGCCTACTAACACAAATAATTTCCATTAGATTTTAATGTTTCAATATCGACATGATTTTGTTTTGACATTTCAGAGGTGTTTTGTACACTTTACCTTTATGCAGATATATCGTAATAATTATTTGACATCCAGGAACTAAATTCCGCACATTGTACATTCTAGAAGAAACGAGATCATTGTACAACAATTTTATTGCTTATTTCAATGAGAATCCAAACGCAGTCGTACCAACGCTTGTATGATTTTTGCCTCAGTTGTTAAATACATAGGAATATGTCCGAATCACTTACCCATAAAATATGAATCAAGTTAAAAACAGGCAGTGCAAGATTATGTAGATCGATTTGCTCACAAAATGAACTACGTACAAAGATATGAGGAAAAGTGAAAGAAAGGAAACCTTGGATAATATAAAATAATGAAGACATAACATCAATATTTTACTAACACTAATGGGAGCAATAGACTTGACAAATTAATGACTTGGACAATGGAGAGCATTTATTCGTACCCAACGCCGCTACACGGTTGGCGTCATATATCGATAATATAAATCATCATTATCATTGTCAGTATCATTATTGAAATGATATGACATTCAGGACCTACAGAACTCATTGACTCTTGGAAAGAAGAGATGTATTAAAACAACTTTATCGCGCACACATAATTTAAAATGGAGTGTATTCAAATGCAGTGGTAACAGCGGCTGCATGATTTATCATCTGGCGCTAAATACGTGGGAATCACAGGCCTATTATAATGGAACTTGAGTGAAGTTAAGGATATTCTGCATGAAAAAAATAATGGTTGCTGACTCTCTTGAGGCTATGGTGGATGAGATTTTTTATGCTGCTGTGACTGGCATGATGGCGAAACCATTACTGTTACTATAATTATTATTATTAGTGTTTCATTTTCATTTTTGCTGCTGTTGTCGTCGTCGTTGTTGTTGTCGGTGTCATTGCTGTTATTGTTGTAACCTTGAAAGGCCGTTTTATAAATCTTGGTAATGAATGATTACCAAATCCTAGTAATGATATAAATTTGTATGTATACAGCACTAAAAACGATCTTGTCTATGTTCGCATAACTTATGTAGGTCTTTCTGCGTGTATTGTAACTGAATATCTGGATTATAATGGCAAGATTGGATTAGCCTTGATTACTTTGAATTATCTTAGATGTTTTGCGAGAGTTATATCACGCCTCTTACGGTCGTTTCCTAAAGTAGAGACCGTCAGCTGGTCCTGTCTGCGTTCGACCTGCTATGATGAATATCCAATCGACTTAGCTGCGTCTAATACGTGGGTGCGTCAACATTTCTGCCGTGAATCTTTCTCTCTTCAGCTGACAACTCCGGATCCAGCAGCATGGGAAAAGAAAACGGATTCATCTGTTTCTCTGTTCAGACAGGACATTTTGCACACATAAAAATATCCTTATTATATATATATATATATATATATTTGTTTATTTTGTACATTTTTTCAATTATATATATATATATATTTATTCTCAATGTAAAAATATATTTATATATATCATATTATAAATTGACATGAGCCTGCATGCGCTTTATAAGGTATAAGAAAACGCCATTTATGAATTTCGTGAAAGGCTGCTTTGGAGTCTATAATTGTTGTAATCTTGATCGTAATCTCCAAACTGCTAAGGCGTAACTATAACAGGCATTGGGCACCAGCTTTTTCACGAGCGCTTTTGATGACAAGAACACTAACTGACCTCATCCTTTAGTCAGGATTGGATTTCCTAATAGAAATGAAGAATTAACTAAAAAAAATAAAGAGAGACAGAGACAGAACGATACAGAGACAGAGACAGAAACAGAGACGGAAACAGAGACAGAGTCAGAACCAAAGACAGATCAGAGACAGAGACAAAGTCAGAATCCAAATTAATTAATTATTAAAACAGTTATTATATATAGAGATACAGAGACAGAGCAAGACAGAAACAGACAGAGACAGAGACAGAAACAGAAACAGAGACAGAGACAGATATACAGACATAGATAGACAGAGATCGCCAGACAGACACACAGACTGACCCGCATAGAGAGTCAGAGCGACCGCCCTCGTGCATGTGTTAAAGTCAGTGTGAATGTACGTGTGCCTCCTGTCGTAAAGCGTCAAATTCCGATATAATTAGCGCCTCTAGCGACTGTTCTACGTCCCACGGAGTCTTTATGCTGAGCTTTGAGAGCAGTAAAAGTGATTAAATTCAACTGGATTGTTTTATGTGATACACCCACTTCACCTCTGCCCTCCTCATACACCTTCCTTCCATCCATCCATTCATCCTACCAATAAAGCAACCACTCTTCCATCTACCCACCAATCCATCCTTCATTCATTCTTACCCTAAATTCTCTATTTTTTTTATTATCTACCTTCACTTCCTTCTTTCCTTTTGTTACAAATATTTGCTTCAAACTCTAATAATTATTAAATATTTTTGAACTTGTCTTGTTATATTAACTTGTTTTGATCTGTCACTCTCTCTTTCTCTGTCCATTTTCTCTCTCTCTCTCTCTCTCTCTCTCTCTCTCTCTCTCTCTCTCTCTCTCTCTCTCTCTCTCTCTCTCTCTCTCTCTATCTCTCTCTCTCTCTCTCTCTCTTCTCTCGTCTCTCTATCTCTCATCTCTCTCTCTCTCTCTCTCTCTCTCTCTCTCTCTCTCTCTCTCTCTTCTCTCTCTCTCCTCCTCTCTCTCTCTCTCTCTCTCTCTCTCTCTCTCTCTTCTCTCTCTCTCTCTCTCTCTCTCTCTCTCTCTGTAAGTCTTCCCTCTCTATCCATCTTTCCATCCTTCTCTCTTTCTCCCATCTTTTAGTCTCCTCCTCCATCACTCATCTCTCTTCTCTTCCCTCTTTCCGTATTTATTACCAATCTTTCTTCCACCTTCCATCACACATTTTTCCGTTCCTCCCTCCTTCTCTTCCTTCGTCTCTCCTCCACTTCTATAATTAGACCTCTCAAGTGTGTCGTACATAATGACGTCGATCTCTTTGATTAATCATCTGCATAATCACGTGACACGATCAGCCAATGACGTTTGGCGCTGGTCGTTAATACTGGTCACAAGTGACTCAGTTCGTTCAATCTGGTCAACAACTGAGACCAGTAACTGTTGATCAGCCACAACAAATTTGTTTCCATTGCAACGGCTCCTTTCCGATACTAAACCAGTGCACTTTTGGTGACTCTCGCTGCCTACCTCCATGTACGTCTGTCTGTCTGTCTGTCTCTCTGCCTGCCTGTCTGCTTGCATATCTTTCTGTATTCGTGTGTGCGATAATCTTCTGTCGGTCAGTGTGTTTGTTTCCTGTCTGCTTTCCTGCCAACCTGTATGTCTTCCTGTCTATATTGATTGCATGTTCTGCTGCCTGTCTGTCCCTCCGCCCGACCTCCCGCCTGCTTGAATGCCTACAAATAACTCTGTGTGTTGTTTTATTTGTCTGCGCGATAGTCTTTCTGTCTATCTGTCAGTTTTTCTGTAGGTTTGTCTATCCGCTTGTCGGTCTAACTGATCGTCAATCTATATGTTTCACTGCCTGTATAATAATAATTGTGTTTATCTGTCTAAATATCTCTATGACCTAACATACGATTGCCTTCTTACATGTCTGTTTATTTTGCTGTCTGTCTGTCTGTCTATCCGTCTGTCTGTCTAGCTGTCTGTTTATCATTCAGTCTGTCTATGTTGAATGTCGGAATGTCGGTTGTATAACCGTGCTTGTCATTCTAAATATCCTAGTGACATTTTGCATAAACCTCTCAACCTTCTTCGGTCTGCTGACCAACTTGATCTCCTAGTTCCAGTAGCAAGGATTCAACACGCTCCTATACAGTCGTGGTGGTCCCTTCCATTCGGAATGACCTAATCCACGCAATCCCTAGGAGGGCTTCAATCGGAGTCCCAGTCTCATCCCTTCCTATTTACTCGGGAGCGCACCTCCGAATAGCTAGTACTGAATTAACGCCAATGATGGGCAAAACACTTTTGAAAAGTAGTTTGAAAATACAAAATAAAATACTTTTCAAAAGTATTTTTAAAATACTAAGTAAAATATTATTTCGAAAAAACTTTTGAAAATACCTTTTCATAATATTATTGAGAAATCAACATTCTGTAGGCCTACTTTCATCCTCCTCCTTTTCACTCCACCTCCTCTTCTTGCCCCTCCTCTCAACCCCCTCCTTTCACCGAGTTATCTTGGTGTCATCTTCTTTAACGCCTCCGTTTGGACCGTTTCCTACCGACAACATCTGAAGCATAGTCTTCCTCAGGTTTGTTCCCTCCTTCGACCTCATTAAGTATTTCTGCAACCTGTCACTGTACCTCTCTCTCTCTCTTCCTCTGCTCCTGCTCTCTCTGTCTGTCTCCCTCTGTCTCTGTCTGTCTGTCTGTCTGTCTCTCTCTCTCTCTGTCTCTTTCTCTCTCCATCCCTCTTTCTCGTTGCGGATCAGATCTAGTCTGATTAATTAAAGCCTATTAACAGAACCATTAGCACAACGATAAAAGCGATTAGCTAACAGTTGCCTTTGGGTCCAAGGAATCCTTGGTTCCAAGGATTCTGTATTAAACTGAAGCGTTAATAATATTCTTGGCCGGAGGTCAGCCTCAGGTCAAATGGATATTAGGCCTACTATTTGGCGTGAGCTTAGTCCTTAAGATTGCACAGCCACCATTCGAAACTATACTCATCATCAAGCAAGCGATTAGAAACGAAATCGCCGGTGAAATCAGTTCGCTTATGAAATGCAGGATTATTCATATAAAAGGTGTTTAAGGATCAGAATTGCCGGAAAGTATTACCACATCTCTTCTTAGTTTACTGCAACACTGACGAAAAATGTCCTTGTTGCAGGCCAAAGGAAAAAATCGAACGATTGAGTATCACTCACAATCGGTCATATGCGCCGCCTAGCGAATGCCTTGAGCCCATCACGAAATATAGATCATGTCGACTAGGCCCGCCACCTATCGAATGAGGAATATGGCAAACGTCATCTTATGTAATGTAATAGTTTTAATATAACATTTATACAGCGACAAAATAAGGATAAATATCAGAAGATTGTTCGCTAAATGTAAACTGTGTCCGGAAATAAAGGACCCCTAATGATAATATGCAAATAAATAGAAGGGCCCAAATGATCGTCGATTTAAAAAATTCCAAAACCGTTTGAATCCTGACATATTTAACCACACATGTATAATTTATGAACGTCCTGTTCTAGTTAAAGTGAGTACGTCACAGTGACGTCTTAAAATTACTAAGTTAATGCGCTGGAGGAATTTGATCAGCTGGTCATTGATGCTTCTATTGGCCTATGACGCACGCGTCTTGTAGCTTGTGTTGAGGCCAAAGCCGGACACTTTGAACACACCTTATAGTCTAATGGTATTCAGATATAAAAGCAAATTCATGGCGTTTAATCGGCAACATTTAAAAAAAAGTAGAAAATTCCGCAGATATAATGTGGGCAGTCTTAATACTGGAATTTTGAAGAATATGACGTAATTATGACGTAATCATTGAAGTCACCAGCCATTATATTTTATGCACTGCTAAATAAATATGTACGAAATATGACGGTTTTGGAATTTTAAAATCGGTGAATGTTTAGATCCTACGATTTATTTTCATATTACCATTAGGGGTCCCTTTATTTCCGGACACAGTGTACAATTCGGTATATTAATAGCAGACCAGGACTACGCTGTGTATAGATAGAATTAAGGAAAAGAAGAAACTTCGACACTGTTCGCACTCCGATAGTACCAGTCCCAAGCCTGATATGTAGGTCAGATGTTAAGTCAACAAAATTCTCTAAATCTGTAGCAATAAGTCTGTAACATGCAATGAGACAGCAAACCTGTATTTGACTTTGATCGTTATAACCTAGGATTAATATGGAAAGGATATGAAAACTGGGCAACTGACCTTTATTACTTATGTAGCTGCATCTGGGACTATTGCAGGATAAATCGGGAGTTTTTTAACGAAATAAAATGCTTAATATTTATTGAACTTGCAATCTAATAAAAATTGTGTTTAAAGGAAGATATTATTGACTGGAATAACATAAAATAATTTAGTTGGACTTTTCGGCGATTATACGTTCAAAGTTACCCTGTCGAGTACCCGGATATCACTTATTCATTATATAACCAACCAAACAGACATCGTCCGCAATGTATTATAACATAATCACTGATTTTCTGATACGTTGCGGCTTCATATCCCTTTCATATTAACTTCAGATTGCAACTAACAGAACATAACTACGATTAAAACAAAGGAAATAATAAAGAGGTCAAATGGTGCAAATGTTCGATGCCTAGGCCTGGCAGTGTAGAGGGTTCTTCAGCCGATAGTGGCCTGATACTACCCTTCTGTCACCCACTTAGCGGGTTTACTACGAATTAACGATATCCGTTGTTGTCAACTGTCTTTCAGACTCAACATACGAAGGTCGACCAAGTTCCGACTATATATATATATATATATACACTATATATATATATTCTACCAGTTCTCCTTTATGGCGCAGAGACATATGGTCCTTAACTAGGGTTATAAACTGGACGCATTTCACTAACGGCGCCTCCGAAGGATATTGCGAGTTCCGTACAGTGTATGTGGTCCATAGTATACCAACAAGGAAATCTACGAAAAAACGAGGAACCAGTCACCTGTCTGATTCGAATATGGCGCCTTAAACTCTTTGGGTATATCGCACGTTCTGACAGCATCTAATGCCACCCAAAATCTCCGCGAGCTATGATCGCACGACCACCCACAGACTGATAGAGACACTCATGGGGTCGAGTAGTGAACAATGACCTCTACTCCACGAACTTTGGCCTCAGCACAAGTTGAACGAAAACATAGGAGAAGATCGGTTGGCGGCGGACAGTGGTGACGGCTACGCTCATCTGTGGGGCTCGCCATTGATGATGATGATGATGACGACGACAACGTCGATGATGATGATGAGGACGACGACGGCGGCGACGCGACGGTGACCGTGGCGATGATGATGATGATCGGTCATTTACCAAGCTTATTGCTCCCTTAGTAGCAGTTTTAGTTTCCGTTTAGAAACACTGTGTGATGAAAAAAATCATCAGCACTATCAAATTACAGTTGTATTGTAATGTATTGCATTGTATTGTATTGTATTGTAGAGTAGATGATTCCTGGATGCATTGCCGTTGATTAAAACTAAAGCTCTACTATTTAACACATGCACTTGTAAAGAGAAATCATGATAGCTAAATGCTGGATGGTTTAAATGTAAATGTATTGCTTTGATTACAAAATTGCCAATGTACAATGTTTTATTATATTTTCTATATTATATATTATGCATGGCGTCATAATAATATATTATCACTAAATTGACGATAAAACAAAAGCTATCCTGTTGACTGAGTTAACCTACCAACAGTAGCTTATCAAGTTATCATGCCATATGAATGGAGCGAACTGGCGGAAATAATGTCTATCGATGTCAATTATATGCTATGCGTTATACGATGTCGTTAGGCTTTATGCCTATATACGAGCTGAAACATGCCTTCTGCTCCCTGTTATTCTGCGCACAAGAGAGGGTTATACTTGATTATTCGATGCCATTAACAAACAGTGATAAAAGAACTTATATTGGTAATGTTTTTTGGGCTTTGTTGTCGATCAGCTCTATCTATCTGTTTAAAGAAAATGACAACTATATTGTGTGTAAAAGAACCTATTTAAAGGTGTCTAACATCTGGATAGAAGATTTGCGATGGCTAATCGTTTCAAATAAATAAGGACTGAAACATCAAATCCATTCAAACACGCAATTTAGTGTTTTGAGTAATTGTGAGGACGATAACCAAAGCGGTAATCTTACCCTCTTCCGTTTTCATACTTTAGGCATACCGTTCCATAAGGTCATCTTGCCTTATTCGACGTTACTTTTATCGGGTTCTTAACCCTGTCTGCCTTTATTATTTCACTGTTATTGATTGCTCTACTATAGGCCCCTATTCTTTTTAAACTTACCTTACCGTTGTGCTTCTTACCCCGCATTGTCCTATCTGACGTTAAATTGGCTTAAAATATTTAAATTTTCCGTATACATGGACGGCAGCTATTCCAAACCTTTTTTTTCGAGCAAGGCAGCTTATATAAAACATAAAATCTGACCTTGTGCACCAAGATGGTTATCACTCTTCTGCTTACAGCTCTCATAAATTATTATTCAAATGAGGTGTTTCTACCTTTTCATAAACAAAATAGTCACAAGTCTGCGTGAGCAAGTAAGTATACTCTTTATTTCAACCAACTGCTTGCATACCGCACTTTGGTTGACATGACATTTAAGCCTAGTATTTTGTCGAAAACATTCTCCTCGTTATTTTTCTGCCCTAAGGATAATTATTCCACACAGCCTCCGGCCTCATTGAGTAGGTCAGTGATCAATAATTTTATTCACATCATTAGACAGTAACAGTTGCCCAGCAATTATTCAACAGATTAGCTACACCCTTGTGTGCATAGGCCTAATTTTCTATTCGTGGAGTCCAACCACACCCAGGATTTTGAACAATGTTTCCTGTAATTTTTAGGAGATAATGTGCACAAGAAAGTTAGCGTGTGCAACTTTTTCAAGTGGTTCACACTTTTGTGCACGTATCCGAATGCAATGATAGTCAAATTACGATCGTAGGCCTGATAACTTAAGGAAAGTCCCTTGTGCAAAGATAAATTAAAGGACGCATCAAAAAAGGAAGCAGTTTCTTTAGTAGTGTTTCTTTTAGTACTGTAAGCTGTCACTGAGACTCGATTATATCGTTTTATCGTGAAACAAGTTTTGCGCGCACACTACATTCTCCACGGCCCGTGCGCGCGCACATGCGCACAGCTTAGAGGGAACATTAATTGGGAGAACGGTCCTATACGATGCAAATAGGAGATGACGTGGTCCTACCAGCCGAGTGACAGGAAGAATGTGATTGGTCGGAATGGATCCATCGGAAGAACGGTTCTGATCAGTTCCAAAGAAATTACGCGTCTCAGGAAATCTGAGAAACAGAAGAAATCACGACATTAATACTCCAGTTGGTCAATCAATCGATCAGTCAGTCAGTCAATCAATCAATCAATCAATCAATCAATCAATCAATCAATCGACCAATCAAACAATCAATCAATCGGTCGGTTGATCAATCAGTCAGTAAGTTTCCTTTTTAGAGTCCTCAGGTCATTTTGTATCCTATCTTTCCATGTCTTCTTCTGTATTCTCTTACTGCGTCGTCCGTTGTCAAGTGTCAGTTTAACGATTAGTGTCACAACAATTGGCAAGATAGTACACAGTAAGCTGAAAGAGTCATCTGTGATGGGTTCAAAAAAAGCCTGCAACCAACCAAAGCTAACAGATGACATATTCCTCCTCCTTCCCCTCCTCCCCTCCTTCCCCTCCTCCCTCCCCTCCTCCTCCTCCTACTTCGCATCTAAATGCTGCTAAATGTACTCCTCCTCCTCCTCCTCCAGCTGCTGCTGCTCCTCCTCCTCCTGCTCCTCCTGGTCCTCGTCATCCTTCTCCTCCTCTCCTCCTCCCCTCCTCCTCCTCTCCTTCTCCTCGTCCCATCCATCTCTTCTTTCTTCTCCTCCTCCTCCTCCTCCTGCTCATCCTCCTGCTCCTCCTCCTTATACTTCATATCTAAAAGCTGCTAAATGTACTTCTCCTCCTCTTAATGATCATTCTCCCATCCTTGATCTTCCTCCTCTACTTCCTTCTCTTCATCTTAATCCTCCTCGTCTCAATCTTCATCTTCCTTCTCGGGATTTCTCGTTCGTCGGCGCGAGATCTCGTTGATTTCTCGCTGGACCCCGACGCCAAATGTCGCGCGGACAAAGCAGGCAAACTGCACGGGGTGCAAGGGCGCGCAAGCTCAAGGGACAACTGCACACCGTGAAACGATCGCACCTCTCCGACCATCTGTAATAACTTTTAACGCCTGCGCAATGCCTTTAATCCAAGCCTAATCCTACATTCAAGCGAGACTTTTCTCATGGGAAGCAATCGGATGAATGCTGACCATAAACAGGCCTGGGTTTATATCACCTACCTAGGGCGTCATCTGTCACTATCCCAAGTGGGGAAGGCACATTATGGGCAAGAGTGTTGCCACTCCTGAGCTATTTCCACCAGGATCTATGACTTTCGTTTTTTTTCTATGTTTTCTCGTCTAATTTCTGTCTTTATCGCTGAAGAATATGTATGTAATGCGTGTGCGTTATTGGCCATCTCTAAGACGTAACTTACATTACAGATAGGGCCTACTCCCTACTCTCCGGATCCGTAAAATTAATCACTCGTCCGCAAAGTGTCCCTCGTCTTATTTCTTTTCTTCCGCTTCCTATTCTTTTTCTAACTGTTATTTACCAAGTATTCTTCCTCTTTCTCTGCTTCCTCTTGCTCACATTACTCTTCCTCACATTCCTTCTCTTCCCTTTCCTCTACCTCCTCCTCTTCTTCCTCTTCTTCTTCTTCTGCTTCCTCCTGTTCTTCCTCTTTTCTTCCTTCGATTCTTCCTCTTCCTCTTTTTCTTCCTCTTCCTCTCTCCTCTTCCTATTCAATCGATTCTTCCTCAAACTCATCTTATTCACTCCATTCCACTTTCCCCCTCTTCTTCCTCGTCCTCCTCTTCTTCTTCCCCCTGTTATTCTTCGTATTCCTCCTCTGTCTGTCTCTGTCCTTGCATCTGTGGCACAATTTGCGTAGGAGATAATACCAGGGATTATGATATAGATTCTACATGGCTGACGACATTTTTCGTCTTTGCATGTAACTCGAATTATTGTATTAGCTTCCATCAATATTTTTTTTAATGTTTTAAGCAATGATTTTGTTTCATTAAGGCATTTTCTATTTTTAGTGATTTCCTATATGCAGAGATTTTTTATTCTACATCAGACGATTCATTAGAAGTTTGAGGTAAATCTATTAAAATTTTTCCTGGGACTAATATGTTAGGGATATGACGCCACAATTGCGTCATCCAATCTGTGATCGTTTTTTCTAATGGATTTATTAATCGCCGAAGATGCAACGAATGAAATGACATCCGGGTTTTCGTCAGGATGATATTGATCGTATAATCGCCTAAAAGTTCATCTAAATTTATGCTATTCCAGTCAAAATATCTTCCTTTGAACACATTACTTTCATCAACATTGCAAGTTCCATATAATTAGTCGTTCTATTTCGTTAGCAATAACAAACGCAATTGCCGATTTATGCTGCAAAAGTCCCGGATGTAGTGATACACATAATCTAGTTCAATGACCCAGTTATCGACGGCTATGTGTCGCTTCCATATTAGTCCAAAGCTGCAACTGCGATTAACAGTCAAATCTTCCACGTTACCAAAACTAAAGCTACGAAACCCACGTGAACAGTACTTTATCTTTATGTTTCTAGGACTTCTACGTTTTCACGTCTCTTGAGCGTCCATCTAATGTGAACAGTCCTCACAAATACATTGTAGGCTAAGTCTTATCAGTTAAGAAAGAACAGCGGACCACTATACTGAGGGTTAGTAAAATGAAGCCACTAGCGCTTAAGTACCCACGGCTTCCAGCTCAAATCAAAGTTTTCTAATTGATTCGAACTCAACGATAACGATAACGGTGCTTTTATGGCAACCAAAGAAAACTAAATGAAATCAATAAAAACGAAGGCGCACGAGAATAATTAACTTACTTATAAGATTTTATCTAAGGTATTGGTTTACAGTGATTGTCTAGTGACGGCTAGCTTAAGCCGTACCGGAAGGTTGGCTGGTTAGTTCCAGTTCAACGACACTGTGCGTTGACACATTACCATCGTCCTTCTCCTTTAACTACTGTGGAAAGAGTAAACGTTCAACGTTGGTGAATACCAGCGTTTCAAAGGTGTCTATATGGATTTCAGTAAAAGCCTATCGTTTTAATATAGCGTCGCTATTAGCAAGTTAATAATTAGCACTGAATTTTGAGCAATATTATTGGGCACAAGATTCGTTTACGGAAAATTCCTTTAATCTACCTGATGCCATAATTGTATCCAATAAACACTGGCTACTTTCAATCCTCAACCGAACGACACCCACCTGAACAGTTACTCAGCATCCTTTGACCCTATGAAACCGATATCTGGCCTCCTCGGACTGCCCTTTGACAACCCCTCTTATTCGACGCAGCGGTGGTGTATGAGCTGGAACCCTGCGCTTGACTTTAAAAACCGCTTTAGCAGTCTGGTGATTTCGATTACGATTACCCACCTCTCATGGCTGCCACGGCTATATTGTCGATGTCGACCTGACTTTACTTAATGCAATCAATGCCGTGGCGTTGCAGTAAGAATATAATTATGTGATAGGTGGTTACTAGTTGTTACTTGAAGTCATTGTATCAAAATAGAGATGAGAGGCGTAGACCATCTCATCTCCCGAATTTAGACGCCTTTTAATCTGTTTCAGACATTCTATATAACTGAAGTTTTCGTTTAAATTTTGTAGTCCGTTGTCCTTTTTAATCTAGTCCGTTGTCCTTTTTCATCCACATGTCGAGACCGACCTATATGCATTGGTGGTCGTTGTGGTTTAACGACGCTGTGTGATAACCATCCTTTAACCAGGCTTGGGACTGGCACTGCCTGAGTTCTTGCAGCGGAGGGACACGCTACACTGGTTACCAGTGAGGGACAGAATCGTTTTCAAGATCGATCTCATGGTGCGTTCGTCGCTGGCTGGTGCCGCCAGGGTTACATGTACGACCTGTGTATTCCAGTTGCCAGCCAGTCCCTGCATTCTGCCGTTACCAATTCTGAGTCTCCCATTGTGTTTAGCACAGGAGACATTTTCTATACTATTGAAGACGCAGTTATTTTAGAAATAGGTGATAGCTTCGGTAAGCTATCAGTTTATATAGCCTCGGCTGACCAAGTTAAAAGGGTGTTTAACAGCAGCGAATATTTGTGTCTTGTTTCGCCCTGTGATAAACCAAATATTGGAGGATTGATATTAGTTATCGCCACCAAAATGACTAAATAATCACAATTTAGTAAGTAACAAGAACAAAGGAAACCGGTTTTGATACGAGTTCAAAAAATTCAGGCAAACCGTATCGCATCGGTTGAGATCGTCACCAGGCCATCGACATGCATAGAGGGCGGATATCCGACTGACAAATCAAACACCGGTAAATCGCAATGTCTTGGAGCCATCTTCCGACCAATTTGTACCATTAGTAGTTTCGATAGTCGCCGCTGACAGAGACATTGCCCAGGTGGCGCTAAATACATTATTTACTCCACGTAGTCACTAGCAACGCGGTCATTTGCCGAGAGATTCTTGGGCTGCTTGGAATTTCGGGACTTACATGGAGTGTGTTCCACTAACACATGGAACACGAACAATTTCGGCGAGCTCTGATTTTGTTTGACCTTCGTGACTCACCGTAAGCCTACTGGAAGCCATAATTTACTATTTAATCCTCTTAATACGCTTCCTCCTCCTTTTGTTCCTCCTATCACCCAAAATGATAATGGATTTTATGATCTATCATCTATTGCTGACGTCATTTATGTCATAACGTTAATTTTGATTTATTATAATTTATTACCTTCTGCTAATAACCTTGTTTTGCAGACCTTTCGATGGATAGAATGTTCCGTCTCTACGCACCATGATTTGGTTTAGACCATAACCTATCTTGTTCCTATAGTTGCTCGATTGAACATTAGCGATCATCACGTCACTGTTAGCTGTTTATTTACTGTTTAGTATCATTTTGTCATGACATATATGATTGATGGTGATGGTAGTTGCAGTTTAGCGACACCGTGTGGTATCAATGACCATCAGCGTTGCCCTCCTCCTTTATCCAGGCTTGAGACTGGCACTGGCAGAGTGCAACCGGCGACGGAGTTTATATAAGGATTGGCGTTGCTTATCAGCTCTTATTTCATATTATAAACTCTAATACCTCCGATAAAAAGGTGTTTTCCTATCTGAATTAAAGACTTACAGTTTAATATTGGCAAGCTAATAATTAGCTTTTAATGCGCAGCATGAATTTCAGGTCTCTAGATTCGTTTAATGTGAAATTCCTTTTGCTTATCTTAGCAATGACTACGACAAAGAATGTGCTAGTTGCATCAAATGTTATGAAAACTTTTGTACCTAGTCCGAAACGACACCCACCAAAACAGTTGCTCTGCCTACTCTGACCTTTGAAAACCAACCTCAGACCTTCCTCGGACTACCCTTTGGACAACCCCTCTAATTCGGCGTAGCGCTCGTGAACTCGCTGGCGTCCTGCGCTTGGTTTACGAGTGTTACTTTAGAAGTGTGAAGATTACGACTACTACAACGATATCTTATGGCTGTCACGCTTATACTGATGACGTCGACCTGATGTACCTTATAAAATCAACGCCGTGGTGATACAGTACAGAATATCCGCGATATGTATTTGCTACTTGAAGACAGTGTATCATAATAAAGATAAAAGGCGACGTCCATATTTTCTCTCGAGTTTAGACACCTGTAAATCAGTTTCAGACTTTATATATAAATATATATTCACTTTTCACTGAACTTAAAATCCCTTTTCTTCGATAAAAAGGACTTCAAGTCTTTAACCAATCGCAGTAAATAAGCAACAAGAATAAAATGAAACCGGTTTAGAAGCAGAATTTATAGCTGTAGCTAATTTGTATAAATAGATAAATGTACTAATATTTTCAGTCTAACGACACTGTGTAGGAAAACGATCACTAGCCTTGTCCTCCTCCATAACCTGCTCCCTTACTCAGGCATGTGACTAGCATTGCCAGATAGCCATTAGTGACGGCGTTTAGCGTCGGCCGGACAAGTAATAGCTATGCAAACACCGCTGGAGGGCGCACGAGTCTCGTTGTATTAGAAAGATCTACCGGACTCTGTAAAAAAACCCTCATGGTTAGTGAAATGAAACCACTAACACAGTGTTTCCCAAACTATGGGTCGCGACCCAAAAGTGGGTCGCGGCGTCTTGTCAAGTGGGTCGCTGTTCTTCTGGTTTGTTTAAAAATGGTTCCACTAAATTCAGAAAAACAAAATGAAACTGTTCTCTTGACCTTCTTTGTTGTATTGTCACTATAGTATTCTCCAATGAGTAGAGTCTAGTCTAGTCTCTTCATTATATCAAGTATATTCAATGCATGCCTGCAAATTGACATTGAATTGCTAATTAAATGTTAACATAATATTCTTCGCCTTTGTGAGCTGGATTGCGGGATTCAAAGATTTTCCAAAGTGAGTCCCATGACCAAAAAGTTTGGGAAACACTGCACTAACACATAAGTACCCACGGCCTCCTCTCAACCAAGATTAAATCGTATTCGAACTTAAGTTGCTCTTGGTATTAATTCCCATTGATTATCTAATGATGTCTAGCTAACGACGGTCGTGACGATGATTTTTCTACGATGGATGGTTCCAGTTTAACGACCGCTTTTGACAACAATGGCCGTTGCAGTCAACAGAAATTTGCTTGGTATATTACAACACTTACAGCTTTTTTGTTTGATTCTTCAACAGTTTAGCGACATCTTTTAGCAACACAGGCTGTTGACGTCTTCAGAATTTGTTACATTTCAGTTCAATTTCGTACAAAGTTTTAATCCTTTATCTTTAGGTTTCTTTCTTTCTTTAGTCTTTCTGTTTTCTTTCTTCCTTTTGTGTTGTTATTGATTCCATTTTTGCTGAGACAGCAATATTCGACATATGGTTGTTGTAGATATTTCATAAGATATAAATGATTATTACATTTTATTCCTACATATATAAACATACATATTGTATAAATGTATATATATACATACAATGTACAAACATACATATGTAAAATTTATTGATGTGGCCAAACAGCTTTTTTATTGTTCATGAAGGCTCTTTTTTGACCATAATTATCAGTTATTTTCTTTGTTCAGTTTTTTTTCTATGAAGGTTTTTTCCATCTTATTTACAGAGCATCGAATCAATTTCATAACATCAATGTCAAACTATCTATATAATGTTAACAAGTAATATTTAATATTAACAGAACATCATTTATAATATTGTAACGGAACGGGGCCTATTCGACAGTGACCAGGATGACGACTTGCAGCCCCGTCCGATATGGGGGTAGTTCGTGTTGCAGTCCGCTGAGTAAGGCTTCAGTGTGGTTTGCTGAAGACTAACCATTTAAGGTTTAAATAACTCCTTTCTGGATGACGCTTGGAATAAGACACGCTTGTTCGATAATCTTCTTTTAATGTACAGCGGAAAACAATACTTCTGTAGCGCCGATTCGGAAACAGTCCGTTTCTCACTCCCTCAATACGCTCTACGTCGATAACTAACGAGTAATTGCAACGCTACGTCAATGGCTGACGGCGACTACTATGCTACGTCAATGGCTGACGGCGACTATCGCAAATCTGCGACGACTATATCCACGACGACTATCGCAAGCCACGACGACTATTCGTGCTTCATAGGAGCCGAGACTGCAAGGCCGAAGCCGAATCTACAAGACTCCCCGATGACAATCTCCAGACGACGGCGACGACCACGATCCTACGACGACTCTCCGATGACGACTCTCTCTGATCCTTTTATACTAATTTGCCGTAGATAGTAGATGATACACAGTAGATAGGAGACAGTAGACAGTAGAGACTACACAGTAGATAGGATACAGTAGATAGTAGATATCTACAGTAGATAGTAGACAGTAGAGACTACACAGTGGATAGTAGATAATACACAGTAGATAGGATATAGTAGATATCTACAGTAGATAGTAGATAGACTACAGTAGATAGTAGATATCTACAGTAGATAGTAGATAGGCGTATACAGCAGGTAGATACCACAGAAGAAAGAACACAGTAGACAGGCGTACACAACAGGCAGACACTACAGCAGGTCGACACCAGGTAGGCGTACCCCAGAACCGTTACAATATAGGATTATAGACAATATTCAATAATCCAAATCAACATAGCAACCAAAGGAATAATAATAAATCCAGACATTCAGGATTACAAAATACACGAATTAATATCAACTTAACAACTAAACTATCAATACTGAAGCATCACTACAAAGCAATCCAATTAATATGTTGTGCCCAATTGTTCGCACAAAAGAATTGTATAAAATGTTAAGAGACTTCTTATGGTTGCCATCTGACTTTACCTAATATACTCAACGACACAGGTAGTACAAAAAAACAAATAAGCTGAAAGTCAACATATGTTGGCTGAAGAACTACTGAACAGCATAATGAAACAATTGGAATGAGAATCCGATTTCTTGCTATTTTGATGTATCTTAAGAAGACCGAAGAAGGACTTATAGTTCATATGTGATAGATTGTTTCAGTAAGTGACGCTGTGTGATAACAAATACCATTAACATCGCCCTCCTTCTTTATCCAGTCTTGCGACTGGCCAGAATGCAAACAGTCGCACAGTTTGTGCAGTCGTAATCGCCGTAAGCAGTTATTTATTTAATGCACTATTGGCATATATAACATCGGTTGAACATACTTTTAAAGGTGATTAAGCATTGGAGGAAGGCCTTGTAGCAGAAGTGATTTTCGATCATTGTAGATTGATGATGATCACAGAGATTTAACGACATCATATGACAACAATGGCCGTTGACGTCTTAGATTTAAAGGTACTTCCCCACATTCATTTTGTAAGGCTGCAGAAGAGGAGCACTTTGGTACACCACAACATAATCTTAAAGCCTCAGCTTGGATTGTATTAAATTTATTTAATATTGATTTTGAAGCTTATGAATATGCTACATCCCCATAATCTAAAATTGATCTAATTAGAGCTCTATATATAATATATAGCTAATAAAGATTTATTTGAAGCACCCCAATGATATCCTAAGAGTGCTCTCATCAGGTTTAATCTTTTCTTACATTTCTCTATTATATAATCTATATGAGGACTCCAACTTAATGTCTTATCAAAAATTACACCTAAGAATTTAGCTTTATTTTCCATTTTAATGTTATGTTGATCAACTTAATATTTATATTGGGTGTATTTATACTATTAGTAAATAAAACTGCAACTGTGTTATTCATTGAAATTTGAAGCCATTTTCATTACACCAGTTATTTATTAAATTAATTGATTGTTGTATTTTAGTTTCCAATATCTTTACATTCCAATGGCCTAAATAAACAGCACTGTCATCTGCAAAACGTGACATATAAACTCCCTCTGGTCCTGATGGAATGTCATTAATCATAATCAGAAACAACAAAGAAGAAATTATTGAACCTTGAGGTGTGCCATTTTGTTGCTTGAATTTAGTGGACATTTCAGAACCAACTTTTACTTGAAATGTTCTTTCAGATAGAAATTTCTCTATCCATGTAGTTATACTTGCTGTGATACCTAATTTTTTAAATTTTCCTAGAAGAGTTGGCACATGCAACATATCAAAAGCCCTTTCAAATCAATGAATACTGCTAATACATGATCCTTATTCTTTAATTTCTTTAATTTTGTATCTTGTAGTTTCAAAATCTGATCAATGGCATTTCTATATTTACGGAAACCTGATTGGTTTTTAGTTATGAGAGAATTTTCTTCTAAATACCATTGCAGTTTATTAGTTACCATTTTTTCCATTATTTTACACATAGTAGCTGTCAAAGAAATTGGTCAATATGAATCCGGAATTTCTGCATTTTTACTTGGTTTTAACAAAGGCAAAATAATAGCATGATGCCAATCATTTAGAAAAATTCCCTGAACCCAAATTTCATTAAAAAATGTCAATAAAACTATCATAGCATCTTTATGTAGATATGTAAATAATTCATAAGGGTAGACGATTTGTTGTACTAAAAAGCAGGGTAGCCGATTTGTTGATCTAAAAGCACTTTAGCCGATTTGTTGAACTAAAAGCACGCTATGCGATTTGTTGTACTAAAAGCACGGTATCCGATATGGTTGATCTCAATGCACGGTAGCCGATTGTTGTACAAAAAGCACGGTAGCTGATTGGTTGATCTCAATGCACGATAACCGAATGGTTGATCTAAATGCACCGTGGCCGATTTGTTGTACTAAAAGCTGGTCTCCCTGACGTGACTTCTGGGTGCGCTCAGAAATTATGGAAGACCTACATTACGATTTACATTAAAAATGTTGACTCCAGTTTCTAAGGCCCCTTGTCTTCTTAGCATATACTGATAAATACAACGCTGAATTTATCCGACAGTTATACTACCCCGATCCATTCAAGCCTTAATCCACACCTATCATGTCAAGCATTCCATTTCTCAGTGAGCCCTGCCTTAGCAGCTGCTCTGGATATCGATACGATGACGCAGAGTTCGCGAATAAGCTGAAGCCCTATCGAGACTTAGTGATTACAATTACGATTGCATAAACCTAGTCTGCCGCACGAACGGTGCTATATAAATCGTTCCGTTTGACCATTACTGAATGGGATTTCCAGCAAACGAAACGGAGAGATCATAATTGATGTCAACATCAACAGTAATAATTATACTTAGAATAAAGTAAACGTGGCTCCTATAATTATGTTCTATTCGAGCAGCGATTTTCAGCGTACGACTTTCGCCCAATCATTTATTGTAAATCCCAATAAACCCCTTTGAGGTTCCCTAGCGTATATAAACCGTAGGCAGGCATGCCGCATTATTGATGCAGTCTTTCGCTGTTGAGCCATTGTTTAAAAATTATAATTATGCGACATGCAATGCTGCCGTTAGACACCTTTTTAACAATCCCACCCGATGCTATATAAGTGCCCAAGCTAACACTCACTGATGTCATTCCTCACTTTTCTGATAGTCACTCATTTAAAAAGAAATCAATCTGAAAAAACGTAGAAATGCCAACATGGGTGACAGCGAACCATGAAAATGGCCAGAATTCAAAAATCACTTTGCTAATTGTTTGCAAAGCGCCCATGTTGCGCTAATGCCATATGAATTGTCGCTATCGTAATCATTGCTTCTTCTATGGCTCAGTCTAGAAGTTTCGTCACTATGGGTCCCTCCAGCTTGAACTGTCTACGTCAGTGACCCAGGGCCAAATATTCCTCCTTAACCTATAGATGATCAGTTGCACAAGTTTACGAAAACTGCTCTGTTAATCGGTGATGACGCTGGTTCTGGTCGGGAGTGCCTCTGACTAAAGTGGCTCTATATAAGTGCTTAATTACGATTAATCTCGGTTAAGTCGTTTGAACAGAGTTTATATGTAAATATCTAGACACGATACAGCAACAAACCTATTACTATTTATTATCCAACAGTTTAACGACATCTTATAGCAACACAGGCTGTTGACGTCTTCAGAATATGTTATATTTCAATTCGATTTCGTATAATTTTGATCATAAATGAAAGTTATATTTCCAGCGAGATCGTAACGGATGAGAATACGGTTGAATATTCAGGTAGGCCCCGCTTATTCTTTAATACTTCGCGTTACAGGAACCTTGTTTACAAACATTCGCTTATTGACAGTTTCTGCTTACTGCAAGTCCCATCGCAAATAAATATCACGGTTTAAACCAAGCTCAGCCTGTCACTATGAGGTCTTTGACATGAATTTTAAGTTTAAGCCCTGTTCCAATTGAGCTCGTCTTTTAAAATGTTCAAACAATTACTCTTTTGTTCAAAACCTCTTCTCACTATCCAATAACACAACTATCATTTATAGCGCGCCTGTGCTCGTCTTTATAAGTTCTGAGACATAGCTGTTGGTTTAAAACCTATATTATAAAGCTCGCCTTTATAAGCATTCAGACATAACTGATTAAGTTCACTACTAGTATTGGCTTTGTCTTTTGGTTGTAAGGCTACTTTAAAAGCCAATGCTGAAGTGAATTTACAAAATTGAAAAAATAATTTTATGCATGCTGTTTATATTAATCGTATATGTCGATGTAATAAGGGACTACCATGCAGTAGCCGGTCTACTCCAGATGACATGGTCAGGTGTGCGCAGGGAACAATGTGGATAACGAGTCGCTGGATTTTCGACCTTCAAACATTACTGGCTTCAACTCGTTCCATTCATCACGACAAGCAGGCCAAGATATGTGTAGGACTTGCCAACAAAACAACACGTTGATCTACTGTAGTGCCAATATAAAGGATCATGATGAAGGTTTGATTTGAACTGCATGTTTTTAATGATTTTCCTGAGATAAGCGACAGAGAAAGATTTTTGATAAATCTTAAATGCTCCAGAGGTGTTTTGCTGGTATTAGGATCACCAAGCTTTGTTTACATTTGAGATTACAATTTGCACTTTGATATAACAATAACCGGTTGATTAGAGCGTTTGGCCTGTAGCACGTAGAGTACGGGCTCAATTCTTGTCCGAGGCAGTTAGTGCTTACTGACCTTGAGTAAGTCCTTTTTCATGCTCAATTGCTAGTACTCGTTGTATTGTATAACATAAAAAGGGTGTAAATAGTTTAGATGTGTTAGAAATGTGTCTGTGTTAGAAACACTGCAAATTAACCTGTGTTCCATAATTGTCTTCACCGGTTGACACAGAAAACATCGGCATAGGGCCGACAGAAGGGAGAAATTGTGGACGTGGTGTTGAAAAAGAGGGCGGATCACGCGTTCTGTCCGAAATGTAGAGCCAGTTGTCCCCGCTTGAATAAGCAGCTCGATTGTGTTGTGGTTGTCAAAAGAGAGATTGTGGATTCAAATCTTCTCCATAGCATAGATATCGAGATTTCTGATCCACAATTACCAACTCAGTTATGATGAGTACACTGATCATACGCTGTCGGTGGGAAGATGAGACGGCGAGGGAGAGGGTTTGGCACCCACTCTCATATGCTGAGGCTAAGATATTAAGTCGCAAACACTTTAAATGCACCAATGACTGCCTCTCAGATGAGCTTAAAGGGCTGGTCTTCTCTATTTCTCTATAATTTGGATCAAATATTTTTGCATTGTAATATTTAATTCCTTTACAATTTGTTCCTCTTACATGTCTGTTAGTATATGAGACTGTAAACTATAAGGTTGTTTTTTTTATTGTAGATCCATGGAAGAGTGTTATTACCCGTAGCTTTACATAAAAACTCTGTTTGTCCAAGGCGACTTGCCTTGGATAAAACAGAGTCGAAAAAGAAGACTGAACAAAAACGCAGCAAATCCGTTTTGGCTCTGCCACTTCAATTACTCTGGCAGTGCCAGTCACAGGCCTGGATAAAGGAGGAGGGCGACAATGATGATCTTTTTTATCACACAGTGTCGTTAAAAGGATGTTTGTTCATCCTCTTCTGACGATCCTGAACCACCAGTGGCCTTCACGAAAAACTGGAGGATGTGATAGCAGAAGACCTAAAATCACTGGCAGAGGGTAGACTGAAGGGTTGGATCATGTTTTCACAAGGGAGCCAGAACAAAAAGGAAGCTCATCTTCCAATGGTGAATCAGGATCACCTACTGCTGGAACATGGAAAACTGTAGGTCGTGGAGGCCGAAGACTTTGCCAGCTGCTGCTGAATTCATAGTGTGTCCACTGACTAGAATAAACTGTCATTTTATTTTACTTTTTTTATTATTTGAATGTAAATTGTATCCATTACTGTATTGCAATATTTAGTTCCTTAGCAGATAATAAAACTGACATTTAGTTTCAATGATTTCTCGTTGGTGAACTGGAATGACTATAATAGCGTTTTTCCTACTTGAGATATCCACTCCAAATTTGGGCAGCATATTTGTAATGACTGCAGCTGCAATAGCGCCAAATTTCAGGTAAATCGGTTCATAAACAATAGCCGTTGCTAGGAGATTATAAAAATAATATGACTATACTTTGCACGAAGTTTTCTCAAATAGCAATTTTCGTCAACCGATACATTGTAAATTCTGTAACTTTGGCTGTATATGAGGCATAAAAAAGCTTAAAACGGTTTTAGAAAGGCAAATCTAGCACCTACAAGATGGTGTAAAACCAAGAAAAATTTATTTTACATAAGTGACTGGTTTGGTGCTGACAGGTCACATTTTTACAAATTAAGGATTGTCAAGCTACTGAATACTGATGTTGCTAAATTATTTTGTGTTTAACGACACTATATCAAAACACAGATGATTGGCGTAGCTTTCTGCTTCCCTCCATCATTTGGACTCACTTAAATCGCTTCTTTGAACAGAATTAATAATGTGATAGTAGGACGACGTCATTGCACAATACAGAAGGCTATTAAAAAGCTGTAAATGCTGTAATATGCCAAGCAAATTTCTGGCGACTGCAACGGCCATTGTCGTTAAACTCTGGATCCATCCATCCAGGACTTTTGAAATGAAACCACTAACGCTTGAAAATTTAAACACAGTGCCAAGCCAAAGCCTGGAAAAAGGCGGAGGGCGACGCTAATTAACTTTGTGACTGCACAGCGTCGTTAAACTTCAACTAACCAACCTTAAAAATTCATGTGGTTTCCACTCAATCGAGCGTAAAACTGAAGCTTTTTAATTTGTTCGAACAACAGTTGCCTGTCAACTGTAATGTTTAATACGTGTTGTCAAACAAATTTCTGTTGACGGCAACGACCTCTGTTGTCAAAAGCTGTCGTTAAACTCTGGTTCCAATCCAAAGCTACTTTTAATATTTTGATAAATGGAATGATTTTCCAGAAAATTTTGATGAAAATATTGATAATCTATAAAGTTCATCAACCTTTATTATACTCAAATGTTTTTTTAAAAGGTGTCTGGCTAGATTTCAGTAAAAGCCCATCATTTTAATATAGGCAAGTTAATTATTAGGCCGAATGTGTAGCCTATGTTTCTGAGAGCTATGAAACCATTTTAGCCATGATTACAACAGAGATTGTAATAATTTTGCCCAATGCGAAGAGAACTTGCACACTTCCATACTCTGGCTTCTCTGACTCTCTGGAAACCGAACTAAAACATTCCTCATACTACCCTTTGGACAACCCCTCTGATTCGACGCAGCGCTCTTGAACAAGCGGTTGCTCTGGCTTGCGAGTGCCGCTTGTTGATGACGTCGATTTGACATTACCTTATACCTTCAACGCCGTGATGATTCAGTAAAGAATATCCGCGATTGATAGTTGCAGCTTAAAGACAGTATAATTATCATAACAAAGATGACAGGCGTTTTCCTAATTTTTCACCAGAATTTGGACACCTTAAAGTCGTATGTCACTATACACTTCTACTATTCGCTGAACTTTGCAGCTTTAATCAGTGCAATTAAATAGCTGAATAACATTCAATAATACATTATGTAAGTTCAATGTCCAAACTTGTAACTTTGTTTAGGAAACTAAATATGCTTATTGTGCATACTGGATATTGCAAAAACCAGCTCATAAACTATTTAAACACCAACAATTGGACACAACATATTAATTGGATTCTTTTGTGATGATGAATGTATGGCTTTATTACTGATACTTTAGTTGTTAAGTTGATATTAATTCGTCTATTTTGTCATCCTGAATGTCTGGATTTATTAATATTCCTTTGGTTGTTATGTTGATTTGGATTATTGAATATTGTCTATAATCCTATATCATAAATTATGTAATGTTAATATTGAATATTTTTTGTTAACATTTATATAGATAGTTTGACATTGATGTTATGGAATTGTTTTGATGCCCTGTAAATAAGATGGAAAAAACCTTCATGGGGAAATAACTGAAATTAGAAAAGAACCGATATGGTCAAGAAAAGAGCCTTCATGAACAAAAAAGAAGCTATATGGCCACATGAATAAATTTCACATATGTCTGTTTGTACATTGTATGTATATATACATTTATACAATATGTATGTTTATATAAGTAGGAATAAAATGTAATAATCATTTATATGTTATGTAATATCTACAACAACCATATGTCGAATATTGCTGTCTCAGCAACCAGTCATGCAGAAATGGAATCAATAACAACACGAAAGGAAGAAAGAAAGAAAGACAACATGAAGATAAAGGATTAAAACTATAACGAAATTGAACTGAAATGTAACAAATTCTGAAGACGTCAACAGCCTGTGTTGCTATAAGATGTCGTTAAACTGTTGAATAAATAATTGCAGCTTTATCTTAAGACCGTTAGCTCCGCCAGCTAAATCCCACCCTTCTTCATATGCTAGTTCTCTGCCTTTTCGGCAGGTTCAAATGTCCCACGTCGTCATTCGTCTCGCTGTTGGGCCACTTTTTCAGCTTTCCATAACCATTTGTCATAATCCAGTCAAGCATCATCTCTCGCTTGGTCTTCCTCTTGTCGGTATCTCCTTCATTTTTCCTTCTATGACTGTTCTTAGTAGAGTGTCTCCTCTCAGTGTCTGTCCAATCCATTTTCTTTGTCTCGTTCTTTTTGTGTGTATTAGGGTTCTTTCATCTCCAATCTTTTCGAAAACTTCTTCATTTGCTTTGTGTTCAGTCCAGCTAATTTTCTCCATTTCTCTCCATGACCACACTGCAAGAGCCTGGAGTCTCTGTAGGTCATCATGAATTAATTTGCGCATGGATCTATGATTTATATCTTCGGATAAGCAAGTTAAAAAGATGTTAAACAGCGCGTACGTCCTATTTATGTCCTGGTTTCTTACCGTAATAAATCTAATTCTGGAGGATTGGTTTAAGTTATTATGAATTATGTTTTATTATTATTAATCTGCTGTTTAACGTCGTCATATGACATATGTAGCCGTTGACGACAATTTTAAACACTTACAGTACAGTGCAAAGAAATTCATGGCGTCCGAAAGCACCATTCAAAACTTTCTGAATTTTAAACTGTCATTAGTGTTCATTGTTTTACAACATAAATAATAATGGTATTGATAACATCAATGATACATGTAATATGGTATCTCATTCAAATGTAACAATATTTGCATTAATATTTGCATCAAGAAATGTTAAAAATAAAACAACTTGTGTATGACCAGTCTCTATGCACATTATGTAATCATCAAACTTTTAAAGAATTTTTTTAGTATGAAATTTTTTTCATAATGTTGTTATTCTATCAAACATTATTACAGAAATATTTTCATATAATGTATGTTTATATAACATTCATTTATCATATTGTACCAAGGTGTAATTCACTGAATTACAGCTTTACATAAATCTCAAATTACTAATTTTAACTTTCTAATACAACTCCATTAACAGTTGTCATATATGCATGTATATGTATGAAATGACTCAAACGATGCTATTATTAATTATCACATGTTTGCATAAGCACCTAAGTAACACAATCAATGCAAAGCAATTGAAATAAGAAAGAATCTTTTAAAGCCAAAGCATTAGCCAATTTACATAAACTGTTTCTCCAGTTAATTTGAATAACATGAATTATTTTGTACATGGATCTAGTATTTATATCTTCGGATACACAAGTTAAAAAGGTGTTTAACAGCGCGTATGTCCTACTTATGACCTGGTTTCTTACTTTGATAAATCTAATTCCGGAGGATCGGTTTAAGTTTGCTCTAATTAAATGATTTTAAACCAATCAAAGTTATTAAACAACAAGAATAAAATGTAACCGGTTTAGATAAGAACGCTCTCATAGAAACTGAAGCATTAAACCGCATCGCACCAGGTGAGATAGTCACCAGGCGTGCATAGAGGGCGGATATCCGACTGACAATCACACGCCGGTAAATGTCTTGTCACCATCTCTCGACCAATTTGTACCATTAGCAGTTTCGACAGTCACCGCTGACAGAGAGACATTGCCCAGGTGGCGCTAAAGTACATCATTTACTCCACGTTGCCACTAGCAACGCGGTCATTTTCCGAGATATTCTGTTGGCGTGTTCCACGGCTGCTCCGTCACCGTCGGGGCTTACCCGTAGTATGCTCCGTTAAGACACGGAAGACGAGGGACTCCTACGAGCT
>OY365809.1:2600758-2783791 GCA_959347315.1 Bimastos eiseni | reverse complement strand
CTGGTGCATTATGACGTCATTGTTACATTGCCTTAACGATTTACATGTAATTCTCATCTGCCTCTGAAATCATGATACCCGCCTAGGCTTCGTCCGCATCATTTCCGATGTCCATGGATTTCAGCTGGTCCCATACCAGGTTTTTGCTGGCACGCTTGCTTTGTTTATTTGCGGACCGTTGACCTCGATCACTATTATGGTGACTTCATAGAAGCTACTCACATTATGCTTCGTCGCAAAGCGGAACATCGAAGCTTCTGAAGGCAGCAGACTGGCGCGTATGCTTATTATTATGACGTCATCAAGCAACAAAATAAATGAATGCAAATAAATAACCATATACATATATACATACATATATATATATACCAATATACATATATATATATATATATTTATATATATATACACCCATATATTGACATACAGATTTATATATATGTGCGTATTATGATGTCATATTTGTTGTACACTAAGATGAATGTGACGTCATTTTGTTACATGAAAGCGAGAATTGTGATTGATCCTAAATATGGTTTTGAACAGCTATTGGCTTCAGACGCACTGTTTAAATCGACAGAATTCTAGAAGTGAGAGCTTCTGACGAATCTTTCTAAAAATGCGCTAAACAAATAAGCAATTACAATTACAATTATCCGCTAATGCCGGGCATAAGATTGGATAGTCTTACGCCTGCCATAATCAAGCGATCCAATTAGAGTCTTATGTTTCGACCAGCAAGTATTGCCAACCGTGCTTTGTAAACCAATTAGAGATGGTTAATGGCGTTTGATACTGTGTCCACTGCATAAATAGGCGAGAGAAATATTTGCAGCCAAACTTCCAAACAAACTCTCCGATGCGGATCGTCTGATGCAATCCAATGAACTAGTAGAGTTCTAGCGAGCAGCGTGTGGGTTCATATCTCGGTATGATGTCGCACCGCATCTAACTTCGACTACACAGATGGCCATGTGGGACCATCGTAGATGGTCCCACATGAGATCAAGAACACTGATGATTCTGAGTACAGATCGACGCAAAGGCAAACTTCTTTCTATTTACAATATAAGACTCATAGAGCTTTCCTGCTATAATTTGGGCCCCATACACTGCCATATTTGCCAAGCAGATTTGATTGAAGGCAAATTATATATCCACGGTCATCATGGACTTTCAACTTGAGTCCGCTAGTTCATCCTGTACCGAATCAACGGATTTTGCCAAGGTCTGCCATGACCAAGCAATTATGACTTTAGTACATGCGGACTTACATATTTTTTACAATGTAATCCCAGAGACCTGTCTGACTAACCTTTTGGGTTCTTTGTCAAGTTCTTAGTAAAACACTGTCTCGCTATAAATAACTAGTCAAGCAGAATGCTTTCGAGTACGCATACGACATAATGTGGAAACACACGATCGACTCCACGCTGTCAACAGCGAGTAAACTGATGGCGTGAATAATATTCAAACCATTTAAGACAGAATGGTTTGATAAGACATATTAAATAACGTGTTAATTTCACCATCGTCAAGTGGCGCAAAATATATACAAGAAAAAAAAAGTAAAACATTTTTGGGACTAGTTAGGCACAAAACAAAATATGCAAAGCTTAATTCAACGAACCGAGAAATAAATTATTCGCATGAACGCAATTAAACTGAAATTTATTATTATTTGAATAAGATAACGATGGAGCAGCGGATTATAATTATGAATACTTGGTCGCAGCGCGACGTCGTATATAGTTTACCCATACTAAGATACGTTCTGCCATAGAAGACAACTGTAATGCTGAGTGTATATGAACATTTATACACCGCCGATCAAAAATAAAGCAGACCCGCGTTTATCTGCACTTTGCTAAATGTCATTACGGTATCAACGGTACCATAACAACTGTCACCAAAAGCACACACTTAACTAAAGAAACTAAACTAAGTAGATGGGTCACCAATGGTGTGTCCACGCACACACGTGCTGCCAACGAACAGATTTACGTCAAACGTTGAAAGATGGAATCGATGTTGAAAGTCTACGAGGAAAATAATTAAATTCGTCGAGAATCTAGGTATACGTAGGAAATATATTCGACCAGAACCTAGGTATAGGTAGAAAATATATTCGTCGAGAACCTAGGTATACGTAGAAAATTTATTGGTCGAGAACTTAGGTATACGTAGAAAATATATTCGTCCAGAATCTAGATATACGTAGAAAATATAATCGTCGAGAATCTAGATATACTTAGAAAATATAATCGTCGAGAATCTAGATATACTTAGAAAATATATTCGTCGAGAATCTAGGTACACGTAGAAAATATATTCGTCAAGAATCTAGGTAAACGTAGAAAATATATTCGTCCAGGATCTAGGGTAAGGTAGAAAATATATTCGTCCAGAATCTAGATACACTACGAAAATAAATTCGTCGAAAATCAAGATATAGTCATAAAATATATTCGTCGAGAACCTAGGTGTACGTAGAAAATATATTCGTCGAGAACCTAGGTAAACGTAAATAATATATTCGTCGAGAACCTAGGTATACGTAGAAAATTTATTCGTCCAGAATCTAAATATACTAAGAAAAAATAATCGCCGAGAATCTAGATATACTTAGAAAATATATTCGTCGAAATACTAGATATACTCATAAAATATATTCGTCGAGAACCTAGGTGTACGTAGAAAATATATTCGTCGAACACCTAGGTATACGTAGAAAATTTATTCGTCGAGAATCTAGGTATACGTAGAAAAAATATTCGACGAGAATCTAAGCATACGTAGAAAATATATTCGTCCAGAATCTAGATATACTAAGAATATATAATCGTCGAAAATCTAGATATACTTAGAAAATATATTCGTCGAGAATCTAGGTATACGTAGTAAATATATTCGACAAGAATCTAAGCATACGTAGAAAACATATTCGGCCAGAATCTAGGTATACGTAGAAAATATATTCGTCCAGGATCTAGGGTTAGGTAGAAACTATATTCGTCCAGAATCTAGATATACTACGAAAATAAGTTCGTCGAAAATCTAGATATACTCATAAAATGTATTCGTCGAGAACCTAGGTGTACGTAGAAATTATATTCGTCGAGAACCTAGGTAAACGTAGATAATACATTCGTCCAGAATCTAGATATACTACGAAAATAAATTCGTCGAAAATCTAGATATACTCATAAAATGTATTCGTCGAGAACCTAGGTGTACGTAGAAATTATATTCGTCGAGAACCTAGGTAAACGTAGATAATATATTCGTCCAGAATCTAGATATACTAAGAAAATATAATCGACGAGACTCTAGACATACCTAGAAAATATATTCGTCGAGAATCTAGGTATACTTAGAAAATATATTCGTCAAGAATCTAAGTATACGTAGAAAATATATTCGGCCAGAATCTAGGTATACGGTATTTCAAAGGCAGCAACGAAAGCAGTGATTGTTTAAATCCCACGTCCCAGACCATCGCAGCATCACATAATACTATTTAATAGATGCACAGAACACTTATCGACTCGCGTTCTATTTATTACTTAACGATACTCCGTCATTTAAATGATAACTGTCATCGCCCCTTTAATATCCAGGCTAAGGGTTAACACTGCCAGAGCAGGTTTAGTGTAGGAGTTCTAGTACGCTAAGCAGATGGTTATTAATTGATTTCATTGGATCGATGTATCCGGGAGTTTAACGACCGCTTTTGACAATGGAAGCCGTTGCAGTCGACAGAAATTTGCTTGGCATATTATAGCACTAAGTCTTACAGCTCAACAATGGTGGATATTGCTTTATGCCCACCAATATAACATAAATTGGCAATATTTTTAAAAGGTGTCAAACACGTTGTTTCTCTTCAGTAGGCAATTGCTTCTCGCAGTGAATCATAATCAACCTCCTATTTCTCCTCCGCTATGCGTTTCGGGCGACGATGCTTCAAATAACGTCTCTAGGCATTTCTGTTCCTGGTCATACATGGATCTGTATAATTATTGAGTACTTATGTCCACTTATTTTGTCCAATGACAGGTGGTGACCACTCCTCTACTGGAATAGTAAGGAGGTATTCTAAGACTCATGCGATTTCATAAATATTTGCTAACAGTGAGTACAGAAAAAAATAACCTTGGTTCTGAGTGTATAGGAACGGAGGGAGGACTGTAGAAGACGATAGGAGCTGTCGGTTGGAATGCAGTTGAACTATAACATTCCTGCAGCAAGCGTAATTAAGGTGTCTAATGTATGCTCGTGTGTATTTAACACATGCATGTAAATTTGCATGTGTGTTGTATATAATAGATTATGAAGAACACAGTGATCATGCACCTATTAATATATAAATACAAACAAATAATGTATGTGAGAAACTGTGAAGTCTCGTCCAAGGACGATGAGAAGCCATGCCAGCAACTAGTTATTGTTGAAACTTTAGACAGTGCAATGCTGTCATTGGACATCTTTAGTACATTTCAATTAATATTAATTAATTGCGCTTGTTCTAAGTAACGATAATAATAAAATCCGTCACTGGTAGCACTCGGCCAGTGCCATTCCCAAGCCTGTATAACGGTGGAGGGCGCCGCAAATGATCTCTGTTATCACACAGTGTTGTCAAACTGCAACAACCACCAATGATACTATCAATGTCCCAAATGCCCATCTATGCAATTAAACAGATCATCTTCATAAATAATATGCCTACACGATCAACATGTCAATATTCATAATTATTCCACTCATAATTATGTGCTTTGAATATTATGTTTATCATCGAAGCGTCATATGGTAATTTATTGTTTGTAATGTTACAAAGAAAGGCTAACCGTTGTTTCCTTGCATCCGTCGTGGTTCTTAAGTTAATTCACACATCACCCTATTTCGAAGAACTCTTCCCAAGTTGATATATCATCCGATCCCTAGATTTATATAGCGCCGAAGTTGTTTTGAAGGTGTTCAACGACATGTTCAATCATTCTTATTATTCTGTTTCAGTAGTATGACCCAATGATATAATATCTCAAAGGTATGACCCATAGAATTACGTCGTCATCCTGTGGCTGGAAGAGTCAATAATATCTGGTGCATTATGACGTCATTGTTACATTGCCTTAACGATTTACATGTAATTCTCATCTGCCTCTGAAATCATGATACCCGCCTAGGCTTCGTCCGCATCATTTCCGATGTCCATGGATTTCAGCTGGTCCCATACCAGGTTTTTGCTGGCACGCTTGCTTTGTTTATTTGCGACCGTTGACCTCGATCACTATTATGGTGACTTCATAGAAGCTACTCACATTATGCTTCGTCGCAAAGCGGAACATCGAAGCTTCTGAAGGCAGCAGACTGGCGCGTATGCTTATTATTATGACGTCATCAAGCAACAAAATAAATGAATGCAAATAAATAACCATATACATATATACATACATATATATATATACCAATATACATATATATATATATATATTTATATATATATACACCCATATATTGACATACAGATTTATATATATGTGCGTATTATGATGTCATATTTGTTGTACACTAAGATGAATGTGACGTCATTTTGTTACATGAAAGCGAGAATTGTGATTGATCCTAAATATGGTTTTGAACAGCTATTGGCTTCAGACGCACTGTTTAAATCGACAGAATTCTAGAAGTGAGAGCTTCTGACGAATCTTTCTAAAAATGCGCTAAACAAATAAGCAATTACAATTACAATTATCCGCTAATGCCGGGCATAAGATTGGATAGTCTTACGCCTGCCATAATCAAGCGATCCAATTAGAGTCTTATGTTTCGACCAGCAAGTATTGCCAACCGTGCTTTGTAAACCAATTAGAGATGGTTAATGGCGTTTGATACTGTGTCCACTGCATAAATAGGCGAGAGAAATATTTGCAGCCAAACTTCCAAACAAACTCTCCGATGCGGATCGTCTGATGCAATCCAATGAACTAGTAGAGTTCTAGCGAGCAGCGTGTGGGTTCATATCTCGGTATGATGTCGCACCGCATCTAACTTCGACTACACAGATGGCCATGTGGGACCATCGTAGATGGTCCCACATGAGATCAAGAACACTGATGATTCTGAGTACAGATCGACGCAAAGGCAAACTTCTTTCTATTTACAATATAAGACTCATAGAGCTTTCCTGCTATAATTTGGGCCCCATACACTGCCATATTTGCCAAGCAGATTTGATTGAAGGCAAATTATATATCCACGGTCATCATGGACTTTCAACTTGAGTCCGCTAGTTCATCCTGTACCGAATCAACGGATTTTGCCAAGGTCTGCCATGACCAAGCAATTATGACTTTAGTACATGCGGACTTACATATTTTTTACAATGTAATCCCAGAGACCTGTCTGACTAACCTTTTGGGTTCTTTGTCAAGTTCTTAGTAAAACACTGTCTCGCTATAAATAACTAGTCAAGCAGAATGCTTTCGAGTACGCATACGACATAATGTGGAAACACACGATCGACTCCACGCTGTCAACAGCGAGTAAACTGATGGCGTGAATAATATTCAAACCATTTAAGACAGAATGGTTTGATAAGACATATTAAATAACGTGTTAATTTCACCATCGTCAAGTGGCGCAAAATATATACAAGAAAAAAAAAGTAAAACATTTTTGGGACTAGTTAGGCACAAAACAAAATATGCAAAGCTTAATTCAACGAACCGAGAAATAAATTATTCGCATGAACGCAATTAAACTGAAATTTATTATTATTTGAATAAGATAACGATGGAGCAGCGGATTATAATTATGAATACTTGGTCGCAGCGCGACGTCGTATATAGTTTACCCATACTAAGATACGTTCTGCCATAGAAGACAACTGTAATGCTGAGTGTATATGAACATTTATACACCGCCGATCAAAAATAAAGCAGACCCGCGTTTATCTGCACTTTGCTAAATGTCATTACGGTATCAACGGTACCATAACAACTGTCACCAAAAGCACACACTTAACTAAAGAAACTAAACTAAGTAGATGGGTCACCAATGGTGTGTCCACGCACACACGTGCTGCCAACGAACAGATTTACGTCAAACGTTGAAAGATGGAATCGATGTTGAAAGTCTACGAGGAAAATAATTAAATTCGTCGAGAATCTAGGTATACGTAGGAAATATATTCGACCAGAACCTAGGTATAGGTAGAAAATATATTCGTCGAGAACCTAGGTATACGTAGAAAATTTATTGGTCGAGAACTTAGGTATACGTAGAAAATATATTCGTCCAGAATCTAGATATACGTAGAAAATATAATCGTCGAGAATCTAGATATACTTAGAAAATATAATCGTCGAGAATCTAGATATACTTAGAAAATATATTCGTCGAGAATCTAGGTACACGTAGAAAATATATTCGTCAAGAATCTAGGTAAACGTAGAAAATATATTCGTCCAGGATCTAGGGTAAGGTAGAAAATATATTCGTCCAGAATCTAGATACACTACGAAAATAAATTCGTCGAAAATCAAGATATAGTCATAAAATATATTCGTCGAGAACCTAGGTGTACGTAGAAAATATATTCGTCGAGAACCTAGGTAAACGTAAATAATATATTCGTCGAGAACCTAGGTATACGTAGAAAATTTATTCGTCCAGAATCTAAATATACTAAGAAAAAATAATCGCCGAGAATCTAGATATACTTAGAAAATATATTCGTCGAAATACTAGATATACTCATAAAATATATTCGTCGAGAACCTAGGTGTACGTAGAAAATATATTCGTCGAACACCTAGGTATACGTAGAAAATTTATTCGTCGAGAATCTAGGTATACGTAGAAAAAATATTCGACGAGAATCTAAGCATACGTAGAAAATATATTCGTCCAGAATCTAGATATACTAAGAATATATAATCGTCGAAAATCTAGATATACTTAGAAAATATATTCGTCGAGAATCTAGGTATACGTAGTAAATATATTCGACAAGAATCTAAGCATACGTAGAAAACATATTCGGCCAGAATCTAGGTATACGTAGAAAATATATTCGTCCAGGATCTAGGGTTAGGTAGAAACTATATTCGTCCAGAATCTAGATATACTACGAAAATAAGTTCGTCGAAAATCTAGATATACTCATAAAATGTATTCGTCGAGAACCTAGGTGTACGTAGAAATTATATTCGTCGAGAACCTAGGTAAACGTAGATAATACATTCGTCCAGAATCTAGATATACTACGAAAATAAATTCGTCGAAAATCTAGATATACTCATAAAATGTATTCGTCGAGAACCTAGGTGTACGTAGAAATTATATTCGTCGAGAACCTAGGTAAACGTAGATAATATATTCGTCCAGAATCTAGATATACTAAGAAAATATAATCGACGAGACTCTAGACATACCTAGAAAATATATTCGTCGAGAATCTAGGTATACTTAGAAAATATATTCGTCAAGAATCTAAGTATACGTAGAAAATATATTCGGCCAGAATCTAGGTATACGGTATTTCAAAGGCAGCAACGAAAGCAGTGATTGTTTAAATCCCACGTCCCAGACCATCGCAGCATCACATAATACTATTTAATAGATGCACAGAACACTTATCGACTCGCGTTCTATTTATTACTTAACGATACTCCGTCATTTAAATGATAACTGTCATCGCCCCTTTAATATCCAGGCTAAGGGTTAACACTGCCAGAGCAGGTTTAGTGTAGGAGTTCTAGTACGCTAAGCAGATGGTTATTAATTGATTTCATTGGATCGATGTATCCGGGAGTTTAACGACCGCTTTTGACAATGGAAGCCGTTGCAGTCGACAGAAATTTGCTTGGCATATTATAGCACTAAGTCTTACAGCTCAACAATGGTGGATATTGCTTTATGCCCACCAATATAACATAAATTGGCAATATTTTTAAAAGGTGTCAAACACGTTGTTTCTCTTCAGTAGGCAATTGCTTCTCGCAGTGAATCATAATCAACCTCCTATTTCTCCTCCGCTATGCGTTTCGGGCGACGATGCTTCAAATAACGTCTCTAGGCATTTCTGTTCCTGGTCATACATGGATCTGTATAATTATTGAGTACTTATGTCCACTTATTTTGTCCAATGACAGGTGGTGACCACTCCTCTACTGGAATAGTAAGGAGGTATTCTAAGACTCATGCGATTTCATAAATATTTGCTAACAGTGAGTACAGAAAAAAATAACCTTGGTTCTGAGTGTATAGGAACGGAGGGAGGACTGTAGAAGACGATAGGAGCTGTCGGTTGGAATGCAGTTGAACTATAACATTCCTGCAGCAAGCGTAATTAAGGTGTCTAATGTATGCTCGTGTGTATTTAACACATGCATGTAAATTTGCATGTGTGTTGTATATAATAGATTATGAAGAACACAGTGATCATGCACCTATTAATATATAAATACAAACAAATAATGTATGTGAGAAACTGTGAAGTCTCGTCCAAGGACGATGAGAAGCCATGCCAGCAACTAGTTATTGTTGAAACTTTAGACAGTGCAATGCTGTCATTGGACACCTTTAGTACATTTCAATTAATATTAATTAATTGCGCTTGTTCTAAGTAACGATAATAATAAAATCCGTCACTGGTAGCACTCGGCCAGTGCCATTCCCAAGCCTGTATAACGGTGGAGGGCGCCGCAAATGATCTCTGTTATCACACAGTGTTGTCAAACTGCAACAACCACCAATGATACTATCAATGTCCCAAATGCCCATCTATGCAATTAAACAGATCATCTTCATAAATAATATGCCTACACGATCAACATGTCAATATTCATAATTATTCCACTCATAATTATGTGCTTTGAATATTATGTTTATCATCGAAGCGTCATATGGTAATTTATTGTTTGTAATGTTACAAAGAAAGGCTAACCGTTGTTTCCTTGCATCCGTCGTGGTTCTTAAGTTAATTCACACATCACCCTATTTCGAAGAACTCTTCCCAAGTTGATATATCATCCGATCCCTAGATTTATATAGCGCCGAAGTTGTTTTGAAGGTGTTCAACGACATGTTCAATCATTCTTATTATTCTGTTTCAGTAGTATGACCCAATGATATAATATCTCAAAGGTATGACCCATAGAATTACGTCGTCATCCTGTGGCTGGAAGAGTCAATAATATCTGGTGCATTATGACGTCATTGTTACATTGCCTTAACGATTTACATGTAATTCTCATCTGCCTCTGAAATCATGATACCCGCCTAGGCTTCGTCCGCATCATTTCCGATGTCCATGGATTTCAGCTGGTCCCATACCAGGTTTTTGCTGGCACGCTTGCTTTGTTTATTTGCGACCGTTGACCTCGATCACTATTATGGTGACTTCATAGAAGCTACTCACATTATGCTTCGTCGCAAAGCGGAACATCGAAGCTTCTGAAGGCAGCAGACTGGCGCGTATGCTTATTATTATGACGTCATCAAGCAACAAAATAAATGAATGCAAATAAATAACCATATACATATATACATACATATATATATATACCAATATACATATATATATATATATTTTTATATATATACACCCATATATTGACATACAGATTTATATATATGTGCGTATTATGATGTCATATTTGTTGTACACTAAGATGAATGTGACGTCATTTTGTTACATGAAAGCGAGAATTGTGATTGATCCTAAATATGGTTTTGAACAGCTATTGGCTTCAGACGCACTGTTTAAATCGACAGAATTCTAGAAGTGAGAGCTTCTGACGAATCTTTCTAAAAATGCGCTAAACAAATAAGCAATTACAATTACAATTATCCGCTAATGCCGGGCATAAGATTGGATAGTCTTACGCCTACCATAATCAAGCGATCCAATTAGAGTCTTATGTTTCGACCAGCAAGTATTGCCAACCGTGCTATGTAAACCAATTAGAGATGGTTAATGGCGTTTGATACTGTGTCCACTGCATAAATAGGCGAGAGAAATATTTGCAGCCAAACTTCCAAACAAACTCTCCGATGCGGATCGTCTGATGCAATCCAATGAACTAGTAGAGTTCTAGCGAGCAGCGTGTGGGTTCATATCTCGGTATGATGTCGCACCGCATCTAACTTCGACTACACAGATGGCCATGTGGGACCATCGTAGATGGTCCCACATGAGATCAAGAACACTGATGATTCTGAGTACAGATCGACGCAAAGGCAAACTTCTTTCTATTTACAATATAAGACTCATAGAGCTTTCCTGCTATAATTTGGGCCCCATACACTGCCATATTTGCCAAGCAGATTTGATTGAAGGAAAATTATATATCCACGGTCATCATGGACTTTCAACTTGAGTCCGCTAGTTCATCCTGTACCGAATCAACGGATTTTGCCAAGGTCTGCCATGACCAAGCAATTATGACTTTAGTACATGCGGACTTACATATTTTTTACAATGTAATCCCAGAGACCTGTCTGACTAACCTTTTGGGTTCTTTGTCAAGTTCTTAGTAAAACACTGTCTCGCTATAAATAACTAGTCAAGCAGAATGCTTTCGAGTACGCATACGACATAATGTGGAAACACACGATCGACTCCACGCTGTCAACAGCGAGTAAACTGATGGCGTGAATAATATTCAAACCATTTAAGACAGAATGGTTTGATAAGACATATTAAATAACGTGTTAATTTCACCATCGTCAAGTGGCGCAAAATATATACAAGAAAAAAAGGGTAAAACATTTTTGGGACTAGTTAGGCACAAAACAAAATATGCAAAGCTTAATTCAACGAACCGAGAAATAAATTATTCGCATGAACGCAATTAAACTGAAATTTATTATTATTTGAATAAGATAACGATGGAGCAGCGGATTATAATTATGAATACTTGGTCGCAGCGCGACGTCGTATATAGTTTACCCATACTAAGATACGTTCTGCCATAGAAGACAACTGTAATGCTGAGTGTATATGTGACTCGTCAGCACAAAACCAGTCACTTATATACATAATATTTTATCCTGTTTTTTGCACCATCCTGAAGCTGCTAGATTTACCTTTCCAAAACCGTTTTCAGCTAGTTTATGCCTTGCATACAGCCGAAGTTATAGAATTTCCAATGTGACCGTTTACGTAAAGTGCTATTGGAGAAAACTGTGTGCAAAGTTTAGCCATATTATTTGTATAATCTCCTTAGCAACGGCTATTGTTTTTGAACAGATTTAACTGAAATTTGGCACCATTGCAGCTGCAGGTATTACAAATGTACTGTCAAAATTTGGTGTAGATATCTCAAGTAGAAACAAAGTTACTAAAGTTATTCCAGTAGACCAACAAGAAATCATTGAAACTAAATGTCAATTTTATTACAAAAGCCTCAAATTCCGAGAGAGGCTAAGCAGCTATTACCTGCTAAGGAATTAGATATTGCAATACAGTAATGGATAAAATTAACATCCAAATAATAAAAACACAGAAATAAAATGATAGTTTATTCCAGTCACACTATGTATTCAGCGTCAACTGGCAAAGACACGGGTCTTCTCCCACCACCACCTAGAGTTTAAGATGTACCAGGAACAGATGATCCTGAATCACCACAGGATGATGTGCTTCCTTTGTGTTCTGGGTCCCCTGTGGAAACATGACCTAACCCTTCAGTCGACCATCTGCAAGTGTTAAAAGGTCTTCTGCATCATGTCGTCCAGTTTGACGTGAAGGCGATCGGTGGCTCTGGATCGTCAACGGATGTAGTAGCCTCATTTTAACGACACTGTTTGATAAAAAAGATTAGTGCTGTCGCCATCCTCCTTTATCCAGGCTTGGGACTGGCACTGCCAGAGTACAAGCAGTGGCGGAGTTAAAAAGGAATTGATGTATTTTTGTCCAGTCTTTTTTTCGGCTCTGTTTGTCCAAGGCGTCGTCTTCGAGTTCATGTGTAGCAACAGGCATTCACATTCGTCCATGGATCTACAACAAAAAGACAAATCTTATGGTATACAGTCTAATACTAACAGACGTTTAAGAGCAAATTTACAGAAGCACTTCCATTCACCACAGATGCCATTTCTGACAGAGATGACACTGCATGGCGTCTGAATGCCTGTTTCAGAAGCCCAAAACACCAATCCGGGGCAAACTTTGTGTGTCCTACGACTAAAAATTTCAACACTATAGACTTGTGAAGACCAATGGCAACCCTCCATGCACAGTACCAAAGCATGAAATGATTCTTGTTTTGGCCTGAACAGTTATCACAATGAAGCTTGACATCAGTCTCACCAAATCCATAACGCTGAAAGAAATAATGCAAATAGGACACAACAGCATTCGAACCCTTACTGATGAGATGGGCTTCGTCAATCAGAAAGTTCACTTGTCTAGGAACCCCTTCACAGCAGACACCAAATATGCCTAACTTGCGTGGAACAAGGAAGTATATTGGTCCTGGCTGTAAAGGATCACTTGGCAAATGTACTTGCTGTGCATAGTCAAAACTGTAGTGCATGGACATGCTGCGGCTACACGGAGCACTTGCTTGCAAATCACAGAGACCGAATTCCAGGCATGTTGATTTTGCCTCGTCAACCATGGATTTGTAGAGTGATCGTTCAATCTGGACATCATTCAAATGCTGTTCTTGTTGACGAAGCTTGTCACCTCGTGAAAAATATGTATTATAATTAATTTCAAAACTAATAATTTATCGAGAGAACATCATTGGTCTTATATTTATACCATTGAATCTGTAAAGATTGAGATTTTCATTTCAACGAGGGGCAGCAGTGAACTAATCGAAACCTACAAGATTGTAATTTGAAAGAAGGCAGTGCAGCTACAGGATTTTTAATTAGCAACAAACAAGGCAATTCTGGACATCATTATAAAATGTTTAAGACACTCCAAGGAACAATAGGGCAGAAATTCTTCAGTTCAACGGTTCTGGAATGATTTGGATGATGGAAGAGGAAGATAGGAGAGATAGACACAGGTTAACTTGCAGTGCTTCTAACGTCTGAGCCATTTAAACCCATGTTATGTCATACGATACAATACAACTGCAGTGCAATTGAGCATGATGGACTTGCTCAAGGTCAGTAAGCAGTAACTTCCTTGGACAAGGTTTGAAACCATGTTACAGGTCAAAAGCTCTAGTCAACCTGTAACCATTTAGTTAAGTGCAAATTGTAATCTTGTATGCAGACAAAGCTTGGTGCTCCAAATAACAACAAAACACTACAACAGCATTTCAAATTTCCCAAACAACTTACTTTCTTGCTTTTCTCTATAAAATCATAGAAAACTATGCAGTTCAAATCAAACCTTTTTCATGATCCTCGATATTGGCACTACAATAGATCAACGTGTTGTTGTTTTGGCAAGTCCAACACAAATCAGTCATTGGCTTGCACGTCGTGATGAATGGAACGAGTTGAAGCCAGTACTGTTTGAAGGTCAAAAATCCAGCGACTCGTTTTCCATGTTGTTCCATGCACGTTTTGTATAAGCCGTACACTTTGGTCTTGGTGTGGCTCGATGGCAGCAACTTGATATCATCCTGCTTAAATCCAGGAACCCTTCCAGGAAGCATCATAGCATGCTCACTGGCATAATTTGTCAGAAAGTGAATGATATCTTCAATTTCGCTAAACTGAAAGCAGTGGGTGTTGCTCTTACGTCCACCGCTTTGTTTTTCTTTTGGTGTTAAACCTTCTGTTTTATACCACTTGAGAATCCCCGTCAGTCTGTCCTGGCTAATCCCGTGGATGAACTTAAAGGTTGTACGGCAGATCTGACCGCTTTCCAAATAATATGACGTTCGCTGGTGTTGACGCACCGCTTGGCTGGATTTCCTGCTGCGACAAGTCTCATCGGACTTGTTTATTGAGCAAGAAATTTTGCCGAGTAGCACCAACATTTGATCCCGTGGGACAAGTGCAACCATTTCCATTCTACGCCTGACCATGTCCTCCGGAGCATACTGGCTACTGCATGGGAGTCCATTATTAAGTTTACATTGACATCTACAAAATAATAAACAACCCATATAAAAATATTTTTTTCTATTTATCAAATTCATTTCAGTTTGCTTTTATAAAAGCCATGCAACAAAAAAGCAAAGCCAATGCTAAAAGCCTTCATTCAAAACAAACAGCAATTTACAAGATTTATCAACCGGTAGATTGCAACTATTGATTATCGAGAAGAATCCTGATAAAAAATAAAATGCAATTGAAATACTAATTATTATTTCCTATCATTAACTTAATCAATTAATGATAAACTTGTACATTGCACAATAAGGATTGTAAAAGATGAAGTAGTGCAAGAGAGGAAATGACACAACTTTTGCATTTATAACTGAATACTTAAAGACAAGCTCAATAATACAGGTTGTAAACCTAACCGTTATGCCTAAGGTCTTATAAAAACGAGCACAGTGAGAAGAGGGTCTAAACCTAGTAGTTGTGCCTGAATGTTTATAAATACAAGCTCAACTAGAACAGGCTAATCTTTACAGTTATGCCTGAGACTTATAATAATAATTAGCTCAATAATTAGAGCTTAGTTTAAACTGATTTTCGTATAGGAGTCGCAGTGAATCAGAAACAGTATGCGATTGCCTATAAACAAGGATCCTGTGGTGCAGTTAGAGCTTAGTTTAAACAGTGATTTTCGTATAGGAGTCGCAGTGAATCAGAAACAGTACGTGAATGTCTATAAACAAGGATCCTGTGGTGCACAGTATTTAAAAAATAATCGGGGCTTACCTGAATTCAACCGCTTTCTGATATTCAACGGCATTGTCATCAGTTACGAACTCGCTAGATGTTTTAGCGTGCGTCATGACCTCTTCGAAATCCGAAACATTCATTTCATTTTCTTCTTGGTCATCTGAATCGTTGTTGGCATCAGATTCTGTCCGAAAATCATCATCACTGAAAACCTCGCTTTCATCGCGATCGTCATCGCAATCGATGATCAAATAATCTTGCTACAATTCGTGCACTTTTGCTCGATCCGACCCTTTAGCATTAATCAAATTCGCGATAATCTCTTCCATTTTCGAGAATTCAGTATTTCAATATCAACAAACTAGATTGCATTCCGTGTGTGCGTGACATTTAAAGAGACCGGGTCATACCCAGTGCGCATGCGCATAGCTGACCTTAAAACCATCAGCCAACCGCAGTTCAAGATTGTATCACGTGATCAAATCACGCGCTCGGGTTGCTAACAAGGCATCGGATATTGTTTACATACGTCGACCTCCTTCTGGGCAAGCTGTGTGCGTAATAGATAAGCTAAGGTCATATGTTAATAATAGAACAGGAAAAGGAGATATTCTGCTGCAAAACGAGACCATGAAGGCGGGAAATCTCGAACCATAACCTAATTAAATATGACAACAAAGATAGCGAAATTTGAACCGAAATTATGATTTTCCGTCTCGTAACATTATAGGGCTGTTGGTAAAAATCTTTTTTGAAGCCTTTATGAAAGTCCAAACAAAAGTTTTAGATATTATTTGTATTAAATATATATTTTTGTAATCGTTTCTGCATTAATATCAATTACGACCGGTTTGAGGTTTCATGTCATTTTTGGTCATTTTAAGCCTGATTGTAACCAGCGACTTGCGACTGGTTTTGCAAAATTTTTCCACATATGAACATTTATACACCGCCGATCAAAAATAAAGCAGACCCGCGTTTATCTGCACTTTGCTAAATGTCATTACGGTATCAACGGTACCATAACAACTGTCACCAAAAGCACACACTTAACTAAAGAAACTAAACTAAGTAGATGGGTCACCAATGGTGTGTCCACGCACACACGTGCTGCCAACGAACAGATTTACGTCAAACGTTGAAAGATGGAATCGATGTTGAAAGTCTACGAGGAAAATAATTAAATTCGTCGAGAATCTAGGTATACGTAGGAAATATATTCGACCAGAACCTAGGTATAGGTAGAAAATATATTCGTCGAGAACCTAGGTATACGTAGAAAATTTATTGGTCGAGAACTTAGGTATACGTAGAAAATATATTCGTCCAGAATCTAGATATACGTAGAAAATATAATCGTCGAGAATCTAGATATACTTAGAAAATATAATCGTCGAGAATCTAGATATACTTAGAAAATATATTCGTCGAGAATCTAGGTACACGTAGAAAATAATTCGTCAAGAATCTAGGTAAACGTAGAAAATATATTCGTCCAGGATCTAGGGTAAGGTAGAAAATATATTCGTCGAGAACCTAGGTGTACGTAGAAAATATATTCGTCGAACACCTAGGTATACGTAGAAAATTTATTCGTCGAGAATCTAGGTATACGTAGAAAAAATATTCGACGAGAATCTAAGCATACGTAGAAAATATATTCGTCCAGAATCTAGATATACTAAGAAAATATATTCGTCGAAAATCTAGATATACTTAGAAAATATATTCGTCGAGAATCTAGGTATACGTAGTAAATATATTCGACAAGAATCTAAGCATACGTAGAAAACATATTCGGCCAGAATCTAGGTATACGTAGAAAATATATTCGTCCAGGATCTAGGGTTAGGTAGAAACTATATTCGTCCAGAATCTAGATATACTACGAAAATAAGTTCGTCGAAAATCTAGATATACTCATAAAATGTATTCTTCGAGAACCTAGGTGTACGTAGAAATTATATTCGTCGAGAACCTAGGTAAACGTAGATAATACATTCGTCCAGAATCTAGATATACTACGAAAATAAATTCGTCGAAAATCTAGATATACTCATAAAATGTATTCGTCGAGAACCTAGGTGTACGTAGAAATTATATTCGTCGAGAACCTAGGTAAACGTAGATAATATATTCGTCCAGAATCTAGATATACTAAGAAAATATAATCGACGAGACTCTAGACATACCTAGAAAATATATTCGTCGAGAATCTAGGTATACTTAGAAAATATATTCGTCAAGAATCTAAGTATACGTAGAAAATATATTCGGCCAGAATCTAGGTATACGGTATTTCAAAGGCAGCAACGAAAGCAGTGATTGTTTAAATCCCACGTCCCAGACCATCGCAGCATCACATAATACTATTTAATAGATGCACAGAACACTTATCGACTCGCGTTCTATTTATTACTTAACGATACTCCGTCATTTAAATGATAACTGTCATCGCCCCTTTAATATCCAGGCTAAGGGTTAACACTGCCAGAGCAGGTTTAGTGTAGGAGTTCTAGTACGCTAAGCAGATGGTTATTAATTGATTTCATTGGATCGATGTATCCGGGAGTTTAACGACCGCTTTTGACAATGGAAGCCGTTGCAGTCGACAGAAATTTGCTTGGCATATTATAGCACTAAGTCTTACAGCTCAACAATGGTGGATATTGCTTTATGCCCACCAATATAACATAAATTGGCAATATTTTTAAAAGGTGTCAAACACGTTGTTTCTCTTCAGTAGGCAATTGCTTCTCGCAGTGAATCATAATCAACCTCCTATTTCTCCTCCGCTATGCGTTTCGGGCGACGATGCTTCAAATAACGTCTCTAGGCATTTCTGTTCCTGGTCATACATGGATCTGTATAATTATTGAGTACTTACGTCCACTTATTTTGTCCAATGACAGGTGGTGACCACTCCTCTACTGGAATAGTAAGGAGGTATTCTAAGACTCATGCGATTTCATAAATATTTGCTAACAGTGAGTACAGAAAAAAATAACCTTGGTTCTGAGTGTATAGGAACGGAGGGAGGACTGTAGAAGACGATAGGAGCTGTCGGTTGGAATGCAGTTGAACTATAACATTCCTGCAGCAAGCGTAATTAAGGTGTCTAATGTATGCTCGTGTGTATTTAACACATGCATGTAAATTTGCATGTGTGTTGTATATAATAGATTATGAAGAACACAGTGATCATGCACCTATTAATATATAAATACAAACAAATAATGTATGTGAGAAACTGTGAAGTCTCGTCCAAGGACGATGAGAAGCCATGCCAGCAACTAGTTATTGTTGAAACTTTAGACAGTGCAATGCTGTCATTGGACACCTTTAGTACATTTCAATTAATATTAATTAATTGCGCTTGTTCTAAGTAACGATAATAATAAAATCCGTCACTGGTAGCACTCGGCCAGTGCCATTCCCAAGCCTGTATAACGGTGGAGGGCGCCGCAAATGATCTCTGTTATCACACAGTGTTGTCAAACTGCAACAACCACCAATGATACTATCAATGTCCCAAATGCCCATCTATGCAATTAAACAGATCATCTTCATAAATAATATGCCTACACGATCAACATGTCAATATTCATAATTATTCCACTCATAATTATGTGCTTTGTTTATCATCGAAGCGTCATATGGTAATTTATTGTTTGTAATGTTACAAAGAAAGGCTAACCGTTGTTTCCTTGCATCCGTCGTGGTTCTTAAGTTAATTCACACATCACCCTATTTCGAAGAACTCTTCCCAAGTTGATATATCATCCGATCCCTAGATTTATATAGCGCCGAAGTTGTTTTGAAGGTGTTCAACGACATGTTCAATCATTCTTATTATTCTGTTTCAGTAGTATGACCCAATGATATAATATCTCAAAGGTATGACCCATAGAATTACGTCGTCATCCTGTGGCTGGAAGAGTCAATAATATCTGGTGCATTATGACGTCATTGTTACATTGCCTTAACGATTTACATGTAATTCTCATCTGCCTCTGAAATCATGATACCCGCCTAGGCTTCGTCCGCATCATTTCCGATGTCCATGGATTTCAGCTGGTCCCATACCAGGTTTTTGCTGGCACGCTTGCTTTGTTTATTTGCGACCGTTGACCTCGATCACTATTATGGTGACTTCATAGAAGCTACTCACATTATGCTTCGTCGCAAAGCGGAACATCGAAGCTTCTGAAGGCAGCAGACTGGCGCGTATGCTTATTATTATGACGTCATCAAGCAACAAAATAAATGAATGCAAATAAATAACCATATACATATATACATACATATATATATATACCAATATACATATATATATATATATATATTTATATATATGTATACACCCATATATTGACATACAGATTTATATATATGTGCGTATTATGATGTCATATTTGTTGTACACTAAGATGAATGTGACGTCATTTTGTTACATGAAAGCGAGAATTGTGATTGATCCTAAATATGGTTTTGAACAGCTATTGGCTTCAGACGCACTGTTTAAATCGACAGAATTCTAGAAGTGAGAGCTTCTGACGAATCTTTCTAAAAATGCGCTAAACAAATAAGCAATTACAATTACAATTATCCGCTAATGCCGGGCATAAGATTGGATAGTCTTACGCCTGCCATAATCAAGCGATCCAATTAGAGTCTTATGTTTCGACCAGCAAGTATTGCCAACCGTGCTATGTAAACCAATTAGAGATGGTTAATGGCGTTTGATACTGTGTCCACTGCATAAATAGGCGAGAGAAATATTTGCAGCCAAACTTCCAAACAAACTCTCCGATGCGGATCGTCTGATGCAATCCAATGAACTAGTAGAGTTCTAGCGAGCAGCGTGTGGGTTCATATCTCGGTATGATGTCGCACCGCATCTAACTTCGACTACACAGATGGCCATGTGGGACCATCGTAGATGGTCCCACATGAGATCAAGAACACTGATGATTCTGAGTACAGATCGACGCAAAGGCAAACTTCTTTCTATTTACAATATAAGACTCATAGAGCTTTCCTGCTATAATTTGGGCCCCATACACTGCCATATTTGCCAAGCAGATTTGATTGAAGGCAAATTATATATCCACGGTCATCATGGACTTTCAACTTGAGTCCGCTAGTTCATCCTGTACCGAATCAACGGATTTTGCCAAGGTCTGCCATGACCAAGCAATTATGACTTTAGTACATGCGGACTTACATATTTTTTACAATGTAATCCCAGAGACCTGTCTGACTAACCTTTTGGGTTCTTTGTCAAGTTCTTAGTAAAACACTGTCTCGCTATAAATAACTAGTCAAGCAGAATGCTTTCGAGTACGCATACGACATAATGTGGAAACACACGATCGACTCCACGCTGTCAACAGCGAGTAAACTGATGGCGTGAATAATATTCAAACCATTTAAGACAGAATGGTTTGATAAGACATATTAAATAACGTGTTAATTTCACCATCGTCAAGTGGCGCAAAATATATACAAGAAAAAAAAAGTAAAACATTTTTGGGACTAGTTAGGCACAAAACAAAATATGCAAAGCTTAATTCAACGAACCGAGAAATAAATTATTCGCATGAACGCAATTAAACTGAAATTTATTATTATTTGAATAAGATAACGATGGAGCAGCGGATTATAATTATGAATACTTGGTCGCAGCGCGACGTCGTATATAGTTTACCCATACTAAGATACGTTCTGCCATAGAAGACAACTGTAATGCTGAGTGTATATGAACATTTATACACCGCCGATCAAAAATAAAGCAGACCCGCGTTTATCTGCACTTTGCTAAATGTCATTACGGTATCAACGGTACCATAACAACTGTCACCAAAAGCACACACTTAACTAAAGAAACTAAACTAAGTAGATGGGTCACCAATGGTGTGTCCACGCACACACGTGCTGCCAACGAACAGATTTACGTCAAACGTTGAAAGATGGAATCGATGTTGAAAGTCTACGAGGAAAATAATTAAATTCGTCGAGAATCTAGGTATACGTAGGAAATATATTCGACCAGAACCTAGGTATAGGTAGAAAATATATTCGTCGAGAACCTAGGTATACGTAGAAAATTTATTGGTCGAGAACTTAGGTATACGTAGAAAATATATTCGTCCAGAATCTAGATATACGTAGAAAATATAATCGTCGAGAATCTAGATATACTTAGAAAATATAATCGTCGAGAATCTAGATATACTTAGAAAATATATTCGTCGAGAATCTAGGTACACGTAGAAAATATATTCGTCAAGAATCTAGGTAAACGTAGAAAATATATTCGTCCAGGATCTAGGGTAAGGTAGAAAATATATTCGTCCAGAATCTAGATACACTACGAAAATAAATTCGTCGGAAATCAAGATATAGTCATAAAATATATTCGTCGAGAACCTAGGTGTACGTAGAAAATATATTCGTCGAGAACCTAGGTAAACGTAAATAATATATTCGTCGAGAACCTAGGTATACGTAGAAAATTTATTCGTCCAGAATCTAAATATACTAAGAAAAAATAATCGCCGAGAATCTAGATATACTTAGAAAATATATTCGTCGAAATACTAGATATACTCATAAAATATATTCGTCGAGAACCTAGGTGTACGTAGAAAATATATTCGTCGAACACCTAGGTATACGTAGAAAATTTATTCGTCGAGAATCTAGGTATACGTAGAAAAAATATTCGACGAGAATCTAAGCATACGTAGAAAATATATTCGTCCAGAATCTAGATATACTAAGAAAATATAATCGTCGAAAATCTAGATATACTTAGAAAATATATTCGTCGAGAATCTAGGTATACGTAGTAAATATATTCGACCAGAATCTAAGTATACGTAGAAAACATATTCGGCCAGAATCTAGGTATACGTAGAAAATATATTCGTCCAGGATCTAGGGTTAGGTAGAAACTATATTCGTCCAGAATCTAGATATACTACGAAAATAAGTTCGTCGAAAATCTAGATATACTCATAAAATGTATTCTTCGAGAACCTAGGTGTACGTAGAAATTATATTCGTCGAGAACCTAGGTAAACGTAGATAATACATTCGTCGAGAATCTAGATATACTTAGAAAATATAATCGTCGAGAATCTAGATATACTTAGAAAATATATTCGTCGAGAATCTAGGTACACGTAGAAAATATATTCGTCAAGAATCTAGGTAAACGTAGAAAATATATTCGTCCAGGATCTAGGGTAAGGTAGAAAATATATTCGTCCAGAATCTATATACACTACGAAAATAAATTCGTCGAAAATCAAGATATAGTCATAAAATATATTCGTCGAGAACCTAGGTGTACGTAGAAAATATATTCGTCGAGAACCTAGGTGTACGTAGAAAATATATTCGTCGAACACCTAGGTATACGTAGAAAATTTATTCGTCGAGAATCTAGGTATACGTAGAAAAAATATTCGACGAGAATCTAAGCATACGTAGAAAATATATTCGTCCAGAATCTAGATATACTAAGAAAATATAATCGTCGAAAATCTAGATATACTTAGAAAATATATTCGTCGAGAATCTAGGTATACGTAGTAAATATATTCGACCAGAATCTAAGTATACGTAGAAAACATATTCGGCCAGAATCTAGATATACGTAGAAAATATAATCGTCGAGAATCTAGATATACTTAGAAAATATATTCGTCGAGAATCTAGGTACACGTAGAAAATATATTCGTCAAGAATCTAGGTAAACGTAGAAAATATATTCGTCCAGGATCTAGGGTAAGGTAGAAAATATATTCGTCCAGAATCTAGATACACTACGAAAATAAATTCGTCGAAAATCAAGATATAGTCATAAAATATATTCGTCGAGAACCTAGGTGTACGTAGAAAATATATTCGTCGAGAACCTAGGTAAACGTAAATAATATATTCGTCGAGAACCTAGGTATACGTAGAAAATTTATTCGTCCAGAATCTAAATATACTAAGAAAAAATAATCGCCGAGAATCTAGATATACTTAGAAAATATATTCGTCGAAATACTAGATATACTCATAAAATGTATTCTTCGAGAACCTAGGTGTACGTAGAAATTATATTCGTCGAGAACCTAGGTAAACGTAGATAATACATTCGTCCAGAATCTAGATATACTACGAAAATAAATTCGTCGAAAATCTAGATATACTCATAAAATGTATTCGTCGAGAACCTAGGTGTACGTAGAAATTATATTCGTCGAGAACCTAGGTAAACGTAGATAATATATTCGTCCAGAATCTAGATATACTAAGAAAATATAATCGACGAGACTCTAGACATACCTAGAAAATATATTCGTCGAGAATCTAGGTATACTTAGAAAATATATTCGTCAAGAATCTAAGTATACGTAGAAAATATATTCGGCCAGAATCTAGGTATACGGTATTTCAAAGGCAGCAACGAAAGCAGTGATTGTTTAAATCCCACGTCCCAGACCATCGCAGCATCACATAATACTATTTAATAGATGCACAGAACACTTATCGACTCGCGTTCTATTTATTACTTAACGATACTCCGTCATTTAAATGATAACTGTCATCGCCCCTTTAATATCCAGGCTAAGGGTTAACACTGCCAGAGCAGGTTTAGTGTAGGAGTTCTAGTACGCTAAGCAGATGGTTATTAATTGATTTCATTGGATCGATGTATCCGGGAGTTTAACGACCGCTTTTGACAATGGAAGCCGTTGCAGTCGACAGAAATTTGCTTGGCATATTATAGCACTAAGTCTTACAGCTCAACAATGGTGGATATTGCTTTATGCCCACCAATATAACATAAATTGGCAATATTTTTAAAAGGTGTCAAACACGTTGTTTCTCTTCAGTAGGCAATTGCTTCTCGCAGTGAATCATAATCAACCTCCTATTTCTCCTCCGCTATGCGTTTCGGGCGACGATGCTTCAAATAACGTCTCTAGGCATTTCTGTTCCTGGTCATACATGGATCTGTATAATTATTGAGTACTTATGTCCACTTATTTTGTCCAATGACAGGTGGTGACCACTCCTCTACTGGAATAGTAAGGAGGTATTCTAAGACTCATGCGATTTCATAAATATTTGCTAACAGTGAGTACAGAAAAAAATAACCTTGGTTCTGAGTGTATAGGAACGGAGGGAGGACTGTAGAAGACGATAGGAGCTGTCGGTTGGAATGCAGTTGAACTATAACATTCCTGCAGCAAGCGTAATTAAGGTGTCTAATGTATGCTCGTGTGTATTTAACACATGCATGTAAATTTGCATGTGTGTTGTATATAATAGATTATGAAGAACACAGTGATCATGCACCTATTAATATATAAATACAAACAAATAATGTATGTGAGAAACTGTGAAGTCTCGTCCAAGGACGATGAGAAGCCATGCCAGCAACTAGTTATTGTTGAAACTTTAGACAGTGCAATGCTGTCATTGGACACCTTTAGTACATTTCAATTAATATTAATTAATTGCGCTTGTTCTAAGTAACGATAATAATAAAATCCGTCACTGGTAGCACTCGGCCAGTGCCATTCCCAAGCCTGTATAACGGTGGAGGGCGCCGCAAATGATCTCTGTTATCACACAGTGTTGTCAAACTGCAACAACCACCAATGATACTATCAATGTCCCAAATGCCCATCTATGCAATTAAACAGATCATCTTCATAAATAATATGCCTACACGATCAACATGTCAATATTCATAATTATTCCACTCATAATTATGTGCTTTGTTTATCATCGAAGCGTCATATGGTAATTTATTGTTTGTAATGTTACAAAGAAAGGCTAACCGTTGTTTCCTTGCATCCGTCGTGGTTCTTAAGTTAATTCACACATCACCCTATTTCGAAGAACTCTTCCCAAGTTGATATATCATCCGATCCCTAGATTTATATAGCGCCGAAGTTGTTTTGAAGGTGTTCAACGACATGTTCAATCATTCTTATTATTCTGTTTCAGTAGTATGACCCAATGATATAATATCTCAAAGGTATGACCCATAGAATTACGTCGTCATCCTGTGGCTGGAAGAGTCAATAATATCTGGTGCATTATGACGTCATTGTTACATTGCCTTAACGATTTACATGTAATTCTCATCTGCCTCTGAAATCATGATACCCGCCTAGGCTTCGTCCGCATCATTTCCGATGTCCATGGATTTCAGCTGGTCCCATACCAGGTTTTTGCTGGCACGCTTGCTTTGTTTATTTGCGACCGTTGACCTCGATCACTATTATGGTGACTTCATAGAAGCTACTCACATTATGCTTCGTCGCAAAGCGGAACATCGAAGCTTCTGAAGGCAGCAGACTGGCGCGTATGCTTATTATTATGACGTCATCAAGCAACAAAATAAATGAATGCAAATAAATAACCATATACATATATACATACATATATATATATACCAATATACATATATATATATATATATATTTATATATATGTATACACCCATATATTGACATACAGATTTATATATATGTGCGTATTATGATGTCATATTTGTTGTACACTAAGATGAATGTGACGTCATTTTGTTACATGAAAGCGAGAATTGTGATTGATCCTAAATATGGTTTTGAACAGCTATTGGCTTCAGACGCACTGTTTAAATCGACAGAATTCTAGAAGTGAGAGCTTCTGACGAATCTTTCTAAAAATGCGCTAAACAAATAAGCAATTACAATTACAATTATCCGCTAATGCCGGGCATAAGATTGGATAGTCTTACGCCTGCCATAATCAAGCGATCCAATTAGAGTCTTATGTTTCGACCAGCAAGTATTGCCAACCGTGCTATGTAAACCAATTAGAGATGGTTAATGGCGTTTGATACTGTGTCCACTGCATAAATAGGCGAGAGAAATATTTGCAGCCAAACTTCCAAACAAACTCTCCGATGCGGATCGTCTGATGCAATCCAATGAACTAGTAGAGTTCTAGCGAGCAGCGTGTGGGTTCATATCTCGGTATGATGTCGCACCGCATCTAACTTCGACTACACAGATGGCCATGTGGGACCATCGTAGATGGTCCCACATGAGATCAAGAACACTGATGATTCTGAGTACAGATCGACGCAAAGGCAAACTTCTTTCTATTTACAATATAAGACTCATAGAGCTTTCCTGCTATAATTTGGGCCCCATACACTGCCATATTTGCCAAGCAGATTTGATTGAAGGCAAATTATATATCCACGGTCATCATGGACTTTCAACTTGAGTCCGCTAGTTCATCCTGTACCGAATCAACGGATTTTGCCAAGGTCTGCCATGACCAAGCAATTATGACTTTAGTACATGCGGACTTACATATTTTTTACAATGTAATCCCAGAGACCTGTCTGACTAACCTTTTGGGTTCTTTGTCAAGTTCTTAGTAAAACACTGTCTCGCTATAAATAACTAGTCAAGCAGAATGCTTTCGAGTACGCATACGACATAATGTGGAAACACACGATCGACTCCACGCTGTCAACAGCGAGTAAACTGATGGCGTGAATAATATTCAAACCATTTAAGACAGAATGGTTTGATAAGACATATTAAATAACGTGTTAATTTCACCATCGTCAAGTGGCGCAAAATATATACAAGAAAAAAAAAGTAAAACATTTTTGGGACTAGTTAGGCACAAAACAAAATATGCAAAGCTTAATTCAACGAACCGAGAAATAAATTATTCGCATGAACGCAATTAAACTGAAATTTATTATTATTTGAATAAGATAACGATGGAGCAGCGGATTATAATTATGAATACTTGGTCGCAGCGCGACGTCGTATATAGTTTACCCATACTAAGATACGTTCTGCCATAGAAGACAACTGTAATGCTGAGTGTATATGAACATTTATACACCGCCGATCAAAAATAAAGCAGACCCGCGTTTATCTGCACTTTGCTAAATGTCATTACGGTATCAACGGTACCATAACAACTGTCACCAAAAGCACACACTTAACTAAAGAAACTAAACTAAGTAGATGGGTCACCAATGGTGTGTCCACGCACACACGTGCTGCCAACGAACAGATTTACGTCAAACGTTGAAAGATGGAATCGATGTTGAAAGTCTACGAGGAAAATAATAAAATTCGTCGAGAATCTAGGTATACGTAGGAAATATATTCGACCAGAACCTAGGTATAGGTAGAAAATATATTCGTCGAGAACCTAGGTATACGTAGAAAATTTATTGGTCGAGAACTTAGGTATACGTAGAAAATATATTCGTCCAGGATCTAGATATACGTAGAAAATATAATCGTCGAGAATCTAGATATACTTAGAAAATATATTCGTCGAGAATCTAGGTACACGTAGAAAATATATTCGTCAAGAATCTAGGTAAATGTAGAAAATATATTCGTCCAGGATCTAGGGTAAGGTAGAAAATATATTCGTCCAGAATCTAGATACACTACGAAAATAAATTCGTCGAAAATCAAGATATAGACATAAAATATATTCGTCGAGAACCTAGGTGTACGTAGAAAATATATTCGTCGAGAACCTAGGTAAACGTAAATAATATATTCGTCGAGAACCTAGGTATACGTAGAAAATTTATTCGTCCAGAATCTAAATATACTAAGAAAAAATAATCGCCGAGAATCTAGATATACTTAGAAAATATATTCGTCGAAATACTAGATATACTCATAAAATATATTCGTCGAGAACCTAGGTGTACGTAGAAAATATATTCGTCGAACACCTAGGTATACGTAGAAAATTTATTCGTCGAGAATCTAGGTATACGTAGAAAAAATATTCGACGAGAATCTAAGCATACGTAGAAAATATATTCGTCCAGAATCTAGATATACTAAGAATATATAATCGTCGAAAATCTAGATATACTTAGAAAATATATTCGTCGAGAATCTAGGTATACGTAGTAAATATATTCGACAAGAATCTAAGCATACGTAGAAAACATATTCGGCCAGAATCTAGGTATACGTAGAAAATATATTCGTCCAGGATCTAGGGTTAGGTAGAAACTATATTCGTCCAGAATCTAGATATACTACGAAAATAAGTTCGTCGAAAATCTAGATATACTCATAAAATGTATTCGTCGAGAACCTAGGTGTACGTAGAAATTATATTCGTCGAGAACCTAGGTAAACGTAGATAATACATTCGTCCAGAATCTAGATATACTACGAAAATAAATTCGTCGAAAATCTAGATATACTCATAAAATGTATTCGTCGAGAACCTAGGTGTACGTAGAAATTATATTCGTCGAGAACCGACGTAAACGTAGATAATATATTCGTCCAGAATCTAGATATACTAAGAAAATATAATCGACGAGACTCTAGACATACCTAGAAAATATATTCGTCGAGAATCTAGGTATACTTAGAAAATATATTCGTCAAGAATCTAAGTATACGTAGAAAATATATTCGGCCAGAATCTAGGTATACGGTATTTCAAAGGCAGCAACGAAAGCAGTGATTGTTTAAATCCCACGTCCCAGACCATCGCAGCATCACATAATACTATTTAATAGATGCACAGAACACTTATCGACTCGCGTTCTATTTATTACTTAACGATACTCCGTCATTTAAATGATAACTGTCATCGCCCCTTTAATATCCAGGCTAAGGGTTAACACTGCCAGAGCAGGTTTAGTGTAGGAGTTCTAGTACGCTAAGCAGATGGTTATTAATTGATTTCATTGGATCGATGTATCCGGGAGTTTAACGACCGCTTTTGACAATGGAAGCCGTTGCAGTCGACAGAAATTTGCTTGGCATATTATAGCACTAAGTCTTACAGCTCAACAATGGTGGATATTGCTTTATGCCCACCAATATAACATAAATTGGCAATATTTTTAAAAGGTGTCAAACACGTTGTTTCTCTTCAGTAGGCAATTGCTTCTCGCAGTGAATCATAATCAACCTCCTATTTCTCCTCCGCTATGCGTTTCGGGCGACGATGCTTCAAATAACGTCTCTAGGCATTTCTGTTCCTGGTCATACATGGATCTGTATAATTATTGAGTACTTATGTCCACTTATTTTGTCCAATGACAGGTGGTGACCACTCCTCTACTGGAATAGTAAGGAGGTATTCTAAGACTCATGCGATTTCATAAATATTTGCTAACAGTGAGTACAGAAAAAAATAACCTTGGTTCTGAGTGTATAGGAACGGAGGGAGGACTGTAGAAGACGATAGGAGCTGTCGGTTGGAATGCAGTTGAACTATAACATTCCTGCAGCAAGCGTAATTAAGGTGTCTAATGTATGCTCGTGTGTATTTAACACATGCATGTAAATTTGCATGTGTGTTGTATATAATAGATTATGAAGAACACAGTGATCATGCACCTATTAATATATAAATACAAACAAATAATGTATGTGAGAAACTGTGAAGTCTCGTCCAAGGACGATGAGAAGCCATGCCAGCAACTAGTTATTGTTGAAACTTTAGACAGTGCAATGCTGTCATTGGACACCTTTAGTACATTTCAATTAATATTAATTAATTGCGCTTGTTCTAAGTAACGATAATAATAAAATCCGTCACTGGTAGCACTCGGCCAGTGCCATTCCCAAGCCTGTATAACGGTGGAGGGCGCCGCAAATGATCTCTGTTATCACACAGTGTTGTCAAACTGCAACAACCACCAATGATACTATCAATGTCCCAAATGCCCATCTATGCAATTAAACAGATCATCTTCATAAATAATATGCCTACACGATCAACATGTCAATATTCATAATTATTCCACTCATAATTATGTGCTTTGTTTATCATCGAAGCGTCATATGGTAATTTATTGTTTGTAATGTTACAAAGAAAGGCTAACCGTTGTTTCCTTGCATCCGTCGTGGTTCTTAAGTTAATTCACACATCACCCTATTTCGAAGAACTCTTCCCAAGTTGATATATCATCCGATCCCTAGATTTATATAGCGCCGAAGTTGTTTTGAAGGTGTTCAACGACATGTTCAATCATTCTTATTATTCTGTTTCAGTAGTATGACCCAATGATATAATATCTCAAAGGTATGACCCATAGAATTACGTCGTCATCCTGTGGCTGGAAGAGTCAATAATATCTGGTGCATTATGACGTCATTGTTACATTGCCTTAACGATTTACATGTAATTCTCATCTGCCTCTGAAATCATGATACCCGCCTAGGCTTCGTCCGCATCATTTCCGATGTCCATGGATTTCAGCTGGTCCCATACCAGGTTTTTGCTGGCACGCTTGCTTTGTTTATTTGCGACCGTTGACCTCGATCACTATTATGGTGACTTCATAGAAGCTACTCACATTATGCTTCGTCGCAAAGCGGAACATCGAAGCTTCTGAAGGCAGCAGACTGGCGCGTATGCTTATTATTATGACGTCATCAAGCAACAAAATAAATGAATGCAAATAAATAACCATATACATATATACATACATATATATATATACCAATATACATATATATATATATATATATTTATATATATGTATACACCCATATATTGACATACAGATTTATATATATGTGCGTATTATGATGTCATATTTGTTGTACACTAAGATGAATGTGACGTCATTTTGTTACATGAAAGCGAGAATTGTGATTGATCCTAAATATGGTTTTGAACAGCTATTGGCTTCAGACGCACTGTTTAAATCGACAGAATTCTAGAAGTGAGAGCTTCTGACGAATCTTTCTAAAAATGCGCTAAACAAATAAGCAATTACAATTACAATTATCCGCTAATGCCGGGCATAAGATTGGATAGTCTTACGCCTGCCATAATCAAGCGATCCAATTAGAGTCTTATGTTTCGACCAGCAAGTATTGCCAACCGTGCTATGTAAACCAATTAGAGATGGTTAATGGCGTTTGATACTGTGTCCACTGCATAAATAGGCGAGAGAAATATTTGCAGCCAAACTTCCAAACAAACTCTCCGATGCGGATCGTCTGATGCAATCCAATGAACTAGTAGAGTTCTAGCGAGCAGCGTGTGGGTTCATATCTCGGTATGATGTCGCACCGCATCTAACTTCGACTACACAGATGGCCATGTGGGACCATCGTAGATGGTCCCACATGAGATCAAGAACACTGATGATTCTGAGTACAGATCGACGCAAAGGCAAACTTCTTTCTATTTACAATATAAGACTCATAGAGCTTTCCTGCTATAATTTGGGCCCCATACACTGCCATATTTGCCAAGCAGATTTGATTGAAGGCAAATTATATATCCACGGTCATCATGGACTTTCAACTTGAGTCCGCTAGTTCATCCTGTACCGAATCAACGGATTTTGCCAAGGTCTGCCATGACCAAGCAATTATGACTTTAGTACATGCGGACTTACATATTTTTTACAATGTAATCCCAGAGACCTGTCTGACTAACCTTTTGGGTTCTTTGTCAAGTTCTTAGTAAAACACTGTCTCGCTATAAATAACTAGTCAAGCAGAATGCTTTCGAGTACGCATACGACATAATGTGGAAACACACGATCGACTCCACGCTGTCAACAGCGAGTAAACTGATGGCGTGAATAATATTCAAACCATTTAAGACAGAATGGTTTGATAAGACATATTAAATAACGTGTTAATTTCACCATCGTCAAGTGGCGCAAAATATATACAAGAAAAAAAAAGTAAAACATTTTTGGGACTAGTTAGGCACAAAACAAAATATGCAAAGCTTAATTCAACGAACCGAGAAATAAATTATTCGCATGAACGCAATTAAACTGAAATTTATTATTATTTGAATAAGATAACGATGGAGCAGCGGATTATAATTATGAATACTTGGTCGCAGCGCGACGTCGTATATAGTTTACCCATACTAAGATACGTTCTGCCATAGAATACAACTGTAATGCTTAGTGTATATGAACATTTATACACCGCCGATCAAAAATAAAGCAGACCCGCGTTTATCTGCACTTTACTAAATGTCATTACGGTATCAACGGTACCATAACAACTGTCACCAAAAGCACACACTTAACTAAAGAAACTAAACTAAGTAGATGGGTCACCAATGGTGTGTCCACGCACACACGTGCTGCCAACGAACAGATTTACGTCAAACGTTGAAAGATGGAATCGATGTTGAAAGTCTACGAGGAAAATAATTAAATTCGTCGAGAATCTAGGTATACGTAGGAAATATATTCGACCAGAACCTAGGTATAGGTAGAAAATATATTCGTCGAGAACCTAGGTATACGTAGAAAATTTATTGGTCGAGAACTTAGGTATACGTAGAAAATATATTCGTCCAGAATCTAGATATACGTAGAAAATATATTCGTCGAGAATCTAGATATACTTAGAAAATATAATCGTCGAGAATCTAGATATACTTAGAAAATATATTCGTCGAGAATCTAGGTACACGTAGAAAATATATTCGTCAAGAATCTAGGTAAACGTAGAAAATATATTCGTCCAGGATCTAGGGTAAGGTAGAAAATATATTCGTCCAGAATCTAGATACACTACGAAAATAAATTCGTCGAAAATCAAGATATAGTCATAAAATATATTCGTCGAGAACCTAGGTGTACGTAGAAAATATATTCGTCGAGAACCTAGGTAAACGTAAATAATATATTCGTCGAGAACCTAGGTATACGTAGAAAATTTATTCGTCCAGAATCTAAATATACTAAGAAAAAATAATCGCCCAGAATCTAGATATACTTAGAAAATATATTCGTCGAAATACTAGATATACTCATAAAATATATTCGTCGAGAACCTAGGTGTACGTAGAAAATATATTCGTCGAGAACCTAGGTGTACGTAGAAAATATATTCGTCGAACACCTAGGTATACGTAGAAAATTTATTCGTCGAGAATCTAGGTATACGTAGAAAAAATATTCGACGAGAATCTAAGCATACGTAGAAAATATATTCGTCCAGAATCTAGATATACTAAGAAAATATAATCGTCGAAAATCTAGATATACTTAGAAAATATATTCGTCGAGAATCTAGGTATACGTAGTAAATATATTCGACCAGAATCTAAGTATACGTAGAAAACATATTCGGCCAGAATCTAGGTATACGTAGAAAATATATTCGTCCAGGATCTAGGGTTAGGTAGAAACTATATTCGTCCAGAATCTAGATATACTACGAAAATAAGTTCGTCGAAAATCTAGATATACTCATAAAATGTATTCTTCGAGAACCTAGGTGTACGTAGAAATTATATTCGTCGAGAACCTAGGTAAACGTAGATAATACATTCGTCCAGAATCTAGATATACTACGAAAATAAATTCGTCGAAAATCTAGATATACTCATAAAATGTATTCGTCGAGAACCTAGGTGTACGTAGAAATTATATTCGTCGAGAACCTAGGTAAACGTAGATAATATATTCGTCCAGAATCTAGATATACTAAGAAAATATAATCGACGAGACTCTAGACATACCTAGAAAATATATTCGTCGAGAATCTAGGTATACTTAGAAAATATATTCGTCAAGAATCTAAGTATACGTAGAAAATATATTCGGCCAGAATCTAGGTATACGGTATTTCAAAGGCAGCAACGAAAGCAGTGATTGTTTAAATCCCACGTCCCAGACCATCGCAGCATCACATAATACTATTTAATAGATGCACAGAACACTTATCGACTCGCGTTCTATTTATTACTTAACGATACTCCGTCATTTAAATGATAACTGTCATCGCCCCTTTAATATCCAGGCTAAGGGTTAACACTGCCAGAGCAGGTTTAGTGTAGGAGTTCTAGTACGCTAAGCAGATGGTTATTAATTGATTTCATTGGATCGATGTATCCGGGAGTTTAACGACCGCTTTTGACAATGGAAGCCGTTGCAGTCGACAGAAATTTGCTTGGCATATTATAGCACTAAGTCTTACAGCTCAACAATGGTGGATATTGCTTTATGCCCACCAATATAACATAAATTGGCAATATTTTTAAAAGGTGTCAAACACGTTGTTTCTCTTCAGTAGGCAATTGCTTCTCGCAGTGAATCATAATCAACCTCCTATTTCTCCTCCGCTATGCGTTTCGGGCGACGATGCTTCAAATAACGTCTCTAGGCATTTCTGTTCCTGGTCATACATGGATCTGTATAATTATTGAGTACTTATGTCCACTTATTTTGTCCAATGACAGGTGGTGACCACTCCTCTACTGGAATAGTAAGGAGGTATTCTAAGACTCATGCGATTTCATAAATATTTGCTAACAGTGAGTACAGAAAAAAATAACCTTGGTTCTGAGTGTATAGGAACGGAGGGAGGACTGTAGAAGACGATAGGAGCTGTCGGTTGGAATGCAGTTGAACTATAACATTCCTGCAGCAAGCGTAATTAAGGTGTCTAATGTATGCTCGTGTGTATTTAACACATGCATGTAAATTTGCATGTGTGTTGTATATAATAGATTATGAAGAACACAGTGATCATGCACCTATTAATATATAAATACAAACAAATAATGTATGTGAGAAACTGTGAAGTCTCGTCCAAGGACGATGAGAAGCCATGCCAGCAACTAGTTATTGTTGAAACTTTAGACAGTGCAATGCTGTCATTGGACACCTTTAGTACATTTCAATTAATATTAATTAATTGCGCTTGTTCTAAGTAACGATAATAATAAAATCCGTCACTGGTAGCACTCGGCCAGTGCCATTCCCAAGCCTGTATAACGGTGGAGGGCGCCGCAAATGATCTCTGTTATCACACAGTGTTGTCAAACTGCAACAACCACCAATGATACTATCAATGTCCCAAATGCCCATCTATGCAATTAAACAGATCATCTTCATAAATAATATGCCTACACGATCAACATGTCAATATTCATAATTATTCCACTCATAATTATGTGCTTTGTTTATCATCGAAGCGTCATATGGTAATTTATTGTTTGTAATGTTACAAAGAAAGGCTAACCGTTGTTTCCTTGCATCCGTCGTGGTTCTTAAGTTAATTCACACATCACCCTATTTCGAAGAACTCTTCCCAAGTTGATATATCATCCGATCCCTAGATTTATATAGCGCCGAAGTTGTTTTGAAGGTGTTCAACGACATGTTCAATCATTCTTATTATTCTGTTTCAGTAGTATGACCCAATGATATAATATCTCAAAGGTATGACCCATAGAATTACGTCGTCATCCTGTGGCTGGAAGAGTCAATAATATCTGGTGCATTATGACGTCATTGTTACATTGCCTTAACGATTTACATGTAATTCTCATCTGCCTCTGAAATCATGATACCCGCCTAGGCTTCGTCCGCATCATTTCCGATGTCCATGGATTTCAGCTGGTCCCATACCAGGTTTTTGCTGGCACGCTTGCTTTGTTTATTTGCGACCGTTGACCTCGATCACTATTATGGTGACTTCATAGAAGCTACTCACATTATGCTTCGTCGCAAAGCGGAACATCGAAGCTTCTGAAGGCAGCAGACTGGCGCGTATGCTTATTATTATGACGTCATCAAGCAACAAAATAAATGAATGCAAATAAATAACCATATACATATATACATACATATATATATATACCAATATACATATATATATATATATATTTATATATATACACCCATATATTGACATACAGATTTATATATATGTGCGTATTATGATGTCATATTTGTTGTACACTAAGATGAATGTGACGTCATTTTGTTACATGAAAGCGAGAATTGTGATTGATCCTAAATATGGTTTTGAACAGCTATTGGCTTCAGACGCACTGTTTAAATCGACAGAATTCTAGAAGTGAGAGCTTCTGACGAATCTTTCTAAAAATGCGCTAAACAAATAAGCAATTACAATTACAATTATCCGCTAATGCCGGGCATAAGATTGGATAGTCTTACGCCTGCCATAATCAAGCGATCCAATTAGAGTCTTATGTTTCGACCAGCAAGTATTGCCGACCGTGCTATGTAAACCAATTAGAGATGGTTAATGGCGTTTGATACTGTGTCCACTGCATAAATAGGCGAGAGAAATATTTGCAGCCAAACTTCCAAACAAACTCTCCGATGCGGATCGTCTGATGCAATCCAATGAACTAGTAGAGTTCTAGCGAGCAGCGTGTGGGTTCATATCTCGGTATGATGTCGCACCGCATCTAACTTCGACTACACAGATGGCCATGTGGGACCATCGTAGATGGTCCCACATGAGATCAAGAACACTGATGATTCTGAGTACAGATCGACGCAAAGGCAAACTTCTTTCTATTTACAATATAAGACTCATAGAGCTTTCCTGCTATAATTTGGGCCCCATACACTGCCATATTTGCCAAGCAGATTTGATTGAAGGCAAATTATATATCCACGGTCATCATGGACTTTCAACTTGAGTCCGCTAGTTCATCCTGTACCGAATCAACGGATTTTGCCAAGGTCTGCCATGACCAAGCAATTATGACTTTAGTACATGCGGACTTACATATTTTTTACAATGTAATCCCAGAGACCTGTATGACTAACCTTTTGGGTTCTTTGTCAAGTTCTTAGTAAAACACTGTCTCGCTATAAATAACTAGTCAAGCAGAATGCTTTCGAGTACGCATACGACATAATGTGGAAACACACGATCGACTCCACGCTGTCAACAGCGAGTAAACTGATGGCGTGAATAATATTCAAACCATTTAAGACAGAATGGTTTGATAAGACATATTAAATAACGTGTTAATTTCACCATCGTCAAGTGGCGCAAAATATATACAAGAAAAAAAGGGTAAAACATTTTTGGGACTAGTTAGGCACAAAACAAAATATGCAAAGCTTAATTCAACGAACCGAGAAATAAATTATTCGCATGAACGCAATTAAACTGAAATTTATTATTATTTGAATAAGATAACGATGGAGCAGCGGATTATAATTATGAATACTTGGTCGCAGCGCGACGTCGTATATAGTTTACCCATATTAATATACGTTCTGCCATAGAATACAACTGTAATGCTTAGTGTATATGAACATTTATACACCGCCGATCAAAAATAAAGCAGACCCGCGTTTATCTGCACTTTACTAAATGTCATTACGGTATCAACGGTACCATAACAACTGTCACCAAAAGCACACACTTAACTAAAGAAACTAAACTAAGTAGATGGGTCACCAATGGTGTGTCCACGCACACACGTGCTGCCAACGAACAGATTTACGTCAAACGTTGAAAGATGGAATCGATGTTGAAAGTCTACGAGGAAAATAATTAAATTCGTCGAGAATCTAGGTATACGTAGGAAATATATTCGACCAGAACCTAGGTATAGGTAGAAAATATATTCGTCGAGAACCTAGGTATACGTAGAACATTTATTGGTCGAGAACTTAGGTATACGTAGAAAATATATTCGTCCAGAATCTAGATATACGTAGAAAATATAATCGTCGAGAATCTAGATATACTTAGAAAATATAATCGTCGAGAATCTAGATATACTTAGAAAATATATTCGTCGAGAATCTAGGTACACGTAGAAAATATATTCGTCAAGAATCTAGGTAAACGTAGAAAATATATTCGTCCAGGATCTAGGGTAAGGTAGAAAATATATTCGTCCAGAATCTAGATACACTACGAAAATAAATTCGTCGAAAATCAAGATATAGTCATAAAATATATTCGTCGAGAACCTAGGTGTACGTAGAAAATATATTCGTCGGAACCTAGGTAAACGTAAATAATATATTCGTCGAGAACCTAGGTATACGTAGAAAATTTATTCGTCCAGAATCTAAATATACTAAGAAAAAATAATCGCCGAGAATCTAGATATACTTAGAAAATATATTCGTCGAAATACTAGATATACTCATAAAATATATTCGTCGAGAACCTAGGTGTACGTAGAAAATATATTCGTCGAACACCTAGGTATACGTAGAAAATTTATTCGTCGAGAATCTAGGTATACGTAGAAAAAATATTCGACGAGAATCTAAGCATACGTAGAAAATATATTCGTCCAGAATCTAGATATACTAAGAAAATATAATCGTCGAAAATCTAGATATACTTAGAAAATATATTCGTCGAGAATCTAGGTATACGTAGTAAATATATTCGACCAGAATCTAAGTATACGTAGAAAACATATTCGGCCAGAATCTAGGTATACGTAGAAAATATATTCGTCCAGGATCTAGGGTTAGGTAGAAACTATATTCGTCCAGAATCTAGATATACTACGAAAATAAGTTCGTCGAAAATCTAGATATACTCATAAAATGTATTCTTCGAGAACCTAGGTGTACGTAGAAATTATATTCGTCGAGAACCTAGGTAAACGTAGATAATACATTCGTCCAGAATCTAGATATACTACGAAAATAAATTCGTCGAAAATCTAGATATACTCATAAAATGTATTCGTCGAGAACCTAGGTGTACGTAGAAATTATATTCGTCGAGAACCGACGTAAACGTAGGTAAACTAGGTAAACGTAGATAATATATTCGTCCAGAATCTAGATATACTAAGAAAATATAATCGACGAGACTCTAGACATACCTAGAAAATATATTCGTCGAGAATCTAGGTATACTTAGAAAATATATTCGTCAAGAATCTAAGTATACGTAGAAAATATATTCGGCCAGAATCTAGGTATACGGTATTTCAAAGGCAGCAACGAAAGCAGTGATTGTTTAAATCCCACGTCCCAGACCATCGCAGCATCACATAATACTATTTAATAGATGCACAGAACACTTATCGACTCGCGTTCTATTTATTACTTAACGATACTCCGTCATTTAAATGATAACTGTCATCGCCCCTTTAATATCCAGGCTAAGGGTTAACACTGCCAGAGCAGGTTTAGTGTAGGAGTTCTAGTACGCTAAGCAGATGGTTATTAATTGATTTCATTGGATCGATGTATCCGGGAGTTTAACGACCGCTTTTGACAATGGAAGCCGTTGCAGTCGACAGAAATTTGCTTGGCATATTATAGCACTAAGTCTTACAGCTCAACAATGGTGGATATTGCTTTATGCCCACCAATATAACATAAATTGGCAATATTTTTAAAAGGTGTCAAACACGTTGTTTCTCTTCAGTAGGCAATTGCTTCTCGCAGTGAATCATAATCAACCTCCTATTTCTCCTCCGCTATGCGTTTCGGGCGACGATGCTTCAAATAACGTCTCTAGGCATTTCTGTTCCTGGTCATACATGGATCTGTATAATTATTGAGTACTTATGTCCACTTATTTTGTCCAATGACAGGTGGTGACCACTCCTCTACTGGAATAGTAAGGAGGTATTCTAAGACTCATGCGATTTCATAAATATTTGCTAACAGTGAGTACAGAAAAAAATAACCTTGGTTCTGAGTGTATAGGAACGGAGGGAGGACTGTAGAAGACGATAGGAGCTGTCGGTTGGAATGCAGTTGAACTATAACATTCCTGCAGCAAGCGTAATTAAGGTGTCTAATGTATGCTCGTGTGTATTTAACACATGCATGTAAATTTGCATGTGTGTTGTATATAATAGATTATGAAGAACACAGTGATCATGCACCTATTAATATATAAATACAAACAAATAATGTATGTGAGAAACTGTGAAGTCTCGTCCAAGGACGATGAGAAGCCATGCCAGCAACTAGTTATTGTTGAAACTTTAGACAGTGCAATGCTGTCATTGGACACCTTTAGTACATTTCAATTAATATTAATTAATTGCGCTTGTTCTAAGTAACGATAATAATAAAATCCGTCACTGGTAGCACTCGGCCAGTGCCATTCCCAAGCCTGTATAACGGTGGAGGGCGCCGCAAATGATCTCTGTTATCACACAGTGTTGTCAAACTGCAACAACCACCAATGATACTATCAATGTCCCAAATGCCCATCTATGCAATTAAACAGATCATCTTCATAAATAATATGCCTACACGATCAACATGTCAATATTCATAATTATTCCACTCATAATTATGTGCTTTGTTTATCATCGAAGCGTCATATGGTAATTTATTGTTTGTAATGTTACAAAGAAAGGCTAACCGTTGTTTCCTTGCATCCGTCTTGGTTCTTAAGTTAATTCACACATCACCCTATTTCGAAGAACTCTTCCCAAGTTGATATATCATCCGATCCCTAGATTTATATAGCGCCGAAGTTGTTTTGAAGGTGTTCAACGACATGTTCAATCATTCTTATTATTCTGTTTCAGTAGTATGACCCAATGATATAATATCTCAAAGGTATGACCCATAGAATTACGTCGTCATCCTGTGGCTGGAAGAGTCAATAATATCTGGTGCATTATGACGTCATTGTTACATTGCCTTAACGATTTACATGTAATTCTCATCTGCCTCTGAAATCATGATACCCGCCTAGGCTTCGTCCGCATCATTTCCGATGTCCATGGATTTCAGCTGGTCCCATACCAGGTTTTTGCTGGCACGCTTGCTTTGTTTATTTGCGACCGTTGACCTCGATCACTATTATGGTGACTTCATAGAAGCTACTCACATTATGCTTCGTCGCAAAGCGGAACATCGAAGCTTCTGAAGGCAGCAGACTGGCGCGTATGCTTATTATTATGACGTCATCAAGCAACAAAATAAATGAATGCAAATAAATAACCATATACATATATACATACATATATATATATACCAATATACATATATATATATATATATTTATATATATACACCCATATATTGACATACAGATTTATATATATGTGCGTATTATGATGTCATATTTGTTGTACACTAAGATGAATGTGACGTCATTTTGTTACATGAAAGCGAGAATTGTGATTGATCCTAAATATGGTTTTGAACAGCTATTGGCTTCAGACGCACTGTTTAAATCGACAGAATTCTAGAAGTGAGAGCTTCTGACGAATCTTTCTAAAAATGCGCTAAACAAATAAGCAATTACAATTACAATTATCCGCTAATGCCGGGCATAAGATTGGATAGTCTTACGCCTGCCATAATCAAGCGATCCAATTAGAGTCTTATGTTTCGACCAGCAAGTATTGCCGACCGTGCTATGTAAACCAATTAGAGATGGTTAATGGCGTTTGATACTGTGTCCACTGCATAAATAGGCGAGAGAAATATTTGCAGCCAAACTTCCAAACAAACTCTCCGATGCGGATCGTCTGATGCAATCCAATGAACTAGTAGAGTTCTAGCGAGCAGCGTGTGGGTTCATATCTCGGTATGATGTCGCACCGCATCTAACTTCGACTACACAGATGGCCATGTGGGACCATCGTAGATGGTCCCACATGAGATCAAGAACACTGATGATTCTGAGTACAGATCGACGCAAAGGCAAACTTCTTTCTATTTACAATATAAGACTCATAGAGCTTTCCTGCTATAATTTGGGCCCCATACACTGCCATATTTGCCAAGCAGATTTGATTGAAGGCAAATTATATATCCACGGTCATCATGGACTTTCAACTTGAGTCCGCTAGTTCATCCTGTACCGAATCAACGGATTTTGCCAAGGTCTGCCATGACCAAGCAATTATGACTTTAGTACATGCGGACTTACATATTTTTTACAATGTAATCCCAGAGACCTGTATGACTAACCTTTTGGGTTCTTTGTCAAGTTCTTAGTAAAACACTGTCTCGCTATAAATAACTAGTCAAGCAGAATGCTTTCGAGTACGCATACGACATAATGTGGAAACACACGATCGACTCCACGCTGTCAACAGCGAGTAAACTGATGGCGTGAATAATATTCAAACCATTTAAGACAGAATGGTTTGATAAGACATATTAAATAACGTGTTAATTTCACCATCGTCAAGTGGCGCAAAATATATACAAGAAAAAAAGGGTAAAACATTTTTGGGACTAGTTAGGCACAAAACAAAATATGCAAAGCTTAATTCAACGAACCGAGAAATAAATTATTCGCATGAACGCAATTAAACTGAAATTTATTATTATTTGAATAAGATAACGATGGAGCAGCGGATTATAATTATGAATACTTGGTCGCAGCGCGACGTCGTATATAGTTTACCCATATTAATATACGTTCTGCCATAGAATACAACTGTAATGCTTAGTGTATATGAACATTTATACACCGCCGATCAAAAATAAAGCAGACCCGCGTTTATCTGCACTTTACTAAATGTCATTACGGTATCAACGGTACCATAACAACTGTCACCAAAAGCACACACTTAACTAAAGAAACTAAACTAAGTAGATGGGTCACCAATGGTGTGTCCACGCACACACGTGCTGCCAACGAACAGATTTACGTCAAACGTTGAAAGATGGAATCGATGTTGAAAGTCTACGAGGAAAATAATTAAATTCGTCGAGAATCTAGGTATACGTAGGAAATATATTCGACCAGAACCTAGGTATAGGTAGAAAATATATTCGTCGAGAACCTAGGTATACGTAGAACATTTATTGGTCGAGAACTTAGGTATACGTAGAAAATATATTCGTCCAGAATCTAGATATACGTAGAAAATATAATCGTCGAGAATCTAGATATACTTAGAAAATATAATCGTCGAGAATCTAGATATACTTAGAAAATATATTCGTCGAGAATCTAGGTACACGTAGAAAATATATTCGTCAAGAATCTAGGTAAACGTAGAAAATATATTCGTCCAGGATCTAGGGTAAGGTAGAAAATATATTCGTCCAGAATCTAGATACACTACGAAAATAAATTCGTCGAAAATCAAGATATAGTCATAAAATATATTCGTCGAGAACCTAGGTGTACGTAGAAAATATATTCGTCGGAACCTAGGTAAACGTAAATAATATATTCGTCGAGAACCTAGGTATACGTAGAAAATTTATTCGTCCAGAATCTAAATATACTAAGAAAAAATAATCGCCGAGAATCTAGATATACTTAGAAAATATATTCGTCGAAATACTAGATATACTCATAAAATATATTCGTCGAGAACCTAGGTGTACGTAGAAAATATATTCGTCGAACACCTAGGTATACGTAGAAAATTTATTCGTCGAGAATCTAGGTATACGTAGAAAAAATATTCGACGAGAATCTAAGCATACGTAGAAAATATATTCGTCCAGAATCTAGATATACTAAGAAAATATAATCGTCGAAAATCTAGATATACTTAGAAAATATATTCGTCGAGAATCTAGGTATACGTAGTAAATATATTCGACCAGAATCTAAGTATACGTAGAAAACATATTCGGCCAGAATCTAGGTATACGTAGAAAATATATTCGTCCAGGATCTAGGGTTAGGTAGAAACTATATTCGTCCAGAATCTAGATATACTACGAAAATAAGTTCGTCGAAAATCTAGATATACTCATAAAATGTATTCTTCGAGAACCTAGGTGTACGTAGAAATTATATTCGTCGAGAACCTAGGTAAACGTAGATAATACATTCGTCCAGAATCTAGATATACTACGAAAATAAATTCGTCGAAAATCTAGATATACTCATAAAATGTATTCGTCGAGAACCTAGGTGTACGTAGAAATTATATTCGTCGAGAACCGACGTAAACGTAGGTAAACTAGGTAAACGTAGATAATATATTCGTCCAGAATCTAGATATACTAAGAAAATATAATCGACGAGACTCTAGACATACCTAGAAAATATATTCGTCGAGAATCTAGGTATACTTAGAAAATATATTCGTCAAGAATCTAAGTATACGTAGAAAATATATTCGGCCAGAATCTAGGTATACGGTATTTCAAAGGCAGCAACGAAAGCAGTGATTGTTTAAATCCCACGTCCCAGACCATCGCAGCATCACATAATACTATTTAATAGATGCACAGAACACTTATCGACTCGCGTTCTATTTATTACTTAACGATACTCCGTCATTTAAATGATAACTGTCATCGCCCCTTTAATATCCAGGCTAAGGGTTAACACTGCCAGAGCAGGTTTAGTGTAGGAGTTCTAGTACGCTAAGCAGATGGTTATTAATTGATTTCATTGGATCGATGTATCCGGGAGTTTAACGACCGCTTTTGACAATGGAAGCCGTTGCAGTCGACAGAAATTTGCTTGGCATATTATAGCACTAAGTCTTACAGCTCAACAATGGTGGATATTGCTTTATGCCCACCAATATAACATAAATTGGCAATATTTTTAAAAGGTGTCAAACACGTTGTTTCTCTTCAGTAGGCAATTGCTTCTCGCAGTGAATCATAATCAACCTCCTATTTCTCCTCCGCTATGCGTTTCGGGCGACGATGCTTCAAATAACGTCTCTAGGCATTTCTGTTCCTGGTCATACATGGATCTGTATAATTATTGAGTACTTATGTCCACTTATTTTGTCCAATGACAGGTGGTGACCACTCCTCTACTGGAATAGTAAGGAGGTATTCTAAGACTCATGCGATTTCATAAATATTTGCTAACAGTGAGTACAGAAAAAAATAACCTTGGTTCTGAGTGTATAGGAACGGAGGGAGGACTGTAGAAGACGATAGGAGCTGTCGGTTGGAATGCAGTTGAACTATAACATTCCTGCAGCAAGCGTAATTAAGGTGTCTAATGTATGCTCGTGTGTATTTAACACATGCATGTAAATTTGCATGTGTGTTGTATATAATAGATTATGAAGAACACAGTGATCATGCACCTATTAATATATAAATACAAACAAATAATGTATGTGAGAAACTGTGAAGTCTCGTCCAAGGACGATGAGAAGCCATGCCAGCAACTAGTTATTGTTGAAACTTTAGACAGTGCAATGCTGTCATTGGACACCTTTAGTACATTTCAATTAATATTAATTAATTGCGCTTGTTCTAAGTAACGATAATAATAAAATCCGTCACTGGTAGCACTCGGCCAGTGCCATTCCCAAGCCTGTATAACGGTGGAGGGCGCCGCAAATGATCTCTGTTATCACACAGTGTTGTCAAACTGCAACAACCACCAATGATACTATCAATGTCCCAAATGCCCATCTATGCAATTAAACAGATCATCTTCATAAATAATATGCCTACACGATCAACATGTCAATATTCATAATTATTCCACTCATAATTATGTGCTTTGTTTATCATCGAAGCGTCATATGGTAATTTATTGTTTGTAATGTTACAAAGAAAGGCTAACCGTTGTTTCCTTGCATCCGTCTTGGTTCTTAAGTTAATTCACACATCACCCTATTTCGAAGAACTCTTCCCAAGTTGATATATCATCCGATCCCTAGATTTATATAGCGCCGAAGTTGTTTTGAAGGTGTTCAACGACATGTTCAATCATTCTTATTATTCTGTTTCAGTAGTATGACCCAATGATATAATATCTCAAAGGTATGACCCATAGAATTACGTCGTCATCCTGTGGCTGGAAGAGTCAATAATATCTGGTGCATTATGACGTCATTGTTACATTGCCTTAACGATTTACATGTAATTCTCATCTGCCTCTGAAATCATGATACCCGCCTAGGCTTCGTCCGCATCATTTCCGATGTCCATGGATTTCAGCTGGTCCCATACCAGGTTTTTGCTGGCACGCTTGCTTTGTTTATTTGCGACCGTTGACCTCGATCACTATTATGGTGACTTCATAGAAGCTACTCACATTATGCTTCGTCGCAAAGCGGAACATCGAAGCTTCTGAAGGCAGCAGACTGGCGCGTATGCTTATTATTATGACGTCATCAAGCAACAAAATAAATGAATGCAAATAAATAACCATATACATATATACATACATATATATATATATACCAATATACATATATATATATATATATTTATATGTATACACCCATATATTGACATACAGATTTATATATATGTGCGTATTATGATGTCATATTTGTTGTACACTAAGATGAATGTGACGTCATTTTGTTACATGAAAGCGAGAATTGTGATTGATCCTAAATATGGTTTTGAACAGCTATTGGCTTCAGACGCACTGTTTAAATCGACAGAATTCTAGAAGTGAGAGCTTCTGACGAATCTTTCTAAAAATGCGCTAAACAAATAAGCAATTACAATTACAATTATCCGCTAATGCCGGGCATAAGATTGGATAGTCTTACGCCTGCCATAATCAAGCGATCCAATTAGAGTCTTATGTTTTGACCAGCAAGTATTGCCGACCGTGCTATGTAAACCAATTAGAGATGGTTAATGGCGTTTGATACTGTGTCCACTGCATAAATAGGCGAGACGAGAAATAAATTATTCGCATGAACGCAATTAAACTGAAATTTATTATTATTTGAATAAGATAACGATGGAGCAGGGGATTATAATTATGAATACTTGGTCGCAGCGCGACGTCGTATATAGTTTACCCATATTAATATACGTTCTGCCATAGAATACAACTGTAATGCTGAGTGTATATGAACATTTATACACCGCCGATCAAAAATAAAGCAGACCCGCGTTTATCTGCACTTTACTAAATGTCATTACGGTATCAACGGTACCATAACAACTGTCACCAAAAGCACACACTTAACTAAAGAAACTAAACTAAGTAGATGGGTCACCAAAGGTGTGTCCACGCACACACGTGCTGCCAACGAACAGATTTACGTCAAACGTTGAAAGATGGAATCGATGTTGAAAGTCTACGAGGAAAATAATTAAATTCGTCGAGAATCTAGGTATACGTAGGAAATATATTCGACCAGGACCTAGGTATAGGTAGAAAATATATTCGTCGAGAACCTAGGTGTACGTAGAAAATATATTCGTCGAGAACCTAGGTATACGCAGAAAATTTATTCGTCGAGAATCTAGATATACTAAGAAAATATAATCGTCGAGAATCTAGATATACTTAAAAAATATATTCGTCGAGAATCTAGGGATACGTTGAAAATATATTCGTCGAGAATCTAGGTACACGTAGAAAACATATTCGGCCAGAATCTAGGTATACGTAGAAATTATATTCGTCCAGGATCTAGGGTCAGGTAGAAAATATATTCGTCGAGAATCTAGATATACTACGAAAATAAATTCGTCGAAAATCTAGATATACTTAGAAAATATATTCGTCGAGAATCTAGGTATACTAAGAAAATATATTCGTCAAGAATCTAGGTATACGTAGAAAATATATTCGTCCAGGATCTAGGGTCAGGTAGAAAATATATTCGTCCTGAATCTAGATATACTACGAAAATAAATTCGTCGAAAATCTAGATATACTCATAAAATTTATTCGTCGAGAACCTAGGTGTACGTAGAAAATATATTCGTCGAGGACCTAGGTATACGTAGAAAATTTATTCGTCCAGAATCTAGGTATACTAAGAAAATATATTCGTCAAGAATCTAGGTATACGTAGAAAATATATTCGTCCAGGATATATGGTCAGTTAGAAAATATATTCGTCCAGAATCTAGATATACTACGAAAATAAATTCGTCGAAAATCTAGATATACTCATAAAATATATTCGTCGAGAACCTAGGTGTAGGTAGAAAATATATTCGTCGAGGACCTAGGTATACGTAGAAAATTTATTCGTCCAGAATCTAAATATACTAAGAAAAAATAATCGCCGAGAATTTAGTTATACGTATAAAATATATTCGTCGAGAATCTAGGTATACGTAGAAAATATATTCGACCAGAATCTTGGTATACGTAGGAAATATATTCGACCAGAATCTTGGTATACGTAGGAAATATATTCGACGAGAATCTAGGTATACGTAGAAATTATATTCGACCAGAATCTAGTTATACGTATAAAATATAATGGTCGAGAATCTAGATATACTTAAAAAATATAGTCGTCGAGAACCTCGATGTACGTAGAAAATATATTCGTCGAGACCCTAGGTATACGTAGAAAATTTATTCGTCGAGAACCTAGGTATACGTAGAATATTTATTCGTCCAGAATCTAGATATAGTAAGAAAATATAATCGTCGAGAATCTAGATATACTTAGAAAATATATTCGTCGAGAATCTAGGTATACGTAGAAAATATATTCGACGAGAATCTAAGCATACGTAGAAAACATAGTCGGCCAGAATCTAGTTTTTCGTAGAAAATATATTCGTCGAGAATCTAGGTATACTAAGAAAATATATTCGTCAAGAATCTAGGTATACGTAGAAAATATATTCGTCCAGGATCTAGGGTCAGGTAGAAAATATATTCGTCCAGAATCTAGATATACTACGAAAATAAATTCGTCGAAAATCTAGATATACTCATAAAATATATTCGTCGAGAACCTAGGTGTACGTAGAAAATATATTCGTCGAGGACCTAGGTATACGTAGAAAATTTATTCGTCCAGAATCTAAATATACTAAGAAAAAATAATCGCCGAGAATCTAGTTATACGTATAAAATATATTCGTCGAGAATCTAGGTATACGTAGAAAATTTATTCTTCAAGAATCTAGGTATACGTAGGAAATATATTCGACCAGAATCTTGGTATACGTAGGAAATATATTCGTCGAGAATCTAGGTATACGTAGAAAATATATTCGACCTGAATCTAGGTATACGTATAATATATAATGGTCGAGAATCTAGATATACTTAAAAAATATAGTCGTCGAGAACCTCGATGTACGAAGAAAATATATTCGTCGAGACCCTAGGTATACGTAGAAAATTTATTCGTCGAGAACTTAGGTATACGTGGAAAATATATTCGTCGAGTACCTAGGTATGCGTAGAAAATATATTCTTCGAGAATCTAGGTATACGTAGAAAATATATTCGTCGAGAATCTAGGTATACGTAGAAAATATATTCGACCAGAATCTAGATATTCGTAGAAAATAAATTAGTCAAGAATCTAGGTATAGTTAGAAAATATATTCGTCAAGAATCTAGGTATTCGTAGAAAATATATTCGTCAAGAATCTAGGTATACGTAGGAAATATTTGCAGACATTTTGCAAAAGCAGTCGCATGTCGCTGGTTACAATCAGGCTTAAAATGACCAACAATGACACGAAACCACAAACCGGTCGTAATTGATATTAATGCAGAAACGATTACAAAAATATATATTTAATAAAAATAATATCTAAAACTTTTGTTTGGACTTTCATAAAGGCTTTCATAAAGATTTTTACCAACAGCCCTATAATGTTACGAGACGGAAAATCATAATTTCGGTTCAAATTTCGCTATCTTTGTTGTCATATTTAATTAGGTTATGGTTCGAGATTTCCCGCCTTCATGGTCTCGTTTTGAAGCAGAATATCTCCTTTTCCTGTTCTATTATTAATATATGACCTGAGCCTATCTATTGCGCACACTGCTTGCCCAGAAGGAGGTCGACGTATGTAAACAATTTCCGATACATTGTTAGCAACCGAAGCGCGTGATTTGATCACGTGATACAATCTTGAACTGCGGTTGGCTGATGGTTTTAAGGTGAGCTATGCGCATGCGCACTGGGTATGACCCGGTCTCTTTAAATGTCACGCACACACGGTATGCAATCTAGTTTGTTGATTTTGAAATACTTAATTCTCGAAAATGGAAGAGATTATCGCGAATTTGATTAATGCCAAAGGGTCGGATCGAGCAAAAGTGCACGAATTGTTGCAAGAGTATTTGATCATCGATCGCGATGACGATCGCGATGAAAGCGAGGTTTTCAGTGATGATGATTTTCGGAGAGAATCTGATGCCAACCACGATTCAGATGACCAAGAAGAAAATGAAATGAATATTTCGGATTTCGAAGAGGTCATGACGCACGCTAAAACATCTAGCGAGTTCGTAACTGATGACAATGCCGTTGAATATCAGAAAGCGGTTGAATTCAGATAAGCCCCGATTATTTTTTAAATACTGTGCACCACAGGATCCTTGTTTATAGACATTCACGTACTGTTTCTGATTCATTGCAACTCCTATACGAAAATCACTGTTTAAACTAAGCTCTAACTGCACCACAGGATCCTTGTTTATAGACAATCGCATACTGTTTCTGATTCACTGCGATTCCTATACGAAAATCAGTTTAAACTAAGCTCTAATTATTGAGCTAATTATTGTTATAAGTCTCAGGCATAACTGTAAAGATTAGCCTGTTCTAGTTGAGCTTGTATTTATAAATATTCAGGCACAACTGCTAGGTTTAGACCCTCTTCTCACTGTGCTCGTTTTTATAAGAGCTTAGACATAACGGTTAGGTTTACAACCTGTATTATTGAGCTTGTCTTTAAGTATTCAGTTATAAATGCAAAAGTTGTGTCATTTCCTCTCTTGCACTACTTCATCTTTTACAATCCTTATTGAGCAATGTACAAGTTTATCATTAATTGATTAAGTTAATGATAGGAAATAATAATTAGTATTTCAATTGCATTTTATTTTTTATCAGGATTCTTCTCGATAATCAATAATTGCAGTCTACCGGTTGATAAATCTTGTAAATTGCTGTTTGTTTTGAATGCAGGGCTTTTAGCATTGGCTTTGCTTTTTTGTTGCATGGCTTTTATAAAAGCAAACTGAAATGAATTTGATAAATAGAAAAAAATATTTTTATATGGGTTGTTTATTTGTAGATGTCAATGTAAACTTAATAATGGACTCCCATGCAGTAGCCAGTATGCTCCGGAGGACATGGTCAGGCGCAGAATGGAAATTGCTGCACTTGTCCCACGGGATCAAATGTTGGTGCTACTCGGCAAAATTTCTTGCACAATAAACACGTCCGATGAGACTTGTCGCAGCAGGAAATCCAGCCAAGCGGTGTGTCAACATCAGCGAACATCATATTATTTGGAAAGTCGTCAGATCTGCCGTACAACCTTTAAGTTCATCCACGGGATAAGCCAGGACAGACTGACGGGGATTCTCAAGTGGTATAAAACAGAAGGTTTAACACCAAAAGAAAAACAAAACGGTGGACGTAAGAACAACACCCATTGCTTTCAGTTTAGCGAAATTGAAGATAATTCGCTTCCTGACAAATTATGCCAGCGAGCATGCGATGATGCTTCCTGGAAGGGTTAATGGATTTAAGGTTGCTGCCATCGAGCCACAACAAGACCAAAGTGTACGGCCTATACCAAACGTGCATTGAACAACATGGAAAACGAGTCGATAGATTTTCGATCTTCAAACAGTACTGGCTACAACTCGTTCCATTCATCACGACGTGCAAGCCAATGACTGATTTGTGTTGGACTTGCCAAAACAACACGTTGATCTACCGTAGTTCCATTATCGAGGATCATGATAAAGGTTTGACTTGAACTGCATATGTTTCTATGATATTCCTGAGAAAAGCAAAAAATTATTTTTCAGAAATCTGAAATGCTCCAGTGGTGTTCTGGTATGAAGAGCACCTGGGGCTTGGTTTACATTTGAGATTACAATTTGCACTTAACATAACGGTGACTGGCTGAATAGTCACACGTTTTGTCAGAAATTTAAGGACAGTTCTCCTGCTGGACTAAGCGGCTAATTCATTTATAAAATATTTTTGATGTGTGGGTGGGCTCGATTGTGTTGTGGGATGTGTGCTGGATTGTTAAGAGAGAGATTAGAGATTCAAATTTTCTCTAGTGAAGAGATTTGCATCAAGATTTCTGCTCCACCTGTGCCATTTTACCAACTCAGCTGTGACGAGTACATTGCTCGTACACTGTCGGTGGAAGGATAATACGGCGAGGGAGAGAATTTGTCACTCGCTCTCATATGCTGAGGCCAAGATATGAAGTCTCAGACACTTCACACCAATTACTGCCTCTCAGATTAGTTTAAGGAAATGCTCTTCGCTATTTATCTATAATTTAGATCTAAAATTTAATATTGTGATATTTAATTCCTGTGCAAATTATTCCTCTTAAATGTCTTTAAGTATTTGAGACTGTATACTATAAGATAGGTCTTATTGTTGTAGATCCATGGAAGAATTTGATTTCCCGTTGCTACACATAGAGGAAGAAGCCGCCATGGACAAAAACAGAGTCGATAAAGAATACTGAATAAAGACGCAGCAAATCCTTTTTGACTCTACCGCTACCATTACTCTGGCAGTGCCAGTCTCAAGTCTGGATAAAGGAGGAGGGCGACGACAATGATCCTTTTTATCACACAGCATCGTTAAAATGAAGCTTGTTCATCGTCTTCCGACGATGCAGAACCACAAATCGTCTTCGCACCAAACTGGAGGACATGATAACAGGTGACCTGTAAACAGTGGCAGTGGGTAGACTGAAGGATTGGACCTTGTTTCAACAGAGGAGCCAAATCAAAGAGGAAGCTCGTAATCCAATGATGATTCACAATCACCTACTGCTGGAACATGTAAAACTCTAGGTCGTGGTGGTGGAAGACCTTAGACTTTGCCAGTTGACGCTGAATACATAGTGTGACTGGAATAAACTGTCATTTTATTTCTGTGTTTTTATTATTTGGATGTTAATTTTATCCATTACTGTATTGCAATATCTAATTCCTTAGCAGGTAATAGCTGCTTAACCTCTCTCGGAATTTGAGGCTTTTGTAATAAAATTGACATTTAGTTTCAATGATTTCTCGTTGGTCAACTGGAATAACTTTAATAACTTTGTTCCTACTTGAGATATCTACACCATATTTCGACAGTACATTTGCAATACCTGCAGCTGCAATGGTGCCAAATTTCAGAAAAATCGGTTCAAAAACAATAGCCGTTGCTAAGGAGATTATAAAAATAATATGGCTAAACTTTGCACGCAGTTTTCTCGAATAGCACTTTACGTAAACGGTCACATTGGAAATTCTATAACTTTGGCTGTATGCTAGGCATAAACTAGCTGAAAACGATTTTGGAAAGGTAAATCTAGCGGCATCAGGATGGTGCAAAAAACAGGAACAAATATTTTGTATACAAGTGACTGGTTTTGTGCTGACGAGTCACATATACTCTTCGAGAATCGTGGTATACGTATAAAATATATTCGTCAAGTATCTAGGTATACGTAGAAAATATATTCGTCGAGAATCTAGGAATTCGTAGAAAATATATTCGTCGAGAATCTAGGTATACGTAGAAAATATATTCGTCGAGAATCTAGGAATTCGTAGAAAATATATTCGTCGAGAATCCAGGCATACCTAGAAAACATATTCGTCGAGAATCTAGGGATACGTTGAAAATATAATGGTCGAGAATCTAGATATACTTAGAAATATTTTCGTCGAGAATCTAGGTATACGTAGGAAATATATTCGTCAAGAATCTAGGTATACGTAGGAAATATGCTCGTCGAGATTCGTGGTATACGTAGAAAATATATTCGTCCAGAATCTAGGTATATGTAGAAATCATAATCGTCGAGAATCTAGGTATACGTAGAAAATATATTCGACCAGAATCTTGGTATACGTAGAAAATATATTCGTCCAGAATCTAGGTTTAGGTAGAAAATATATTCGTCCAGAATCTAGATATACTAAGAAAATATAATCTTCGAGAATCTAGGTATACGTAGAAAATTTATTCGTCGAAAACTTAGGTATTCGTTGAAAATATATTCGTCGAAAACCAAGGTATACGCAGATATTATATTCGTCGAGATCCTTGTTATGCGTAGAAAATATTTTCGTCGAGAACCTAGGTATGCGCAGATATTATATTCGTCGAGAATTTAGGCATACGCAGAAAATAATGCGACAATGCACCAAAAATGACCGATAAAAGCGGTCATTTTTGGTGCATTGCCGGGGCGCATCATGTCCGGCTTTTGACGGGCTACACAGAAGTCGTAGATGTGATTAAGGGGAATCAAACGTTAAAGCTCAAACTTTTTTTGTGATTCGATAGTATTTTATTACAATTTAGCGGTGGCACCCTTCTGATTACCATACAGAGCGCTTTATGAATACATTTTTACTACATGGGCATTGCGTTTCCAATGCATTAGTCTGATTACAATTATAGACGATTAATTTCGCAATTTAATCAATTAACAGCAATCGATATAACGACATTTCGTTAGTAATCATTTAACAAAGAATGGTTTTATCTGATACGATTTACTAGCACAGCACAGGTTCGTCATCATCATCTACATCTGCAGCTAGATCTACATATCCATCAGGGCCGTACCGAGGGAGGGGCGAGCGTGGCCGTGACCCTGGGCGCAAATGTGGGAAAGGCGCAAATTTCATGATAGAATAACTTCGTCGTCGTCGTCGTCATCATCATCATCATTGTGGAGCAAAGTATGATCCATATCCCCTTCGACCGTACTATTACACGGGAGTACCCTACCATCTGGGCGTTAGCTACGTCGTTGTTGTCATCATCATCATCATCATTATCATCATCATTATCATCATCACCCTGACTATCGCCATCGCCACCGTAACCATCACCATCACCACCTCCACCTACACCACCACCACCACCACTGTCACCATCATTATCATCGCCATCATCATCGTCATCGTCATCTTCACCATCATCCGCCTCAACATCGATGTCATCATAATCAGTCATCATCATCAGTTCATGATTCAAGCATTTGGTGAAAATGGCATAATTTTTTGACCTGGAATAAATGAGTCCGAGATTAGTTGTAGCCTAGCTCGCAGAGCATTCACTTATTACCATGTACATAGTTAGCCGAAATCTGTGGTTTTGTTTTTGTTTTTTCTTTTCGTTGTAAGAACTGTTTTGAGCAGTCTTTGATTTGCCGAGGATATCGGAAAGATGAGATCGATGTACGGAACGAAGGAAGGTGACGTCTGGTTGTCTACTAAATCGCTATCATACATAGCCCGGTAGCAACATTCGTGATACGTTGGATAATTTAATATTGGTGAAATAGATAACTCAGTGAGTCGTGTCTGATTATCATTCTGGTATTTTAATCATTAATAACCTAAATGGTTTGGTATTTTTTGCTGAATAGAATATTTTGTTGGGCTTCTTAAGATAATTTTAAGGAAAACAACAGAAGGACAAATTCTTTAAATAGGCCTATTGCATTATTATATTTACGTCACCGGAGGTAACCATGGACGACGTAAGATTTCACTGATGGAATAATCTAGATTATGAACCCATCGAAGCATTAAGACAGTAATCTTTCTGGTAAAATTTAGACGATTTCTATAAATCGGGTATCTGAATTGACATAAAGAGACGCGTCGTAGTCACTGCAATGTATTTTGTATATACTCTAGTACTTTGTTTTCTATTATGTGAAGTAAGTGCAATTTTTACTCACAGGTTGCATAATGTCTGTTCATATATAAATTATAATTTTAATTTTGTGTAACAACTTTGTCCCTACTCCATCCCTAGGATACCTGACAGAATCGTCTATATCTAAATCCTTATTTAACACTGCAGTCAACGCTATAATCGATCATATTCGTCATGTATCCTAACTTATAGCGCATCTCTCACTTCAATGACAGAGCAGTGGGTACATGTATATTATGTATAAATTCATAACTATGATCTGCTGCATTGTTCCACATTCCATTGAAGCTTCATATTTCAATTGATACAAGAGTCTTTACTGTTTTCATATTCGTTGTATGATGGTAAATACCGGAGGGAACCGGTATTTGCTTGGTGGTGAAATTTTTACACCAGGTTTCTTTGAATTATTATTATTATTATTATTATTATTATTATTATTATTATTACCAGGGTCTTCAATGTAAATTAATGCTGATGTCGTCCGGAGTAGCCCTACTCGTTGGACTCCTGAGCTGCGAAAGTTCCCTTGAAAGCAACTGCGTTGTAGCGTTGAATAGTCATCGAGCTGCGCTGGTAGAGGAAAGTCGTCTCCCTCTGCTCCCCAGTGACGGCGCTCAGTTTGTGTCCCAGTTCTGAAAGGAAGCTTTGGCCTTCGGAATTGATGGGGCCAAAGGTTTCGAATGCCACCGGTGTGAAGACGTACGTGGAGATACGACATTGCTATTGTATCTAAGACTGTCGCGTCCCATATCAAACACCGCCCCGCCCGCCATGGTATATGAGTGAGTCCGTCTGGTCTTTTTCCATCAGATCGGGTCAATCCCACCGGCTCTTTGACAGTGGGGATTCCTGCACGGATTAGACTCCTATAAATAAGGTCATTATCATTATTATTGTTATTATTATTATTATTATTATTATTATTATTAATATGCAGAGCTTAGAGATAATATGTGCTTTTGAATTTGAGAAGAGGGTTTAGGCGAATGGTAGCAAGCACTCTGGCGCGAAGAGCAAAAGATATTATTATTATTATTATTATAACTATTATTATTATTATTATTATTATTATTATATTATGCTGTTATCGCCCATGATGAGCTAAGGGAGTGTTATTATTATTATTATTATTATTTTTATTATTATTATTATCACTATCATTATCATTATCATTATTATTATCATTACTATTATTATTATTATTATTATTATTATTATTATTATTATTATTGATTTTATTATCAGAATTTGTTTAGAGTATTGCGAAAACCACCTTGTACTTCATGAATTGAAAGAATATTATAAAGTGAGGCTCTATGAGTCCACTCTGAATGTGGAAGGGCGGCACTCATTTCCTTCACTCAATAGACCTACTTTAGTCCGCAATGCACGTTTCAGTGCATTCAGGACATACCGGTTCCAATCTTACACATTTTGCTGATAGACCACCCCATGCTATCCATACAATTAACTTGTAAAACAAGAAAAAAAATTGAAAATTTTGCGTGTAGCTGTGTGTTAGTTATATAGAAACGTTTATGCACCCACATCGTGTCATTGGGTAGAATATTACATTGATCGTATTTTTATTCATGAAGTCTGCAACACACTAGATCTATTTGAAGTCCTTTGACTTGCGAACGTGTATTGATTTTTGTACAGCCCTCACAATCAGTCGTAATGGAGTTACACGGTAAAGTAGTGAACTACTCCTACATCTCCGGTAAGCAAGTTTCGCTGTCTCCCTATGTTACGCACATGTGTTTTCTCATTCATTCATAGCGTTTCTAGTTGTTGGGCGTTCAATTCTTAAACGCTCAATAAGTGGTTCAGTCCATCACTCAATTTAATAAATCAGTCAGGCAATCAATCAACAAATCAGTCGATGAATGGGATACCAATTAAGCAGCTCTGCGATAAATAGAAGGCAATATAATATTATCAGCTATCATAACATTGCATCTGCTCTCGACTTCTTTGGTTGGAATTCCGTCACATCATGCGAAATTCTAGCATTCTGAGACTGACACACAAACTGGCATCATAGATCATCATATTTTTTTGATCCTGCCTGTCTACTGTAATCCACTATGATCAAAAATATCATATCAAAGAAGAGCAGTAACTAAAGCTTAGCCCTGAGGCAATCAAGAGTACATGTATGTTATCATTTTATATGTATTGGCATCCGTTGTCTCAAACAAAACTTCTGCATGGGCTCACAACAAGCGCTGCAGAGCGCTTTAAATTAACCTTTCATAACAAGACTACAGGTCAAGTAAAGTCGGAACCAAGATCGAAATCGTTGATGAACCCTAATGATTGCAAAGCGATATACCAACAACGTTAAAGATTTTAGCGTGTTGTTATAATAATCATTACGTTAATTTTATAAGCTGAGTGTTCCTTTTAGGGCCCATCCATATTATTACCTACGCAAAATATTCGATTTTCTTACCCTCCTCCTCCTGTTGTACCACGTACATGTAGTGGAACCTCCCCCATGCGCACGTACATCTGAGCTCTACCACCCGCCCCCTTTCAAAGATTAAATAGCCAAAGACATCTATCAGACATTGGCTTTACCATAGGCTATTTATTTTTGTTAAGCGCCATATTTAACAGCTTAAATTTTTAACAGTTAAGAAGAAATAAAACACTAACAACACTTGCATTTTTAAAAGTTTTAATGATACATAAAATTTAATAAGCAGAAATTAAGTCTGTGATGGGTTTACAGTTCTGATTTTAATATTCCATATTGTGAACGTCATAATTAGACAGTTAGATTTGGATATGTACATATTTTCTGGACCCCTCCCCACCATACGGTTCCGTACGCAAAAATCGCCAAAATTCGAAACCTCCTCTTCTCGCTGCGTACGTAATAATTATGTGGATGGCCCCTTATTCTGAGCGGGCTAGTTCATTACGTAAAATGATGTGACAGATGTCAACGATTTAATGGGCTCTTTTCTCATTATAGACACGCACGCATACGGACAGTCTTACAATGAAGACTTAGAATGGTCTGATTATACAACGAAAGTCCGCCCAAGTATGTAGCATTGCATTGCATTTTGCAGGGGCCATGGCTAAGAGATCGGTTACCAGTTGATTAAATTCTTATCGATCAGATTAATGAAATAAACAGCATATTCTAAGCTCTAATCGACTAGAAAGTTTGAGCCAATTCTCATCGATTATCATTTAAAGAATTATGTTTACAACTGCTGTGTCAGGTAGACCTATTTTTAAGGGGAAATGATTATTTTATTCACCTGACAAGACTTATTAGCGTCAAAACCCACAATATCAAAAGGAAACGCCTGGACATGATGTGACCGTAGGCCTCTGTCCTCTGTTACCCTAGGCCTACATACACAAATGACGCAATGGAAGGAGATCTTATCCAAAGATCACTTTTAAGATAACCAAACCCAAAAAAATTACATGTTTGTGAGAGAGATTGCTTGGTGTGGAGTGAAAAAATAAATCCCTAGTCTTTTCCTGCAGATCATTTTGTGAAGTTGCAATATCCTTGAGATCAATTTTATCAAGTGATCAAGGGTGGTCAAAGTAACAAACGTGGCGTTAGTTGCAACGCCGTATTTACCACTGGGCCAATAAGGCCCCGCTTTAAGGCGGCAAAAGTTGGATATATTCGAAGTCATCTCTCATCGAAGCTGTTGGAAATTCCCTGGTTAACCTATGGGTTTCAAAGATCAACGTAAAAAGCAATTTTTACTGTAGGCTTGTGATTTAACCTAGTGCGTATGTTGGCACACGCATGCGCATGCGTGATGCCTCATCGAAGTTCCATCCTAGTATGCAGCAACTTAAAGGCAGGTGTTTTAACCTGGGTCTTAGGTTGGTGCACGCGTAATGATTCATCAAAATTCGATCCTATAGCTCAAGGGCGCCAGCCTATTAAGTTTACTACTACTTACCAGCTAAGACTTTTTCAGTCGGGTTTGTCACTGACGAGTGGGGACGATCGCTGTACGAACCGTCGTTAAAGGACATCAGAACATTTGTGACGATAAATATCATCATACTCCTTGCCACCATTGGAATTCGGTTCATTAACCTTGTAAGTATGATTTGCGTGTATGTACCATTCACCTACCAGGGTGCATTTATATGTATGCTGCAGGTTAGATATAGGCATAATATGTAAATTATTTTGAATCTATGCAACTATAATATTTGTACGCATGAATGCATTATGCACTGTAATTATGATATATTTAATAGGCCTATAGGTTGCCGGTAAGCACCCTCCGACGTTTTGGTCGTTGTCTATTGCTCCTCACAAGTGCTTTGAGGCATCTGTTTACTGGCTCTATATTTTCTCGGATCAGTGTCACTGGTTAAAATCTCTTGCAACGATTTGCATTTACATTTACAATATAAGCAGGGTGATGTTTGCCTACCCTGGAGCTAAATCATTTTTATGCTGTAAGAATTATGTAAGTTATACAGTTTTGCAGTCATGTAAGTTATGCAGTTATGTAATAAATACATATACCGTATATAATATCATATTCTATGTAGTTTGTTTCATTTTGTGCAAACTCTGAAAAGTTGTTCTTTGATGCTTCGACATTGATTGCTTTTGTTTTCAATTTATTTGGAAGGCACCATTAAAAATGCTGTGGATGCTCTGAAAATAGCTAGTATTTTAATTTACATATATAATAATCTGTCGATGTTCCATTGTACATGTAGCTCGGTGGACCTCATGTGACTTTCACTGAAGTGATTTCGATCCAACGACTCTTCTTAGCCATTTTCTCTGTTGTTTACCTTACATATGAAGTAAGTACGTGCCAAGTAACACATGTATGCAAAGTTAATACATAATTGTAGTTCACAATCAATAATCAATCAATATTAAGTTCGTTTAATACTACACTAAAGATGATACAGCTCCAATTTGATGACCACAAAAATGGAATTTAATATCATATAAACCAGCGCAGAGGACGCAGCTGAGTAGATCTCTGGAGGGCGCGCTCTGTAAAAGCTCGATTACATTACATTGCATTACAAATCAGTGAGGGAGCACCGGTATCGTCTCACGTCTATCTAAGTATGGCGATGTAGGCCAAGGAATCATGAGCACGTGACTATAATTTGTTCTTATATTGAAGACGATGAATAAAATTGCGGTGGTCCTTCCGGACAGTGTGATCTCGAGGTTTGTCAGTTTGAAATTAGGTTAAGATATTATTAAGATTATAAAGCTACGCCATACTTCTTCTGGGTCGATGATCTATCGAAGCTTATTCGCCACTGTAAGATCGAGACATGTCTATTCGACGTTCTTTGTCTAAACCTGTGCCTTGTCAAGTTTATGCGCACGAAAAGATGGCTATACATTTTGCTCTGATTGTGGACGCGAAAACTTTGATCTTGCATAGGTTGTTCTGTGATTATATTATCATGGCCAAGATAACGCTCCTCTAGTGGGAACTTTGGTATTGATTGTCGGAGGAACAGTGAATACGAAGGTGAACTTAGAGCGCTTGTGTATCTTATAATGAACTAGATTATTGTCGTGTATAGATCGAACTTCTATCATGATGTGTCTCATCATTGTTGCTGTGGTCCATCAGCTGTCCACGCTTATATAGTGACAGAACACTTGCATAGAATACCTATCTTCCCTCTGAAACGCAGAATATGTAGTGGACATGGACGAAGCAGAATCCACCCTCTAACGAATGCCGACTAAAAAAAACCAATTTACAAAAGTACGTTGTAGTGTAATTAAGGTCACTACGAGTTGCGCAATCGACATAGGCTATATGATTATCATGTATTATAACAATGTATTATTTAGTTTAAATGTGATTGTGACTGTTATTTGTTCATGCGAACATTTGAATCAGGCTAGGGTATAGAATTTTCGGATCTGCTATGTACCAAATGAACTCTACGTGTACGTGTCAGACCAGTAGCCGCTGCTAATCGCTCGTTCGTAATCACGGCGATAAGGACATTCTGTAATTGCAATAATTAATACAACACCTAGCGCAGTACCAGACTCGTGCATCTGACAGCAAGAGATAGAGGGACAAATAGAGAGACAGGAAGGAGACGTAGAAAGACACATTATGGGAGATTATGGGCAAGGGCACGGCGACGGAGTGACGAGATGACAGATAACCCGGAAAGAGGAAGGACCAGACGGACGATGGAAGTAAGAGAGACAGAGGCGACAGATGGAGAGATTAAGCAGACAGCCGACAGGGGAAGAGGGGAAGGTTATAAATATGGGACGCGGGCTAGAGTTAAGGATTCGCCCAAGAAGGAGTCAATAGGCAAGGACAGTCAGTACGGAGTGCTACAGACGAGATTTGCTCAGCTTCTCTAAACGCACGACCTGATCCCGGAGTTGTATGACTGAGGGCGGATCGGAAGATTAATGTTCCTTTGGGTACACCCATTGTTATGTTATGTTATTTTGCACAAGAGTTGATATTTCAGCCACATCTAGACTAACAATTGATAATGCCTGAAGTTGGAACCTATAAAAAATCACCGCATGCTTTGGGCTTATCGAGTATATCCATTTACATAAGGATTAATACTATTTCTAATATTTCAGAGCCCTCCCTTGATCAACTTTATCTCCGCTTCACCAATGACGTATGTTAAATTATTATCTGCTATATCAATAATAATTAGCTGACTAATTGTCGGCTCAAACGTGCACATTCCACCTGTCTAGGCTAACTGTACAGCCGATCGTCTACCTACTCTACCATGTCGGCATTGATCATTGTCATCGTGTGCAATGCATCAAATCATTGGTCGCCTGTGATATGCAATGTCGTGAAGCATATTCTCACAATGAGTGAATGAATTAATAATTAAAAAACCATTCAAATCATAGTTTTATTATGATTGTGATTGAGGATTCTTGTAGTGATGATTATGATGATGATCATGATCATGACGGCATCAGTCATGATTTTCCCATTAATTTCTAGTGATATATAGAATGTAGCCTTGCGACCAATTGCTCAGTTGAGTTAGTTCTCTAACGTAGAATTATTACACCGTTGCCATTATAATTTTGACAAAAAGCACTTCGTTTCAGTGCAACAGGGAAATTGCTATTTTTGGGATTTACGGGATGCTTGGCAACACAATTGGAGAATCTCGTTCTCAGGAAAGCCACCGACACTGTGAGCATACAACATTCTATTTAGAGATAGGATCAGATGATATTATTCATTTTTGGCTGGATTCACCAAAATTTGATAACGTACTATAACAGATGATAACATTTGCTAACATATTACATGATTACAGTGGCTAATATTCGATAAGGTTGTGAAAATATTGAATAACATCTTAAATTGCACTCGTTTGTTTCTTCAGCAGTGCTTCTATATATTTGTAGCCTAACGATTGCAGGCTTGAATTGACTGAGTGAACCCAATATGACGACTTTGTACAATTATTTTGCACGCACTTATATTCGTTTCAGATTCGTATTAAGTGCACCAAATAATATTAACAATTTGCCATTACATTTTACTTTTATTCATTCCATCTCTTCCACAGACCACAGGTTCTGAACTTGTGCCTATTTTGCACTAAGTGTATAGGCCTACATGTCATTTTTACAACATTCGACGTCAGTAATCCTCCACTATGAACCGTTGATGGACTGGTCAAATTCTATCGATCAATCAATCAATAATTCAAACAACCAATCAATCAACCAAGTAATTAATCGATCGATCGATCAATCCATCAATCAATCAGACAGGCGCTCCTGGTCTGGCTACGGGTGAAAAATATGTATTTCAAGGAAGAGTTAAATTCATTTCTAGGCAGTAGGCGAAACTCTTGGGGACACTTTTCCAGTTGGCCGTCTCAACCACTGAAAAGGCCCGATGTTGCATCGTAGTGGTACGAGCGAAAGAGACAGCCATGCTCCCATTGGCAGCAGAGCAGAGTTGGCGTCGGTCACTAGTGATCTCAATTGGCCGACACAACTCCTTGAGCTAAACAGGCGAATCACCTTTTAGGCAGCGCCAAACAAGGGCAGAATCTCTTAGTGAAATTTGATATAGCGCCTCTTAAAGAGATCTACTCAGAGGCAATCCTAGTGCAACTTCGGCAAAGTAAGACAGATTTCAGAGTAAAAAAAGTGGTAGAGAGAGTTTCTAGGCAAGAGCCGAAGAACCAATGGGAGGCAATTCCAAGAAGTCGGGCCCAAAACAGAAAAAGCACGATACTGAATTGCAGAGGTCTGAGACAAAGAGACAAAGAGAAAGGGAGAAGACCATGCGTGGCAGAGCGCAGCGTCCTGCCAGCATTTTTACTAGCGGAAACAGGACAGCAAAGATCCTTAAGGTAAGTAGGTGTATTACGCGTTTTATTTCATAATTACAGGCGTCAAAAACACGACGCACGGATGTCGATTGATTCATTCCAAGGTTTAACGTTGTCATGTGACATCAAAGTTCAGCGACGATAAATAAAAAGTGTATACAATACAATGACAGAAGAATCTAGAGCGAGCGCAAAACACCAAAAGGTGGGCCTACAGTACAGCACCAAGTCATATTAAGTCCCAATACTCACTGTCCAGACTCCAAAGGCATTGAATAATGTAATTTTTAGGTTGATCTACTTTATGCAGATAGACACGCGTGTTCCGGTAAGATGGTCTTTGGGAGAAATTAAAGGACACATTTGTAGCGATTGTCATATACAAGAAACTACAAATATAAAAAAATTATCGATGTATATTTAAATTATTTCTTAGTTTCTTAGCGTTATAGAATGACAATTTGAGTGACGCCAGATCAGGGATGAAACATTAAATATATTGCTCTGGAGAATGGGTTACCAGTATATAATATGCCGCATATAGTCGGACACGCGGACATTATGAAACCATTGTTTATTTGAAAAGACTCGAACAAAAAAATAACGTAGGTAAGAATGAATAATTAGCGACGTCCTGCGTCAAATAACGTTTGCAGTTCTTAAGATTTAGTCAATGTTATGGAATCTATAACATACAAGTAAATGTAGTTTACAGCAGCTTTGTGACCTCACGCTATGTGCCAGAGTCAGCGTCCGACAATTAGGTTTACACTAACGTCTAGTTTGTGCCTTCAGTGAAGACAACCATCGCATGTTGCGCAAAAGTTCTAGTTTGTAAAATATTGACTCCGCGGTGAAATCTCTTAGTTCGAAACGTCGGGTTGAACAAATAAATAAAATCGCCTACGCTTCCGTGACTTCATTGGTTTCTTCTATCCATAATTACCACTTTGATTGTCAGTGTTAGACAAACGCCGATAAATTCATCTTATTTGAGTGAAGTCTTAGCTTATCTCATATTTGAAGTGCAACAGTAATACAATTTTGCAAAACGAATATATTTACAGATGCATTGTTTGTTTGTTTAGATGGACTCAGACCAATTTCTTAAGAATATCGAAGAACCATTCATTTCATCCTTAATCAACACGTTCCTCTACGGCATGGGGTATTATTGACTGCGCTTCCAATCAATGCTTTTTAAAATGTAGTTAAAGGAATGTTATTGTCATAATGGATTCATTCCGGCAGCCGGCTGTCAACTCTCTAACTCTCTCTCTCTTTCTCTCTCTCTTTCTCTCTCTCTCTCTCTCTCTCTCTATATATATATATATATATATATATATATATCTTTCTAGGTCCATTATATATAGGTATATATATGTAGGCCCATATATATAAATATATATCAATACTGATATCCTGCCAATATAGTATATAATACACGGTGAACGGATAAAAAGCGAGCCTCTAAAATACTCTAATAATTTGTCCAATTGTGGCGGACAGGCCACAAGGCTTGAATGAATGATTTATTTAAATAATCGGCTCGCCATAGTGTTATTTTACGTCTAGTTTTTTTACAGTGTTGCGTATAGGAAGGAAGACCGATCGACGGTTTTTTATTGAGTGCATAGCTTGCAGACGCCTGAATTGGCTTGAGTATAGCCTGACATGCGGTGCATCGCTATATATGTGGGGCAGTGGTTCGTACTGCTTCATACGTAGAGTGGTTCTCGTACCGCTCCAGGGATCGTTGAGTGTTGCCATATAAATACGACCTCTAGTGACAGCCGCTCTCGCGGTCAGGCTGGTGCTGCTTTTCGCTGATCTGGTGGGGTGGGCCCCTCTGCCGTCGATCGCAAGACGGACCGTGCCCTGATCGTAAGAGTCAACAGGCTGACAGAGAAAGTCCGATCGTGAGAAATAAATGAATAAATGACAGTTCTGTTCGGAAATACGGGGAAGATGGTGACCCCGTTGGTGGCCGTGAGTGATACAGACTGGGTGAGTCCCAGAAGGGACCGACGCAGATATCGAGAGAGGCCTCGGCGGCCGACAGAGAGATAGACTGGGAAAAATCCCCGACCGTGCAGACCGTGAGAGTTCAGGTGGCCGAGAAACAGTCTTGTTGGCTACCTAGATCGGTCATAGTTACTCCTCGAGAATACCAGCCGGTTGTCGGATACGTGACCCCGTCGGTGGCCGTGAGAAATAGAGATCGGGTAAAGCCCCGAGCAACCGAACGCTACATCGAGACAGATTTATGGCGACTGTTGAGACAATTTACGGGAAGAATTCCCCAGTGTACACGTTGGTTAAAAGACGGGGAGGGCGGCCCCGTGAAGCCGTTGGAAAGAGACTGAGAGCTACCGGAGAAGCCGTTGACAAATACTGGAAAACATGAATCCATTCGATAAATACGGGGAGGGTGACCCCATTGGTGCGTTCGATACAGGGAAAGTTCCCTTTGGTACCGAAAACCTGATAAACTGCGGCGTCTCCGCATATTCTGTTCTATTTACGGTTTTCCGTAAATATCTATGCTTGGCTACCTAACGGTGGTCATACTTACTCCTCCCGTTTACCAGCAATCTGTTGATTTGCGTGTCTGATCGCAATGTCTTAGGTCGCGGTTTCCCCGCGTATCTTTACTTGAGTTAATAAACGTAATATCTGTACTTGCGGTGTCCCCGCAGTATGTCTTCTTGATTGTCTTACGGTCTTTAGGTAAATATTCTTACTGGCTACCTATGTTGGTCACAGTTACTCCTCTCGGTTTTCCAGAAATCTATTCACTTGTCTGTCTAGTTGCAATATCTTGGCTCGCGGTTTCCCCGCGAGGCGTCTACTAATTTCTTCTTGTAGATCTAACTACCTAACCTCTTTTCGAGGACTTCCTCGAAAGATTTGCCAGTGGTTCGTTCCAGTGTATAAGAGACAGAGTACAATTGCTTCAGAGAAAGTGATTATAATAATACAGGTCTGTGTGAAACATAGAGGTAACGTGGTGACACTTACCTCAGGTGCCTGTGAGAGAATCGAGTCTGAGAAACGAGAGTTGGTGCATTACCGTTGGTCAGATCTCTAGGTGACGAATACAAATATGTTCCTACGATGGGATGAATAAATGCAGTCGATGAGAGTTAAAGACATGTGAGAGTCTGAGTGATCGGATATTAAAGTATATGACAGATGCAAGCCGGCCGAGAAATATACTTGTTGGCTACCTAGTTCGGTCATAGATACTCCTCCCGTTTTCCCCAGGTTGTCGGAGATATGAAAATTCGGGTGACCGCAAGAAATACAAGCCGAGTAGATTCCCGCAGTAGCAGCCGTACAAACCGAGAGAGCTGCGGGTGGAGCGTTGGCACATACGGGGAAAGTTCCCCATTGAATACGTTCGATAGAAATATCGGGGAAATTCCCGAAGGACCCGCTGGAATTGCACGTGGAGGGTGAACACGTTAGAAGAGCACGTGACAAACAAGAGAGAACACTGGTGCCGAGTGATACCTTCAGGTTACTAGTCAAGTAACTCTTCTTGATGGCTTTATAGTCGTTCGATAGATACTCTTGTTTGTTACCTACGTTGGTCATAGTTACTCCTCCCGGTTTCCCGAGTATCAGAATATATTACGGTGTTGGCGGACAATTGCCAACGCAGAGGACGGTGTGCACGATAACTTATGCGTGTGAGGCCGGTATGCCACACACGGAAATGGGCCAAGAGGCCGACGTGAAAGTCTGGGCAGTCGGAAACCCAAGGTAAAGATAGTAAGCAGACCAAGAATTGATCGATGCGTAAATATTACTGTTGGCTACCTACGTTAGTCATAGATACTCCTCCCGTTTTCCCGAAGTGTATCTATTTGCGTGTCTGATCGAAGTGATCGATACGAGTACGTTTGGGTAATCGGGTACCCAGGTGAATACATGGTTGTTTGTCGTCACACACAGTTCTGAGAGCTGACTAAAGTGCGAGGTCGGGCCCCCTCGTGCGTAGGTCGGATCGAAGATCTGTGTGCAGATAGCGAAGGTTATAGACAGAAGACCTTCGTTATCAGTGTCCGTGAATACCATGCCAGTGTCATTTTTATCGAAGCAGAATATATCAGTGTTGGTGGGTAACTGCTAATACAGAGGACGGGAACTTAATCAGTCAAATGTGCATGACAAAATATACGTGTGCGGCCGTTTATGCCATACACGGAAATAGATCGAGAGATACGTGTTGAGCAGAAGACGTGATAGCTAAGTGTCTAGCATGATATGACGAAGAGCTGCGAGACTGGTGTGTCTAGGACGACAGAGGTTAGAGAGTTGGGGACAGTAATGTCTAAGAGTACAAGACGTTGAATTTAGCTACCGATAATTGTATAGGCCGAAATGGCTTATGGACTTGTTTCAAATATGTCTGAACCTCGTAACTTAAGAGAACGTTTGGTGTCCCTATTTGGCGATAGTTTCAGAGTCACAAGATGCTGAACGGTACGACATCAGGTAGAGGAAAACGAGGCTAGTAGCTTGGAAGGTATGCAAGGCGAGGAAGACTCCTGCCGGTATGATTATGAACCCTGTTTTGAGTACGGCCATCCTCAGAACGTTGCCCATCCGGCGACCGCGGAATAGGCAGAGTCAGACCTCGTTACTAATTCGAGCCGTGTTACCTTTCTTGGAGAAGAGACCCGTTCCTAATCTTGCCTGGTGATAGTGAACATCCTGGTAGATATAGAGAGTAACCGTTTGGCATTGAGATTTGGTAAGAAAGGGACTCGGGCGACTCCAGGCGTGTCAGCGAGCTGGGGTCGACACCGTCCGTTAGCGCTAGGCAGGCGCTCGGGCGGCAGAACGCCACACAATAACATATACATTTTAATCAAATATGGAAAAAAACTTCTGTTTGATGATTATGAAGCGCATATTTATCATATTCAGTTATAATGCGTGTTAAAAATGTCCTCCTTCGGTCTGAAAACACGCGCCAAGACGCGCTCTGCATTCAGTAATTGCTGCATCGATTACAACTTCATCAAATTTGTCCCATGTCTATGATACGTTGACGCAGTTATCCGACGTCGCGTACCTTTGTAAACTTTTTCTTGCAGCACTGCCTAAATTTTATGGATAAGCGTGTATTAGATAGTTTTGCACATGGAACGAATTTGATGAAGTTGTGATCGATACCGCAAAAACTAAATGACGAGCTCGTTTTGGCGCGTGTGTTGAGACCGAAATAAGACATTTTTGACACACATTATAACTAATAAAGAAGATATATACTATATATATTACATAATATCCTAGGCAGGATAGCTGACAGTGTTCTCACTATGGTCATTAGCGAGTGCATGTTTGACTTGTTGAGCCAGGTCCTTCAAGGGATCAGTTTTCTATAAGAGTTATCATAAATACGCAGCTAGTCAATTTGTTGAAATTTCATCATAGAATCGACTTCGTGCACATATTTTGAGAGTTTGATTGCTTAGACACAATAAAATATGAACTGAATTTGGCCTATATCTGTTTTGTAAGGTACACGAATCTGGTGATATTGGTTGAAATGTCAAAAATGGTGTCGGTTGGGCTTCTGGTCATCACCGATTTAATTCCGTTTACCAACCACAGTATCACGCCGTTAGCGTTATTAATCTGATCATTATTATAATTTATATCATGTTCGTGAATGAGCTGGTTTGCTGCTCTTGACCATCGATTAATGCTTTGGAAGTTTGGAGCTTAAGATTATTTAAGCATCTGCCTCGGAAGTCCATGATGCTCAAATGAAAATCAGATAAGAGAGAGAGAGTTTTTGAAAAACCGCAAGTAGTGAATTTTAAAACGCGGTTCGATGTGTTTTATTGTCATTGTAGATGTTGTTGTAGCAATGCATTTGATTTAAGAGAAATTATGTATTTGATCTAACATAACATTGTAGGTGTTGCAATAATATTAGTACCAGCGCCACTAAGGGTCTGCGATAGTGTTATGTTTCAATATTGGATGAATATACAATACAATACAATACAACTTAAATTTGATACCACCCTTCTTCCAACACTTTTTGCTCAGAAGTGCACACACACCTCGACGGCGCAATCTGCAGTTGTAATGCCGAGCAATTGTATGCTCAAGGTCCAAACACAGTGACTTCTCGAATAGGTGCAAGTACAGGTGTGCTAGTCTATCAGCTGAGAAGTCAAGTGTTCAGATCGCTACCATGCAATGCAGAAATCACATTAAAATGTGCTTCACCCCGATCCCTAGCTAACTCGATGACAATAGTCAGGCTTCGTTGCATTGATCTATTCGCCTCTCTGTGTAGGTTGCCGGTTCTTGTAATACTGATGATTTATTGAAGAGATTCAAATTTCGGTCTAGCCCTAGCAGTAGTGCATGCCGAAAATGAGGGACGTCCAATCCAAACGGGCATCAGTGGTGACTAGGACTTGTAGGATTCCATGGCCAATAATGCACTGTCACTTGGCAATTTAATTAGTCAAACATTATCCGTTCACGGATTAATGGGTTTTCGCCATCCAAATTTAACAGAAACTCTTCCCACTGAAGACATCCATGATGTTGAAATCAATTCAAATTTTTAAAATTAACCGTCGATTACGTGCTTGGCTATGTAATGACAGTAATGTCTCTTGTTGGAATTAGTACCGCAAGCAGGTACACCCAGATTAATTGTCTAATACAAAAAGCATGTATAAATTCACACAATATTATGCTAATTCTTGGCGCATGGGTGCATGTGCTCTTTTTTTCATTATGTACGAGCATCCGTGCTGGGAAGATATATTATCTGAGCGATCAGATCCACTTTGTCCTGTGGCGAATATCGAACTGCGGAAGCTTAATGCAAACGCTCAATTATTATTATAATCATTTATAATCATCAATATTATCATTAAATTTTTATCATTATCATTATCACCGTCATCATCATTAATAAGAGTCATTACGAAAATGATGATGATTGTTATTGCTATTTTTATTCAAGACTAAATCTATTTAATTTAGTTGGTCTACATAATAATAGCTATAAGTATGATATCAATAATACTGGCAGTTGTAACAATTATAGCAATAATGCTAGTTATCACGAGTGCTGCGAAATTTGCTTCTTATGCAAAATACAAAATCATCATTATACAGGTCAGTATACATTTTCATGTATCTGTTTGCCTTGACAGTGTTTTAACCTAGTTTTCAACTGTCGATCGATTGTCTGTGCTTAATTCTAGCATTATCCTCCTCGACGTCTCTTCCATGACCACGGACGTGCTAATGGGGATTGTTGTACTTATGTATGTTATGCGTAAAGCTGATGCTCGTCTTTATAAATTTGAGCAGAGAAGATTATTAGGGCATGTTCAACATGTTCGGCAAAATAAAATGATACTGTATTTTATGATCATTTCTAGTTAATAAATCTTACAGTAAAACAAACCATAATCTCGGAATCAATTATTTGCAACAACTTCCACTTGATATACAGGACTGTCGCTTTCCATTAAAACGGCAGATTTATCTCATGATCACCTAGAAATGTTTGCAAGACCCATTTTCACTTGCTTACCTCATCTGACATGAACTTGAGTGCTATGTGATGCATTGTGAAATGACGGCATTGGTCACAATCGCTGTTTATGAATTTTAATTGCTACTGATGTTACCGCAATAATTATAGCCTACGTGTTAGTTTTATGTGTCGATTTGTTGTAATTCTTTTATTCTTAGGTTCCAAAGTTTTACTCAACATTTGGTAATCACATTTGTTACATCTTGACCTGCCCTTGTGGAAATTACCCGAAAGCGTGTTTAAAGCTTGAGGATTTGAGCAACATCCAATCACTTACGTGCAACAAACTGTAATCCTCCCATTCCTCGTATCTCTGTTTGTTAGGCTACCTACAATAAAGCCACTTTGCTCAAATCACTCTCTTCCGGCCTAACACTTCCCCGCCCCTCCGTTGCCTCTTCATCAAAATTTGCATATCGCTCCACGACCTAGACAAAACATTGCCCCTTGCCAGATCTCGACAGAGCATTCACTCATAACTGAATTACTGTTCTTCCACAAATCCTATCCAGAATTTTGCCCATCAATTCATCTCCGTTTTGGTCCCCATTAACCATTAGCCATCTGACCGTATGTCTGCCTTACCTCTTTGAAAATTGAGATGTAACCGATTTCTACGCTTCCTATTGATTTTCTTTTTGACGAAAATTACCGCACTTTTGTCGCTGTATAAGTCTCGAGATAACGATTACGCAAGTGAGCCAAGACGCTAACACGTGTAATTAACTAGTTTTACTTGTTTTCATATTTTCTGACTTTCCGACATCCCAAGCCGAGATCAGTATGTGAAATAATATTTCTTCGTTGCGTTATCTGACATAAGTTGTTGCCAAAAGGGTCGCACAAATGTCGGGGTTCAATCCCCGCCAGAACATGTTTTTTTGAATTTCTAATCCAGTTTTTGGCTGTAGCGAACTCAGCGAGAGTAAGAGCACATTTATTGTATACTATGATTTCGAATTTCAGGTAATGTAATATAATCGAACATTTATATATAACACAATCTAAATATATACTCTGAGGCGCTGTTCGCGATAGCCTATAATTTATGACGTTAGATCTCATTATTAGCGAAAAATTTTAAGTCTTAAAACAGTTAGCAAAATCATAAACAGCAAGCTGAAAGAGTCACCAGTGGTGGGCCCACGCACGAGAATGGAACCAACAAATCATACTTTTACTTGCTGATGTATTTGTTTCGAACATAATGACCTTTAGATTGTACGGCACTTAGGCCAACGCAGAAAGCGTCTACAAGTAGATATCTTGAAGGGGCACTGTATAAAAGCGCGTTGACACTGCACATATACCGTGGTCAAAAACTTGTGTTACTACCACTTCACGCCTATCGCTGCTTCTCTGTACCAATCCAAAGTACGGTTCTTCTGTGCTAAATTTATTGTTCAATAATTGGCAGCTTACTAGAAATTTTAGTATTTCAAATTGAGTCTACATACAATTAAATTTAATTTCCAGTGTTCTGTATTTGATGCAGATTAATAACCCAAAAGTGAATTCATTGTTGTCTCGTGTCTTCTCTTCTGACAGCATGGCTATCTTTGGAATGATTTTGGCATTTCGTATCATCGTTGTGGGATGGAGAATGGGAGCATCCATTGCAACAGGTAGGTGTGTAGGTACTTCAACCAATACGAAAGTACATCTATATGAAATAATTGTGTATTATAAAGCAGATCTATTTGAGAGTAAATCGATTTCTTCAAAGTCTGAACTAGTGATTACATCCGAAATTTTACGGAACCTTTAGACTTCCGCTGACGTTGACCCAGGTTATCGTAGCATTTTGTTATCAAATCTAATAAACGCCAACTCGATTCACAAAAGGATCAGTAATGAACAAACTTCATTGACTATCTCTTAAGTCCTGGCCATCTAATCGAATGTTAGCATAATGACTTCTACAGTACCATCATAATAATACACTTACATGATACATCAGTCGATAGTTCTTCTAAGTTCTCCTAATCGGATCGACGAAAGATTTGTCCATTTCGTCGGTCAGTCTTGCATCAGGCCCAAGGGACATGGGGTAGCCGATTGGTTGAGGACTTGTCTTATTAGATGGAGACTTTGGGTTTGAGACTTTCCTGAGATGGTTCCTGTGTTGGAACCTTGAGCAAGTCCTTTGCTCAATTCAACTCAGTGTCATCGATTAGTGCTGTGTCATTATTAGACAATGGACTTTTAATAAATGTATTGTAGCTTTCAGTCATAAATGTACTTGCTGACACGATACAGTGCATGCAGCATTATTACGTGTACGCATTGTCCTCAAATCGTTTTACAACATTCAGACTCGATGGTGTAGTGGCTAGTGCTGGCCTGTCGATCGAGAGCTCAAGGGTTCAAATATCCGATATGGTAGAAATGTCCGTTCCATTAGAGCCATAGCCCACTCGCAAATCATTCATTCATTCATTCATTCATTCATTCATTCATTCATTCATTACGATAACTTATATAGCGCCTCTTCAAGGGAAACTACTCAGAGGTGCTCCCAGCCCAGCAACGACCAAAACGAAATGACTCTAGTAGCTTACAAAAGGTAGGTAGATCATTGTAAGGGGGAAGACGGAGGGCAACGAAGTACACTGACCGTACACTGTTGGTGCGATGAAGAGACGTTGAAGAAAGGCCACCCTAATATGCCGAGGTTAAGAAAATGAATTCGCTGACAGTTCACGAAAATCGCTGCCTCAGGGCTAGCTCAAGAGGCCGATGACCTTTTCCTATTCTTCTCTACTGCATACATGGCTCTATAATAGCGAGTTTACTCATGACGTGTAATTTAGAAGAGGCGTGTATCAAACAGTTTGAAAAACTGCCGGCTTGAACCAAGGGATCGATTGGCGTGATTTTTATGTAAGTTTGGCTTCGAACAACTTCACATCAGAGCGAATTGATCGGTTGTTTGTTTGAATGCACCTTAGACAGAAAATGAAACGAATACAACAAGACAGATACGTATACATGTATGTTTCTCTTAGTTCTCAAACAAGACTCTCTCCTACCAATCAAATCTTTATATGAAATTAGTTGAAATTAATGACAATATCACCAGCTTTAGATTTGTTCAAGGACTTTTATCCACTTACAATTTTATTTTCGATAGTTTTGCTTGTAGCGTCGCAAGCTAACCTTGCTCCGAGACGAGCAGGAAATAACTTGACGATTACACTGCAGAATGCAGTGGTGAGGGCAGGATAGCCATTGGTAGGCTCACAGTTTTTTTACATTTTCTATTTCACTGACCTTTCGATTTGAATGATGAAGCCTGTGCAGATGTTGTCCCTCTAAGTGGTTAATCTCTATTTTGTACAATATATATTTCAGGAATTTTAGCTCCTCTTTAACCTTAACTGTTGGTTGCATTCAAGGGATGCAACCAACCAATATACATGTACACTATACCAAGTTATGTAATGCGTACAACAAGTCTGTTTAATATTATTTAAACACCTTTACAGAATTTGTATCTCGCGATATAAATGTATAAACTCCGTTGAGTTTTGTAGGAGCAAGTTCCAATTCATCATCATCAAACATTGCTGCTATAATTCATCAAATACATCGCACGCAAAGCGTCGTCATCTTCACCTTTGAAACATCTCAGCTTCGTATTCTATGGTGTTTGTCGCTCGCTCTCTGTTTTTCTCTTTTTTTCTCTGTGTCTGTGTCAGTCTCACTCACTCACTCACTCACTCACTCACTCACTCACTCACTCACTCACTCACTCACTCACTCACTCACTCACTCACTCACTCACTCACTCACTCACTCACTCACTCACTCACTCACTCACTCACTCACTCACTCACTCACTCACTCACTCACTCACTCACTCACTCACTCACTCACTCACTCACTCACTCACTCACTCACTCACTCACTCACTCACTCACTCACTCACTCACTCACTCACTCACTCACTCACTCACTCACTCACTCACTCACTCACTCACTCACTCACTCACTCACTCACTCACTCACTCACTCACTCACTCACTCACTCACTCACTCACTCACTCACTCACTCACTCACTCACTCACTCACTCACTCACTCACTCACTCACTCACTCACTCACTCACTCACTCACTCACTCACTCACTCACTCACTCACTCACTCACTCACTCACTCACTCACTCACTCACTCACTCTCTCTCTCACTCTCTCACTCTCTCACTCTCTCACTCTCTCACTCTCTCACTCTCTCACTCTCTCACTCTCTCACTCTCTCACTCTCTCACTCTCTCACTCTCTCACTCTCTCACTCACTCGCTCTCTCTGTCTCTCTCTCTGTCTGTCTGTCTCTGTCTGTCTCTCTGTCTCTGTCTCTCACTCTCTCTCTCTCTCTCTCAGTCTCTCTCTGTCTCTCTCTTTCACTCTGTCTCTCTCTCTCTCTCTCCGATGAATGAACTCTCATTGACCAGCTTGGACTGTCCTTTGACTGGTATCGCGTCAATTAATTTCCGTCAATTGATCCCCGTCAGTTTATTACCCGTCAATTCAATTAATTCCCTCGTCAATTGATCCCCTCAAATCGTAAGGCTGCGTGTCACAGATTTATGGCTGATACTGTAAGTAAACAAAAGATGGATTTTACAGATTTGCAATATAACAAATTAATGACCAGGCTTCATATCACTCGGCGCTGTAACTGGTTACGACCGTTCGGAGACTCTTTTATTTCAAAGCAATGGCTCATTTATCCCGTGCATAGATGCTTATGCCCAGGACTTTATGGTGATAAACTAATCATATCATGACTCTCAATTACGCTTTTGTTATTTTTTTATAATTCTAACATATCCTGCTCTTTTACAATGTTCTTTTAATAAATGGAGAAGGTCGCACGTGGAACATGAATGTTCCAATTGTATCAATTGGTCTGGTTTCAATAGGCAGAGGATCAATTGACGAGGGATCAATTGACGAGGGATCAATTGACGGGGGTTCAACTGACGGGGGATCAAAAGACGTAGAACTTCTTTGACTTGACCCAGCGCTCGTGTTTAAGATTGTAGACCTACTCTACTTGCAAAAAAGTAGCGCTTTATAATAGATTTTGAGTTTACAACTAGGATCACGGGATATTAAATCTCTCATGGGCCTATCACGCTTCAATAATTCTATTTGTAAACGTGTCATTTTGTGCAATAATTAAAGATGAGTATTATCTTGAAGGCTACATCGAGTTCTGACAACCACATTATACGACATCGTTTACGCAACATTCCATGCTATGACTACACTGAATTATGAAATTTAACCCCTAACGAACTTCAATTATTATCAACACCGCGTTACTGATGCATACAACCGCAACGATATGAAACCTGTCAAAGATGTCATCCCACTACCAAGATGAAATGTATAAATCTAGTTCACACGAGAGGGTGCAGCGAATCAACTTGTGTTTATGTGAGCAAATGCAGTTCACATGATAGCATGCAATATGTCAAACTGTGTGTATGTTAACTTACGAGATGCAAACTCCACCTTATCAGTCTCACTCATCTCGAAAGAATCTGATGTAGAACCCAAGTATAAGTTAACTTTATGGGTAAATGATTATAAGTGATCAATAATTATTTATATGCTATGCATCACCGCCAATGGTAGCATAATAATCCTATCTGTGAAGGAACAGAGGAGTCCTGCCGTGGTGAGCATATTTAGTGCGAATGGTTCCTTGCAACACAATACTTTGTTTCCTTTAGATGGTTTTGTGTTCATGTATCGAGATCTACTTCTAAAGTCAAATGGAACATGGTTGTGGCCTATGATAATGACTCAGTTTATATCGTTCGCCGGTTTAAGCATCATAATTACTGTGTCTGAGTCTATGCAGACGTTTTAACGACGATGCTACATAAGGACCCTCGCTGTGTTCTTTAACCATCGTATAATTGACTCATGTGTACCTGCGGTTGATAACGCTCAGCAAAAATTAAATTATTGAGAACTGTTAATTAGTATAAAACTGTTGTTGTAGTAATGAATAACTCATTTCAACTCTGCCAACTCTTCGTAAAGATAATTGTAGTAGAATCAGAGTAACGGATCTGTTCGAAGGGAAAGAGTTGCTTGATTCTGGATTTAATCTCCTTTTTGTACATTCTTATGTTAGTTATGGCAGTGCATATATCCTTGTTTCTCTGACTTTCTCAAGACATGGAGGTGTTTATATAGCATGGAATAATTGTAATAATTCGATAAGTCGTGTAGTGTTTTGCAGAAGCTCGTGGTAGAAAAATGAAACTTTCAAGATGTTGACATTTTAAATTTTGAAATTCCGTTTGACAGGCATTGTATTTTTTACAGCAATCTGGTTAACTTCAACGGTTACTGTATTTGTTCTATTGTTCGCGTATGTTAATTTTTTTTAAATACTCTTACTCCTATTGACTTGTTATAATAGGGTGAGAAGTGCAAAACGAATATCGAGAAGAGCCAACCGGTTTTTTCGTAGTCTAGTAATTAATAAGGTAAATATTTGATCAATTAGACGTAGTTTTATATCTTAAGCAACGGATTGTCTTCTGATTTTATGCTGTAATTATTGTTTTCGTAGTTGATAGCTTCCGTGTAACGCCGTGTGTGATAACAAAGACAATTAGTATCGCCTCTTCTTTTATCTAGGCCCGGTACTGGTTTTATTAAATGACAATCGCACTAAGAGAGTTGCGAGCATGACGCGTCGGGCCTTGTAGATTTAAAAGCAATGACCAAACCGCGCTCCGTTAAAGGCCGTTACTTTAGGTTATTTCGAAAGCCTCTTAGGGTAGGCCTACAGTTGTTCATTCCATTGTACACCTGTTATCTATGATACCATACAGCTTCCATTTAAACATGATTATTTTCATCAATCCAGCTTTCATTTGAGCATGATTCTTTTTCGTCAATCCAACTCCCAGTTTAATAGTAGTCTATCTTTTTCATTGATCCAGCTTCTAGTTAAAATGATTTTATTCACCGATCCATCTTCTACAACCAACGCACCCGCGGCTTAACCTGATTTGCCATGGTGAATAATTCACGACACTAAAGTGGTAAATTGCCATATAATATTATAGTATACAATGTCATTGTATCAGAGATCTGCGCCAAAAAGTTCTGCGCCAAAAACGTCATTCCTTCCGCAGGCACCATGCAGCACTGTGCAAAACGGCTGCGCCAAGATGTCACGTACCGGCTTTACAATCGATGTCAATTCTGGGTTTTAGAAGTGAGGCATCCATTCAGTAACACACAAGCATGGATCAATTATTCCGCCCAAACGCACATGCTACACATAATCGCTGAAACGAAGAAAACGGAGAGGGTGTGGATTGGATATTTTATGTTCCATGAAGGAGCATATTGAAAATGGAGCCATATTGAAAAACCTCATTGTCGGCACACACCTGACGGAAAAGAAACATATTCAGAAGAAGAGAAGGGACACACTCTTTCTGTCATCAACCTTCCGCAGGCACCAGCACTAAGATCCATGCAGCAATACTGGAGTAGCTTTAGAGATTAACGTCCGATCGAATGTAATAGAACACCTCTGTTAAAGCCTCAGAGTACCCATTCCTTAGCTAAGTTTACTACGATCTCAACCGGAACAAACACCGTTTAACATTTCCAAACCTGGTGTAAATCTGAGTATATTAGCCCTTGGCTTAGAGGTCAAGCAACAAGCCATTAAACTATTCTGTACTCTAGAACGGTTTCTGAAGCTTCGCAGCGGCTTTATATGCGAATGAAGCCAGACTCAAGCGTGGATAAAGCAAGAAGGTGACGCTATGCTAATCATCTTCATTATGACGCAGAACCGCTCCATTTGCGGATTGAATAATTGATTGTATGATTGATCTACTGATCGATTGAATGATCGATTGAATGATCGATTGAATGATTGATTGATTTTTAAAATCAAAGGGAAAATTTATGTGTGAATCATTGTTTAACCCATTCAGCGATGAAACTTTATAAAAAAAGGGAATAGACTTTTAAGGTGTGCAAGTCAACGATATTTCATAGCGTATTTCTGATCAAACAGTTTTCAAAAGAGAGAATGGCAACCAGTCATCAGAAATATCTTTTTTACCGATAAATTTTATGTATGTCGGCTTCTTATTTTCTTATTTTCTTATTTTCTTATTTTCTTATTTTCTTATTTTCTTATTTTCTTATTTTCGCTTGGCAATGATAAATTATACCATTGGAGAATTATCAAAATCATCGAATTTATTTATTTATTTGGAGGATTTTTATAGCGCCCCATCAAGACATCTCCTCAGAAGCGCTCCTGACTCAACCCCGGCTAAATAGGACAGTCTTAAGATTAGTATAGAACTTGGTTGAGTGTATTCTGGGCACAAGGTGGAGCGTGACAGGGATGCCCATTCCAGGTTTCAGGGCCAGCAACCGAGAAGGCTCGGCGCTGTCTCATGGAAGTCCGAGAGAGAGGGACAAGAAGCTCGACCTGTGGGGGATGAACGTAGGGAACCTCGGCGCTGGACACTTAGTGTGGAACAGCATAGTTCCCGCAGGTATCTGGGAGCTGATCTCTCGATACAGCGCCATACAAATGATGAGACCCGATATGAGATTAGTTGAGAGAAGGCGAGCTAATGAAGGACGTCTCGTAGATATTCTGTAGCGCGGCCGAACCTTGGAAATACGACCAATGAGGCGTGCCGCAGTGCGCAAAAACCGATCCAAGCACCCGATCCAGCATGCAGGGAGTCCGTCATAGAGGGTGCTACTGTAGTCAAGGCAGGAGACCATGAAGGAGTGAACAAGCGTTGCAGCAGCATCAGAGGACTAGGAACGGGATATTGTCTTGAGCTGGCGCAGCAGAGAATAGCAATCTCTGCAGAGCAAGTGGATGTGCCGTGTGAAGGTGAGTTCTAGAGTTACACAAAGATCCTTGACAGAAGATGAGAAAACAAACTGAGGAAACTCTAGGGCTTGGGGCTTCCCTGTCAATCTTGGCTAGCTGATGGCGAATGCAAGACCAAATTATGCAAGGACTTCATTGTGAAGGTGTCTAAGAACTCGAAGCGTGAGATTAGCTTGTTTCAAACAATAGCGTACTTTACTGTTAATCTACCTGTCTTGTATGATGTTACATTTTCTATAAGATAGAAATGTTCGAGACATATCTGGTTCACTGTCACCCTCTATCGGGTTCAGCTGTACCAGTCATAAGAAGAACGTACATTTTACTGCACAGATTCCAACCGTCAAATGTTGTTTTATGACATCAAACGCCGTTGACGTCAATGGGAATAAATTAACAATTTAACCGCTAAATATTTTTAATTTAGTAATCTATAAAAGTGACGACGCTGCTTTACGATACTGTGTCATGACATAGATGCTTAATATCGACACAGTACTAAATCCTGAATTGATACACCTTTAAATCGTGTTTTCAAGTTTTTATAGAAGTAAATATCGTTAATGTTGGATCAAAATTATCCGCCTAAAAATATCAGCATAAAATTTGCTGACCCAAATAGAAGGAAAGAGGTTCAAATATCAAGATTAAGATTAGGATAAGTAAATCTAAATGAGACTTCTTCTTATGAAGAAACATGAAACTGGACTTCGTAATTTATGTAAGGTCTCAGAAAATATTAACCATTTATTATTAAATTTTAGAAAAAAGAAGAATATCTCTAACATATTAAAAGAAGCATGTGTTTTATATAAAATGGATTTTAATTTAAAAAATTTACTTAGTGATCGTTGTATGCAAAGTAAAGTTAAATGCTTATAAACCTTATTTATAATGGAAAAGTTATAAGACTGGTGCAGTTTTTAATGAACACAGAAGGGAACTCGCTCTATGATTTCCGAACACCAATTTGGCTAGTGACACAGCTTTTAATGGATAAGAGTGAAAGCGACGATGTTAAAGTTGCAAACATCAGGACCTATTAGGAAACTAGCCAACCTATTTAGGTGATCAATCTGATATGAAAAGTGATGACAAATCTTCGAGAAAATTTTAAATCGGGAGATTTTTTATAGTGCTGCTGAAGAGATTGAAAACTGCCATTTCAATGTTACATAGCTCGCATTGGGAGGCACCCTTCAATGAGCTGGACATTGAAGTTGTGTATCTTGAGAACAAAAATACAGAGAAAGGGGCAATAAAATAGAACAATTTGTCATCCCATAGACTGGATAAAAATGCACGCAACCTATTAGCCGATGTTCGAGAGTGAATGTCTTTTGCACTGTTTAACGAGTCAGTCGTGATAATAACTGATTCACAATCCATTTGGAGATTAACCAATTAGGAGTCTGTTGTATTACGACTAATACTGCAGCAAAACCTGACTACTTTACGTGATTGATTTGTATACAGTTCAGTTAGCAGACGTTTGACGACGCAGCATCATAATTAATATGACCAAAGCCCACCGTCAACTTTATTTACATTTAGACACCTTTATTTCGCTTCCTCCACAACTATATGTCTTCATATTTTTTCTAAGTTAATCGAAAACAGCCCAATAATAGTACTCAAGCAGGCGACAACTGTCTATGTTATCATAATTATTAAGCTGTCATTAAACTGTGAATTCTCTCACACAATATCTGCCACAATATCACCGCTAACAGCTGTGTGAACTATGCAGGAAAGTTTTAGTATACTTACGTCAACTATCCTTGATAACAGGATATCTAACTGTTTGATACGGTCACGGTAGATGAATAACATGATGATCGCCTTGCATGGCTGTCGTATAGTCATATTCGACTCCTGTAATAACCTGTGATCACCCGTTCATACTATATCTGCAGTCATACTGCGACTGTATAAATTTGAATGTCATTAAAGGAAGATAATTATTATTGGATGGCGACATCTAATGCATCATGCGTACGATATCTATATGTACATGTTCTGGTTGTTCAGAAAAACTTTATACTGCTTCCATTGGATGTCATTGTAAAGACTATACATGTCTTTTGTTGCATGTTCAGTTAGGATATAGCTGCTTACTGAGTGAACACTATAGGCATATATATTCAACTGAAGTACATATGTATTTAAATTTTATCTATAATTTGCCTATATATATATTTATATTATATATATATATATATATATATATATATACTTGCATTAGCCTACGGTGACTCATACAATACATTAATGCGTACGCGAAGACAGATGCATAATAGTTAAATGAATATATCGTATATTGTAGCATTCGTTGCTGCACTAGCTTCAAATATGGCGCCGCCACAAGTCAATTCTAATCAATGACATTGTAAATTATGTTGGACGTGTATCATGATGTATCTAGTTTAAGACTGAAATGGCCGCCTGATAAGTTTTTACGATGTCTGAACGCAGACGTGCGCTTATTTATTTGAAAATCAACAGTTTAACTGTGGTGTGTTAGCGGTCGTTTTGCCACTGTATGACAACGCGATTAACTCAACGGTTTATGGAGGTAACTTATTTAATTGACTATGACTTTACCATTAGGTTGTTGGCAACGCATCAATCATTGGAGTATAACGTTGAATTGTTTGATTAAAGTCTGCATAGTTTTAAGTGGGGTTATTAAATGTATAATATTGTATTGAAGTTTGGTGTATATAAGCCCTATACTACAGCGTAGTTTGGTGCGACGCGGTGTGATGTAGTGTTGTGTGAGATTGTTTGGGATAATGTGGTGAAGTGTTAGAGGTTTTAAAACAGTTATCGTTATTAGTATTATTATGCTAACAAGAGCACCAAATAATAATGATTTTTGACTATTTTAATAATAATGATAATTATTATTTATATATTTATATTAATAGCAGCAAAACAGTTGTAGTACCCAGAGCAATGAAAAACAGTCATTATCTTATTCTAAAATGATTACTATTAATTATTATTTTACAATCGTCATCATCATCATCATCATCATCATCATCATCATCATCATCATCATCATCATCATCATCATCATCATCATCATCATCATCATCATCATCATCATCATCATCATCATCATCATCATCATCATCATCATCATCATCATCATCATCATCATCATCATCATCATCATCATCATCATCATCATCATCATCATCATCATCATCATCATCATCATCATCATCATCATCATCATCATCATCATCATCATCATCATCATCATCATCATCATCATCATCATCATCATCATCATCATCATCATCATCATCATCATCATCATCATCATCATCATCATCATCATCATCATCATCATCATCATCATCATCATCATCATCATCATCATCATCATCATCATCATCATCATCATCATCATCATCATCATCATCATCATCATCATCATCATCATCATCATCATCATCATCATCATCATCATCATCATCATCATCATCATCATCATCATCATCATCATCATCATCATCATCATCATCATCATCATCATCATCATCATCATCATCATCATCATCATCATCATCATCATCATCATCATCATCATCATCATCATCATCATCATCATCATCATCATCATCATCATCATCATCATCATCATCATCATCATCATCATCATCATCATCATCATCATCATCATCATCATCATCATCATCATCATCATCATCATCATCATCATCATCATCATCATCATCATCATCATCATCATCATCATCATCATCATCATCATCATCATCATCATCATCATCATCATCATCATCATCATCATCATCATCATCATCATCATCATCATCATCATCATCATCATCATCATCATCATCATCATCATCATCATCATCATCATCATCATCATCATCATCATCATCATCATCATCATCATCATCATCATCATCATCATCATCATCATCATCATCATCATCATCATCATCATCATCATCATCATCATCATCATCATCATCATCATCATCATCATCATCATCATCATCATCATCATCATCATCATCATCATCATCATCATCATCATCATCATCATCATCATAGTGATCGTTTTTCTTCTTATCAGTATCATTGTTATTATCATTGTTCGTGATGGTATTGGTATACCTTTATACACCACTCATTGTTCGTTCATAACCATGAAGGTAATCTTAAAGTAAAGACTTCTAAAGAATCCAAGAACCTGAAGCAAAGCTCAGTTTATTGATCCAATTAATTCAAACAGCTGAATAGAACAAAGGCTGGTCAGTTCACGTTCGTCCCAGGTCAACATCCAGGAGTCAATTCTATAATTATAACCACAATCATATTCAGAGTTGTATGGTCTCGAGACAGTTTTTAGTGTCTCAGTCTCGGTCTCTCGGTAGAGTCTCGAATTTTTAGAAACTGTCTTGGAGGGAAAGTCTTGTTCTGTCTCGAACAAGCTGTCTCGACAAGTTTCGCGTGAACTGTCTTAAAATCTTGCGCTAAAACTGAAACCGGTATACGAGAAACAGTAGGCCTAATTCTGACTAACGCGCGAGTCATATGATACTGAAATCAATTCAATTATCTTAAAATGGAAAAATGTCTGAGAGAGAACCTGCAATTGCTAAGTTTCCTTTTACGCAATTTGAAATTATTGACAAACAATAGCTATGCCGTGTCGTTGGTCATTGATGTAACACCATCATAATCGAAACGATCGGAACAACTTCGAGTTTCTCAGGGTGAGTATAAGGATATGCGCAACCATTTTAATTTCGTTTGGTATTTGGTATCGAATTTGCTTGTTTAAAATCGTCTAGGAAATTTCAAAAAGGCTCTATTTATACTATTAAGAAGATAGACCGACGAAGAGATATCGAAAAAGATAAAACACGACAATTTAAAAAAGGAATTAGTACTATATACATAATAGGTTTCAAATTGAATTTACAAATGAACCTTATTCCAGAAAACTGATACATTAATATTTTGCAGCATTTTATATAGGATCACTTGTCTTTTACTGTCTCGTACTGAATTGAACGTAGTGTCTCAGTCTCGGTCTCGGTCATGGTACCTCACTGACTCGGTCTCGGTCTCGGCACCTCATTGTCTCGGTCTCGTTTTGGTCTTGAAGTTTCAAGTCTTGCATACAACACTGATCATATTCGTTTAATGTCATAGACTTACTGACAAACCGCAGTATGCATATACAAGCACAGTGTGAAAGAATGATGACAAGTTATTACAGATGTCGAATTTAACCGTTGGCAGCCATGCAAGGCGACCTTTTCGTTATACATCTCATCGTGAACATCACTATCCATGTAAATTTTCATTACATTACTGTTGCAGTCAATTACGTACATAATACTTTGGGTAACGTAAAAAGTGCACTACGATGATCGCACGTCAAAAAACGTGTCCGTGGGCGTGGCTTTGTAGACCATTTGCTGGAGGTGACTTGATTGACAGCATGATTGACAGGACCGGCTGTATGGGCCGCGGCAGCTGATGAGGCAGGGCGACGATGTTAAGCGAGGCAGACGTTAAGTTATCAGCGGAACACGACCTACGATACCAGTGACGTCACTCGAAGTGATGGCCGACATGGGAAGCTGTCGATTCGAGCCAATTTCTGGTACCGGTGCGGGAATCAACGGCGCCTTCACCGGATATACCCTCCAGCACCCGTCGCAGCCGGAAGTGGTCCTACAATCACTTCCTGTCCTACAGGAAATGCGCTACGCCGCGCCAGACAGTACCCAGATGACGGGGTGTCTGTCGTTTCCCCAGTCGTGTGGAGTATTCGGGGGAGGTTTCTTCGCCCCGCCGCAGGGGGCACACTACACCCCGTTGCACGGTCGCGGGTACATCCAGAACGGCTCGGCCCCAAAGGAAGGGGTGAACGCGTTCATCCCAGGGTACGAGCCCCCGTATGCTCGTACCCCCGTGATCGAACCGGATTCTCTGCGTTTTCTCCCACCTTCCTCCTCGATCGGTAGTCCTTCAACCAACAGCCCCGAGAACGACGCTGGGTATTTGGGTGGCCAGGTCGCGAAAGGTCACGGCGGATTCGTGACCCGACGAGAGGAACTTGCCTCCGACGAATCAACGGTCAAGGTCAAGCCCCCTCGAAGGCGCCTCACCAGGGACTCGAATCCCAGTCCCTCTGGCACGAAGACAGAACCAACAGACTGCGAGGAAACGACCCCCTTCCGACCCAATCAAGGAGGGATTGTACCCGCAGATCCTCCGCACATCCTGGCCCCCGGCTGCCACGGCGACTCCGCCGACCGCCAGTGCCTCGTCTGGGCTTGCAAGGCCTGTAAGCGAAAGTCCGTTGCCGTCGACCGTCGAAAGGCTGCAACGATGCGGGAGAGACGGCGCCTGAGGAAGGTGAACGAGGCATTTGAGACCCTGAAGAGACGGACGTGTCCCAACCCTAGCCAGAGACTCCCGAAGGTAGAAATACTACGTCATGCTATAGACTACATCGAGGCGCTTGAAGAACTGTTGAGGGGCACGAACGGTGGGAGGTCGCGATCGGCCGTATCGTCCTCGTTGGCCGCCGTGGCTGCTCTCAGAGCAGGAGCAGGCGCTGTTGGGGGCTGCTCAGCGATGGCTACTGAGGATGAGGATGACGAGGATGATGAGGATGAGGAGGATGAGACCAGTAATGAGAATGACTCATCTCCAATCAGTGACAAGGATTTTCTGGTGAGTGGATGGATTTGATTATTCGCTGACGGATGGTGATTTTTGATTGATGGGTAGATGGAGAGATTGATTGATAGATGAAAATGCAGAAAGATGGATCGATTGATGATAGAGAGATGGAAAGATGGGTAGATAGATGATAGAGAGATGGAAAGATGGGTAGATAGATGATAGAGAGATGGAAAGATGGGTGGGTAGATAGATGGATGAATAGAATGAGAGAGTTGGATGAATAAACGGATATATAAATATATGAATATAATTACATTATAATTAAATAAATAAATCAATCAATGGATCGATTGATTGATAAAATGAATGAGAGCATGAAATGTGTGCAGAGATGTCTTCTTCTCTCTCTCCCTCCTTCTTTCTAAGTCTGCGTATCTCTGTATCTCTGCCTCCCTGCTTCTGTCTGTCCGTCCGCCCGTCTCTCTCACTCTCTGTCTCAGTCTCTGTCTGTCTGTCTGTCTCTCTCTCTCTCTCTTTATCTGTCTCCGTCTTTCTCATCAGAGAGGTAATTGTATGTCTATGCAATATATATATATATATAATATATAATATATATATATATGTATATATATATTCTAAAGCTTCAATGTGCGGCTGTGGTAATTACCAAATGTCGAAGGCTCTCGTTAATCTTATGCTTCGAAAACAAACACTTCTGCTTAGAATTCTATTGACGATCGTTTCCGTTAAGTCAAGGCCAACGCAATGTTATCGACGCAATAGAGGAGCTTGACTGCTGGAACGATGAGAGGTCCATGTCTGTCAGTAATGCGATCTAATGTAATGCTACTAATTTTCAATAGAACACTGTACAATACTATTGACGAGAAACATTTCCGTTTTGGTCAAACTGACAGACCTCAGTACGATTACAGACATAATATGAACGAATGATGTCAAGTTATTATACAGGAGTGGGACTCGACTGTCGGCAGCAGCGCAGGGCTCCCATTACTCTATGCATCTAATGTCACCAACGCTGACTGGCATGCTTGATGGGTTTAGGTACCACTAATAGGGCTATTATTACACTTAAACGGTGTGTAAAGAATTGCTTTTGCTGCTTGGATAAGGATTGGATTGAATGACAATAAAAGCAGTTCGTGTGGTCAAGCTGTGAATAGTCTAATAATAACAACATACCTCTTTTAAGGAAAGTATTCGTCCTATAATTTATAAATAATAATTTTATTTGTCGCGTAAATAATCCACGTATAAGTTGCCGAAAATGGTCCCCGCTGCCACCAGACACTCATCAATTAATAAATTAATTAATTAATTCATTCAATCATATCCGTTCATTCATTCATTCACTCATTTATTAATTTTAACATTTATATTACGCCTTCCTAATTAGCCAACGGCGTAGGGGCTTCAAGCCAGTGACCCCAGTCACAACGATACAGGCATGTCTCAAGCAACTTGTAAAACAAAGGCGCATTACTCTTTGGCAACAGTCTCGTCTCGAAGGGAGTGTGTTGAAAGTGAAAGAGCCAACAACTGAGCAGGGGAGGCGCTGTTGCAGTTTGGTCGAGGTGCTCGCATGGGGCACCAGATGCTCGCAACCAGAGGAAGAAGGAAGTGCTCGACGACCAACCACTGCAGAGCTGAAACAGGGCAGTAATGATCCCGCAGATAGGTCGGAGCAGAGCGGCTATTTCTATAGCTGATACGTTAAGTCGGCTGATGACAAGGGCATGGACTAGGTCACAAGGGTACAGCAGCGGTATGAGATAGGGAACGAGAAACAGCACGCAGTTCGACCTGCATGCTTGCGGGGTTTAGTTACCACGTTACGAGTCGGGAAGCCAGTGCAAAGATTCAGGCATGTTGCCCGATACTGCAGAAGTGTATTTAGAAAAGCGCCCATGCAATGAGGCGGGTAGCAGAGCTAAGAACCCTGGCCGAGACCTGGCTATCAGTTTTTGGGGCAGGCCAACCAAAACAGAGCAGCAATGTTGAAGTCGGTTGGTGACAAAGGCAGAGAATAAGGTATTCTAGCAGTCATGAGATAGCGAATTATTATTGGACGTGTAGGTTGGCCTACTACTAATAAGTTCATTGTTGCACTTGAAGGTGTGCAAAGGACTGCTTTTGCTGCTTGGATCAGGACTGAATTGAATCTGAATACAAGCGATTTGACAAGAAATCCGTTCACGTGGACAGCTAAAAATAATTGCACACCTCTTTTAAGTAAAATGTTCGCCATATAAGCGAAAGCATGCGGTGGTCAATGCTAGGCCATATTTAACTACAATAATATTGATTCATTCACTTTGTTTTCATAATAATAAAGTAATAAAGAACATACTCCGTCAGTTCCTCAAAACTGTTGCAGGGCATCATGCTGTTGATGAGTGGAGTAACTGCTAGAAACTGGCATATTCCAGGTGCAATAGCATATACATGTATGAGTCCACCATTAAATCATTCTTAAGGGTATTGACCATAACCTTAACCATAACCACATTGTTTTATTATCCATCTCAAACAATTAAACACAAGAATAAGAATGCATGAACAAACGGTAATAAGAGGGACAATAGGGAAAGTAAATCCCTAAGGGACTGATGCGTCCCGCTAACAGGACCTACCCTTTACAGTTTGATATTGGGCAACAGGTAGATGCAGCAGTTCAAGTATTCCCTGCGATAATAACTATCTGTGATCTGGGTGTCGCTACTGACAGAGAACTTAGTTTCTGCCAACACGTGACTCCAGGCATTTGAAGCTGTTATTACCATCTTCTTCAACTCCAAGTGATCACTCTTTCTCTCTCTCTCTCTCTCTCTCCACCTCAATCTCAATCTCCTCTTTATTTCTCTCAATCTCTGTCTCTGTCCCTGTCTGTCTGTCTCTGTCTGTCTGCCTTTCTGTCTCTAAGTCACTCTGTCTCTGTCTATCTGTCTGTCACTCCCTATCTCTTACTACTGCTCTCTGTTTATCTCAGTCTCTCTGTATTTGTCTCTGTCTCTATGTATGTATGTAGGTATGTATGTATGTATGTATGTGTGTATGTCTGTCTCTATCTCTCTCTCCACATCTCACCCTCTCTCTCTGTCTGTCTGTCTGTCTCTTTCTCTCTCTCTCTCTCTCTCTCTCTCTCTCTCTCTCTCTCTGTTGGTCTCTCTTTCTCTCTCTGTCTGTCTGTCTGTTTTTCCTCCTATCTGTCTTTATCCCTCTCTTCCCCTCATTCAATATCTCCGTCTTAACTTTAGAAGATTTCTGTGTTTAGGGCACCCCAAAATGTATATATAATATGTATGGATTGTTTGTGCATGCGTGTGTATAATATTGTATATGTGTGAAAGTGTATATTTCTGTATCTATGTTTGTGTATGTATTTACATGTGCTTGCAGTATGTACATGCGTACACATAAGGCCTATGTATGTCACAGTATGTGTACATAATTGTATGTATGTACATATGGATACTTAAATACATTTGATATGCATATGTTGACAGCCACATTTGATTTTGTTCTGTACTTTGGAATGTAGGCAATATCAAATACACTTGTATGTTTCAATAGGGTGTTCTAAAAACCCCAAACTCTCACAGGATCACACATCTTGCCAGCTAACGCTATAGACAATTTTTTCATAGACATCCTTATTTTGCGCTGTATGAAGTTACAACTAATTAGGTCAGCAATTATGGATGCATAAACGATTCTGCGAACGGCGTTGCACAGTTGAATCACAGGCGATTTGAGTGAAATTTAACCCCGATCCATCCATCCGTCCATCCATCCGTCCGTCCGTCCGTCCGTCCGTCCGTCCATCGTGCGAAGTTTCAAGGTTATTTTGCCTGTCTTGTTATGTGTGTAGTATAAAGAGATAGTCTCAGGCCAAGATAGGCGCATTGTTGCACACTCACTCACCCTCCAACCCATCAATATCCATCTGTCTATCCATCCATCCATCCATCCATCTGTCTATCCATCCATCCATCCATCCATCTGTCTATCCATCCATCCATCCATCCATCTGTCTATCCGTCCGTCCGTCCGTCCAACCATCATTGAATATGTAATTATGCATTGTTACAATCGCCGCCCGTTTGAATTGTTGCACTTTGATGCGTGCTCGTTTTTCAAAATTATGAATTGTGCCACGATTGACAGACGAATCGACATCCTCCCACACAGATGCGCACGGGACGTTAGCTTTAACCGTTGCAGCTAACGAGGGCAACCGTTGTTCTAGTTTCAGACAAAACCAATTTAATCGGTTGAAAGTAATAGAACTGCGACACGAGAACTCGCTGTAACTGATGCGATTGGCCAGCGAAGACTTACTATAGACTATACATGTAGACAAAGAGAAATTCAATACAATGCTATGCAGCATAATACTTATCATCATAATGTAATGCAAAAATGCAGTGCAATACTATGGAGTATATTACAGTGTGGTATACATCGTATTGCAATCAATCAATTAGACTTGATATAGCGCCTATTTTGTAAGTCTCAGAGGCTCTCCTAGTGTAACCACGGCCCAAGAGGACCGATTTAATAGAAGAATAGAATATGCAATGTCAAATGTTTTGTGTTTAATAACATATTATGATACAACACTTTGTCTTTCATCGTAAGGCTTTTATTAATCCCTTCCAGGGAAGAGGTCAGTCACACGGGTCCTTATATTCCGTTCGGGGCCGGTGCCACGCTGACAGACAGACTGATGCTCCATCTTTCGCGGCTAATGACTTTCTGGCTCCCTTCACCGCTAAGGTTGCCTGCATCCGACAAGGCACCGCTGACTTTACACCACCAGTTTTCCACCCAATTGACTGCAAACTTTCTGCCATGGTTCCCATTACCAATGCTCAGCTACACCGCATCATCATGACCTCTCCGCCAAAATCCTGTGAACCTGACCCCCTTCCGACGTTTCAACTCCAAGAGTTTGTTGACATTCTACCCCCGTTTCTAACCTTCCTCTGTAACCGATCCATTCAGGATGGAGCTCTACCGCCGTCTCAGAAGCGCTCAATTCTGATTCCTATCCTCAAGCACGGTGGACTTGATTCATATGACCCTGCCAAATTTCGACCTATTGCAAATGTAACATTCATATCGAAAGTAATTGAAAAGATAGTCGTCTACCAGCTCACTGTTTATTTAGAGTTGAATAAGTTGCTTCCGGAACGCCAATCCGGCTTTCTACCGAGGCGCTGGCACTTCGTCTCCTTTCCGACATTTATGGGGCTATCGATAATTAGCAGCTTACTTTACTGGCTTTGTTTGACGTCAGTACCGCTTTTGACACTGTCGATCATGACATCTTGCTTAAGCGGCTAGAGATTTCATTTGGACTGTTTGGTAACTTTCTTAGCTTGTGCTCTGTGCTAGGACCCCTTCTGTATATCATCTACACTGCTGAGAATGCTTCTGTCCTTAATGCCACTGCTGTGCTGGGTCACCAGTACGCTGATGACGTCCAAACCTACTTACATTGCTTGGCTTCTAATTCCTCTACTGCTGTTCGGGCAATGAGCCTAAGGCTGGATGCCCTCGAGACTTAGATGGCGTCAAACCGCCTGCGACTCAATCCCCAACAAACCCAATTTATCTGGCTTAGCACTCGCCAGCAGCTTATGAAGCTTGATCTAACTGCCATTGCTGCTGATTTCACCCTCTTTGCATTTTCCTCTGTTGTCCGGGACCTTGGAGTCATGTTAGACCAAGAGCTCACCTTTGCCTCTCTTATTCCTCGACTTTGCCGTAATTCATACTACCAGTTGCGTCAGCTTCGAACTGTTTCCCGCTCGCTAACTCCAGACGCCACAGCTACCCTTGTTCACGCCTTCATTACTGCCCGACTGGATTACTGTTGCCCACTCTATGCAGGCCTTCCAGCTGAGGGTTTGCGGTGCCTGGAGCGGGTTTTGCGTTCTGCTGCACGTCTTGTTGGACGCATTTCCAAATTTGGATATATATACGGCTATATACTGGATGTGCTCCACTGGCTCCCCCTCCAACAGCGAATCTCGTACCGTATCATCTCTTTGGTATGGCGGTCCTTGCTGAGTCTCGCCTCTGCCTATCTTCGCGATCTCGGTTACTCTACTTTGAGTTTACCAGGTCGCCGCTCTCTACGCTCTACTGAGCGAGGCATGCTCATTGTCCAACTTTCCCGTACAACTACCAAACAGAATCGTGCCTTCTCAGTGGTTGGCCCCTCGCTCTGGAAGATGCTCCTGTTGGCGAGTCGGGAGCGCTCCTGAGTAGTAGCCTTGAAGGGGCGCTTTATAAATCTCTGTAATGAGTGAATGAATGAATCTGACTCCGTCACAAGTGTCCTCTTTCTTCAATTTCATAAGTTTCTAGTCATATTATACCATATAGCCCATCTCTTTTTCTGTTGGTCCTGTCTGCGGCGTACGATGAGCTCTGCTCTGGTAAGTCTTTGAATACAGATTGCGTCCTCTCCTCTCATCACACGACCTAACCATCTCATCCTGGCCTCTCGTACTTTGTTCGTAATTCATGCCACTCCCAGCGTCTTTCTGATGACTACGCTCATTATCTTATTCCTTGCGCGACAACCATTCAGGAAACCAAAACCTCTCCTGCTTATAAAACCACTAAAGTTTTACTTTCTATGTATGATATCCCGCGATTTTTATGTTTAACTTGCGCTAACAGTGAACATCCTTATAAAGTGTTCTATGGTGTTGTTTGATACCAACGGCGCTCTATAAATGGTCGTGATTACAATTACAAAACAAAACGATGGCACATTTCTGTATCGAACTCATTGGCGCATTCCCGTAGAAAACGTTATACTTGAATTAATGACCGCGCTCACGTTGTATACACACCTTTAAAACACTATCACTCAACTTTATATAAAAGGGTCTGCTTCTCGTTAACAATTGATGTTGCGATTCAGTGCTTTCCAACTGTGTTCAGCGGAACCCTATGGTTCCGTGAGGTGACGACTGGGGTTCTGCGGAAAACTTTCAGTGTGAACAGAATTTTCCATTGGAGACTTTTTGCTTAACATCTGCATATAACTTAATATGGAAGAAAGGTAAACAAAATCGCAAAATCTTATTTTAGCATCGTAAATTACCCAGATTAAGAAAACGCTTCGTAAATTCTACATGGAAAATCTGGCTAAGCCGTGTTAGCGTCGACGCGTCGGTAGTAGAAGCGAGATTTGTGAAAAGAAGTCCGTTTAACTGTGAGCTGGGTTGATGAAAAATTTCCTGTGTAACTGGGAGCTCAATTGATGAAATAAATCATACTTAAATGGAAGTTGGATTGACGAAGAGATGTCCTCCTTGTGCATTGATGAAAAGATGCAATTGAAGAAAATAATTAGTCCATCTATGCGTATATAGAAGCTGCATGGATAGAAATGAGCACTTTATTTGACGTGGAACCTTTCTCATTTTTCCCGCTTTCATTTCGGAGGAAATCCTTTTAACATTTTCGCTTCTATTTAAGCAGAAATCTCAACATTAATCAAAGTTCTTGTAATGTAGAATTCTTTACACAGTTCTAGCTCCCAGTTAAACACAAATCTATTCATCAATCGAGCTCTCAACTAAATATAACTCTTTGAATCAATCCAGCTTTCATTTTTGCACGGTTCTTTGTTAAATACATGTTTCAACCAACGGCAATAATTTACGACGTTAAAATAAGAATTTACCGAAAGAGAATTCATATAATATTATTAGGCCCATGTCATTGTCATCAATATTTGCGTTAGTTAATTTAGCCTACTTTATACCTAAACCTGTAATTATCTGCATTCTCAAGCGTTTTGCCTACAACATAATACGATGGTTTTGAAGATCAAAAGGGTTCCGCGGCCCAAAAAGATTGGGAAACGCTGTTGTAATTTATTTAGGGGGCCCTACTTAGCGGGACTATTGATTGTCTTTTCCGGGTCCCCTATTGTTGCTGATTGATGAAAAAATAATTTTTATTTCTATTTGGGTTCAGTGACTGCAATAAATGAATTGAATTGTATTGCATTTATTCTCAAATTTGATATTGCCCTTGTTCCAACATTTTTTGCTCAAAAGTGTCCGCGCCTCGACGACGCAACTGCAGTTTTAATGCAGAGCAATCGTGCGCGAAGGACTTACTCAAGGTTCCTACACAGTGACCGACGCCTCGGACGAGGGTCGAATCCGCTCACTCAGCCCACACTCTGTGTTAAGGGCCGACCCCTTGAACCAATCGGCCAATGTGCCATACATGGTGCAGATATAAATGTGTGTTTATGTATTTATATTATATATATATGTAATTAGTATGATGTGGTGTTATCTACAAGCACAAATAACTCGCATGATTAGGATACGGGACACAGAATTAGTGAGTGACCCATTTAAGTCCACTGCACGTCTACATTTCAACACCAAACATTACAGTATACACACCCTTATTATATACGCAAATACACATATGAATACATGGGGCTCATACAATAGTCAATATATCCCTACTTTGGTCATAATATTACATACATAAAATACTTCACAAATGTATATAATATTTCATACATATATACATATTCTGTTTACGAGTATACACATGTACTATGTACAATATATAGATATATATGTGAAGTATTTTATATATATTATATATATATATATGTATATGTATATATAAATATATATATATAGATATATATATATATCCGGGGTGTAACAAGCGGGGGCAGAAGGGGCACCGGCCCCCCCGTTTTGAAACTGGGGGGCAAAGCCCCCCAGTTTTAGTGCTCAGTGCCCCTCATTTGCCCCCCAAATCCGGTTCTTTTTTTATGTTTATCCAATGGATTTTTAAGAATACTTTTGTTAAGATATTTTGTGCTCCCGTTTTTCAAATTTCTGGGGAGCAAAATTCAAAAAGTGGGAGGACCAAAAACATTTTGGCGCTTCGCGCAATATTTTTTTCATTATATCCCCACTTTTCAAAACCTTGTTACACCTCTGATATATACACATTATGTACAATATTTCAAATTTTTATATGATATTTCATATAATATATATATATATATATATAATATATTATATTTATGCATAATAGTTCACTTGCGTACATATATTATACAATAATTATACATATAATATGTATGTATATGGTCCTATCTATATGTTATATGATGTGATTGGTTATTGCCTATTATAATTATATGTGTTGTCAATGGTTGTCAATTGAGATTTTAATTGAATGTTGGATGTATGATACGTCGTCGTCTGTTTTCTGTCTCTCATCGTTTTCTCACAGGTTCGGGTGCGTGTGAACATCGAACTCGTGACTCGACGACTAATTAACCGGTTTGGTTGAGAGTGGCTGATGACCCAAAGGGTCATGACCCAAAGGGTCACCGCCCCCCATCGGCGTATGCAGACGAATCCGGATATTATTATAAACGGTTGTTAATGCTACACAGAGAGAAATAGTTTGTATCTCTCCCACTCTCTGTTTCTCTCTCTCTCTCTCTTTCTCTTTTTCTATGTCTATCTATCTGTCTGTCTCTCTCTCTCTCTCTGTGCCTGTCTGTCTGTCTGCATGCCTACTTATCTATCTATCAAACTATATCTATCTGTCTGTCTGTCTGTCTGTCTCTTTCTCTCTCTCAGAATGACTCCTCCATAACTTAGGTTACTCCATTTAAAAGACACTTAGCAGCAGCTAAGGGATACTCCATTATTCTATCTGCATGCACATGTATGTATACGAATGAATGTCTCTAATAAGGCTTTTATGCATATGAATAGTATGCATTTAATTAGCGCCTTTGTTTAGGTTTTATACTGTGAGAGGCGCTTTATAAATCCGTAAAAAGAATAGTAAATAGAATAGTAGATAGAATAGTAAATGGAATAGTAAATAGAATAGTAGATAGAATAGTAAATAGAATAGTAGATAGAATAGTAAATAGAATAGTAAATAGAATAGTAAATAGAACAGTAAATAGAACAGTAAAAAGAATAGTAAATAGAACAGTAAATAGAATAGTAAATAGAATAGTAAATAGAATAGTAGATAGAATAGTAAATAGAAAAGTAAATAGAATAGTAAATAGAATAGTAAATAGAATAGTAAATAGAATAGTAAATAGAATAGTAAATAGAATAGTAAATAGAATAGTAAATAGAATAGTAAATAGAATAGTAAATAGAATAGTAAATAGAATAATAGATAAAATAGTAAATAGAATAGTAAATAGAATAGTATCCAGCATATAATATAAATATATATTATGTATATATATATTATATATATATATATTCTATAAAATATGCGTATTTTTGTATATATCTAAGTATAAGTATTAAATATTTATGTGTCCATGTACATGCCTTATAAAGCGCCTTTTCACGTCGATCTTCCCTTATCCGCCAAAGTGATGTGGTCGTCATTAACAGCAGTCAGTGTACGAAGAACGTCGTCATATCAATAGATATCAATAGATATCAATAGATATCAATAGATATCAATAGATATCAATAGATATCAATAGATATCAATAGATATCAATAGATATCAATAGATATCAATAGATATCAATAGATATCAATAGATATCAATAGATATCAATAGATATCAATAGATATCAATAGATATCAATAGATATCAATAGATATCAATAGATATCAATAGATAATAATTATTGAAACCAAATGAAATGCCTTTCAATACATTCGGAAGGAAGAGACCTACGAAAGATCGCATTACTGTTGATTATTATTAAGCCAGACAGTAAACCAGATCGAAATAAAGTTTTAGAAATGAGTCAACACGTGATCAGCTGATTGATGAAAAATGTAACAGCTCGAGTAAGACATGCAGCTGGAGCACCATCAAGATCATCGCATGTAATTCACTTCATTTCAATCACTGCGTTTAATAATACGCTAAAAAATTCATTCCCTAAGGTCGTATACAAAATCATAGGCTAATTGAAAACTCTTTAAGCGCTACACGCTGCTGTCTTTCAGCGATGAATTTTTATTTTTATTCGTTCAGAAATTCAATCGAAAAATATAAATTATATAGCGCCCTTTCCAGGTAACTAGGCCTATACTCAAAAACGTGCTGTGCATCTCTTCCCATTCAATAGAATAAGTTTTCAAATGGCCATAAGCTATGTATACCAGATTTAGGGAGCAGACGTATAACCTACCACAGACAATGCCTGGTTTGATATGGCTCTTGTACGGGCAAATGGAACCACAATGTCGACAAACTATGATTAGGGCTGATCGTTTTGGAGAGACATTATAGAAATATGTATTCAATAGATGACATCCACACAGAGATTTGATATGAGATTTCTGCTCAAACTGCGGGCATGGCAGTCTAGACAGCAATGACGAACGCACTGGCCATCGGTGGGAAGATGAGACGGCGAGGGAGTGTGGACTGTCCACCAGGCGCCATGGCGTGCCAACGCTAAGAAATGAAAATTCACTTCCAATTTTCTACAGGTTTCTATACTTATCTTATGCCATTGTGATTCTTCGTATATAAATAAAGCGGATACTGACATAAAAAAGGTGTGCAAATATAATTTTAAAATAATTCATCGTCATCTTTTTCAGTCTCCTCTATCCATCTCGCTATATTCCATCAGTCGCCCTTCTCCTTTGCCCAGAGATATGGGACTGGCATATCGAATAAAGGGGTGAATGGCTTCAGACTTTAAAGAGCATTGTATAGTTGTGGGGTGGAAATAGCTCATATTAATTATAACAAACTGGATTTTTCAGGGTAGCTCCAGGATAATGGGTGTCATTAACATCTGTAGCTGTTTCCAGAATCCATGTTGGCGTCCAAAATGACCGTCCATTTCGACAATAGACTACAAATTGCTCCGAGGGTTTTTAGGAACTCTAAGCATTTGTAATTACTCGCAATCTTAGAACCATCGTGAAAATTCACCTGCTTATGCTAATAAGAGTGACGGTCATTTGGATGCCATCTTGGATTTCGGAAGAACATCTTTGGGATTGCCTAGTAGTCTACACGTGTATATTTGTTTAGAGATCTGTCTCTCTCTTCCTTCACATCTTAAATCCAATGCTCCTGAACAAATACTTTGACATAATACAGCTTTTGCTGCAGTTGTTTCTGTTTAACGACACTAAGCGATGCAAGTAATCATTAGCGTCTTCCTCCTCTGTTATCCAGGCTTGGGACTGGCACAGCCAAAGAGCAAGCAGTGCTTAGTTGCAGTATCTAGTAGTGGCAGCAGTTTCAGATTGACGATACTCTGATACGCAAAATCAAAGGATCATTCCTTTTCTTTATTCATAACCAGATTGCGAGAGGTGGCTCGTGAGCTACTTTCACAGTTTCTGGTGGAACAATAAATTCTATTATTAGTCTCTGAGCGTGTGTGCAGTTGCAGTTTGTGTGGTAACAGGGACCACAACCTTATCCTGGCTTGGGACTGGCACTGGCAGAGCCCGACCAGTGGAGGAGAACTGTAATATGCCAAGCACATTTCTATCGCCTGCAACGACCAATGTTGTCAAAAGCGGTCCCTTGAACTCCGGATTTAGTCGGACGGAAGTAAGACAAGTAAGCGTGAAGCGGAAGTCTCTATGATGGCCTAAGGTTAAGCCCTGGGTCAAGGGTTAAGTTCAAAGCCCTGTGATAAGTACTGAGTCTCTGATACATATATAGTTGCAGAGTCGAAGCAGTCAGGCCATCTATCACCAGCTATTTATATATATATATATATATAATAGCGTCGAGGCCAAGGTTATAAATATTAGCACCGATTTTGTGTGCGAAAGTATTCGGTGGCATTATTGGATTGGATTGGATCCAGAGTTTAACGACAGCTTATGACAACAATGGCTGTTGCCGTCGACAGAAATTTGCTTGGTATATTATTACAGCACTTGCAGCTCTATTGGTAGATCTGAAGATTTAGGGATGCGCTCCAAATGTTACCAAACTTTTACAGATGATGCCCAAGACCACTGGGATGTAAACGCTATCAATGAAACGTGAAGCTAACCATCTGCCGAATTTATAAAAAAAACAATAAAAATTTTACGAACTCATTGGGAAACACTCGCTATCACCAGATTTGCGCTTCATAACCATCATTGATGGTGCAAGAGTCCGCACAGCTCAAATTTAAAGAAATTGATATTCCTTAGCGACATCTATCCAATGATTTCAGAATAAACCCAAATATTTTGCATGATTATGTACAGTAATCATATAAGAAAGCGGTTTTATTTGATATCAAGAAATGATATCAAAAGGTCATACAAAAAATTAGTACAAAGTCGATTTCAACTTTTGGCAGCAGATCAGTTGGCAGAAAACGCAAGAATAGGCTGCACACAATGTTGAAAAGAAAAAAATTACCTAATTCATTCAACGCCGACGCAAGTGCGAAGAAAGGTATAGTAAACGAGGGTGTTATCCAATGCTGAGATAATAATAACGAGGGCCGTATTTATATGTTTTAACACAAATATGCATCAGTTACGTAATCATAGTTTTTGTAGTTTTAGTTCTGAAAGACGCAGGCGCTTACTTATTAAATAGATAGCATAAGAACAAGATTGCATGTTGGACGCTTTATATAACGAATTAATATCCGACTATAAAGTGCATTTATTCGTCAATAAGAGACGCAGATCGTATTTTCTGTCGATATTAACGACTGAGAACGCTGTCGAGGAGTGTAAATAAAGAAAAAGCGTTTGTTCCCGCCGCGGAGTCGTTTGACAGATTGATGGCTTCCAAGCCGTACCATGATGGAGACAAATGGGGGAGGTGTTAATGATACAGGTGGAGGGTGTTGATGATACAGATGGGGGTGTTAATGATACAGGTGGAGGGTGTTGATGATACAGATGGGGGTGTTAATGATACAGGTGGAGGGTGTTGATGATACAGATGGGGGTGTTAATGATACAGATGGGGGTGTTGATGATAGTGGAGTTTATTGTTTCCATTTATTAATTGTAGCTATGCTCCATCAGTAGTTAGTTATCCAAAGTTAACCTAATATAATATTTTCTGGGTCATAAAACACGATATCTCCGTAAGTTATGAAAGTCGTTTGAATAACCCGTTTGATATTTTGAGTCATGGGATATACGAAAAGCTAGGATACAATATTATACGCGATGAAATTGAAACTTTATGATGGTGATTCAGGTGGTGCAACTTTAACACTTTGCGTATACCCAGCGATTATCCAAATAATTAATTTGTTTTCATATGTTCGTATAGTGACCAATAACGTATGGATTGGGTTTCAAGTGTTGACTTATAATAATATATAGATGTAACATTCAACTCTCTTATCCCTGTGCTCACTTTCTGTGATTGATTGATTGGTTGATTGATTGATTGGTTGATCGATTGATTGATTGGTTGGTTGGTTGACTGATTGGTTGATTGGTTGATTGATTGATTGGTTGATTGATTGATTGATAGGGCAGAGTTTAACAGCACTTAGTTAGTGAATACACATATTCTGGAAACGATCCAGCAGTCATGACTGCCAATTATGCACTCATATTGTCGTTTGTTGTCTCTAGGTCCTGTGGTTTGGATGAACACGAAGACAGTTGATTAAAAACTTGAACTCGAAGTGATAAAAAACAATGAGAACAGTATTTGTTACACCCATAACACAGAGTAGAGCTTACGATCAGAGGAAGAGTGTCTTCACATTCATAATTTTATGAGTCCTCAAGAATAAACACTGACAGCGGTTCAGTTAGGATTGCAAAACATGGCACTGAAAGTTGAAGAAATTCTAGCTAAACTTTATGTATAACAAAAATTACGACCATAAAGTCGTCATTCAAAAGATATTAGGGAACCTCAATAATTAATGTCATAGACGATCAGTTCCTAATACAAATTCAATTGTTCAACGCTAAGTTGAACATAATACAAAGGCGTGGCGTCGTCTGCTTAGCTAAAATACACGGCTAGGCCTATATAGGTAAAAGGTCCATTCTTTAGGCACGTGCATCTGGTAACAGTAGTAGTAATGGCAAAATCGGTAGATACGACGCTATCACTCACTCAAAATCTTTCTTTTAATGCCTGCTTGAATTCCAAAATTAGTAATAGCACTACAAAAGACCGTCGATTACGATCAGTTTGTGTGACGACATTAGAAGTTGTGCATGCATCGTTTCGCTTAACGCTACATTTCTTAAAGTAGTTTTGCGCTACAAAATACTTGCGATATCCGTCAGTGTGTATGGCGCAATTATGATGATTGGATAGGTGTCGCTAAGGAAATTTGAGCTGTGCGGACTCTTGCACCATCAGTGATCGTTACGAAGCGTAAATAAGGTGATAGCGAGTGTTTCCCAATGAGTTCGTAAAATTATTAACATTTGTCTTTTTTAAAAATTCGGCGGATGGTTAGCTTCGCTTTTCATTGATAGCATTTACATCCCAGTGGTATAATAATTGGGCATCATCTGTCAAAGTTTGGTAACATTTGGAGCGCATTCCTAAACTTTTGGTATTATCGCTCCATCTTTAACCAACTCAATTATATGACGCACATTAGATATTTAAAAAGGTGTGTAATTATTTCGAGCAGTTGTCTCGTTTCCTTAGGTGTATTCACTTGAGTCTCTGGAAAGTTTTTGCCATGTTTTTGGCAATGGACAATATAGTGGCCTAGGTGAAAGGATGTGTTCCTGACATTTTTCCACCTCTTCCTTTCCGTCTTATGATCTGAACCTTGAGGCAGTCATATTTCACGCATACTGAGAGACATACCTGCACCCGGCTTTTGTATACAGTGGTCGTTCGAGAATTGGTAAACCGTCAAACAGCTGTTATTACCACCCGCTCTCATAAATTCTGTACTTAACTAATGAAGAGGAGGAGGAGGAGGAGGAGGAGGAGGAGGAGGAGAAGGAGAAAGAGGAGAAGAAGGGGAGGAGAGGGTAAAAAGAAGGAGTGGAAGATGAAGACGATGAGTGAGAAGAAGAAGGAAAATGGCAAGTAGAGGGAGAGAGAGAATGTTGAGGAGGAGAAGGAAAGATGGAGAGGGAGGAGAGACTGAGAGAGAGGGAGAGGAGGAGGAAGAAGAAGAAGAAGGAGAGGATAAGGGGAAGGCAAAGGTGACTGAGGAGTAGGAGAAGAAGAAAGAGAGTGAGAATTAATATTTCACAACTGCAATTGACGCATATCTTCCGTTTCATAATTTTTAGCCAACATTGCAATTAGTTAACTACTTTACAGCACATTGTTGCTTTACATTACGATCAGTTTGTGTCCGTTCTGTTTACAGTACAGTTACAGTCCTCGTCGCAGTATATCTCGAGGGGGCTGCACTTACCCAGCAGCCGACAGCTACCATGACTCGGCCAGTAAGTTAATTATTCATTCGATTTCTTGTCTTGACTGAAGGTAAAGAATAATTCGGTTTGAGTTAGCCGGATATAGTTCTAAGTTTGTAATGACCATCTTCGTCATCTTGGTCATCTCAATTACCTTCGTAATCTCACATCATCTTAATGATCTTCACCATACTCATCATCTGTATAATATTTGTCATCTTCATATCTCCATCATCTCAATCATTTTAATCATTTCCTACATCTTAAACACCTTCATTATCTTATCTCTTCAACATCTAAATTCACTCCATAATCGCCATATAATCTTTAACTCCGTCACTGGTAGTACTCGGCCAGTGCCAGTCCCAAGCCTAGATAAGGTAGAAGGGCGACGCTAATGGTCTTTGTTATCACACAATGTCGTTAAACTGCAACAACCACCAGGTTCATTCGAAAGGTCGATGGTTAAAATCCAAAACCAGAGCAGAATTTTTTTTTTCTGGTTCGCCCGTGGTCCCCATAAATACGGAGAACACGGTGACAACCATCTGAGATATAGCGAGTGCACTGACCGTACACTGTCGGTGAGAAGATTAGACGGTGAGGGAGAGTCTGGCCACACGCCCTCATATGCCGAGATCGAGACCAATGATGGCTCCAACAGTTTATTCCCGTGTCTGCCTCTTTACCAATCCTCCTCCTCCTCTAATCGTTGGTCATCGTATCCTAATTCTTAGTAATTTTTTATGAGTTGTATCGAAGACTGCATAGAAGTCAATCATAGATTAGATTAGAATACTTTGGACTGGATTCATTTGCATTAGAATTCATTCATTCATTCGTTAATTAATTAATTAATGTATTTATTCGTTTATTCATTCATTCAATCGTTCATTCGTATAAGATTTATATAACTCCTCTTCAAGGTCACTATTTAGGAGTGCTACCGACCCCAGCACACAGTTGAAATTAAAAAGGACAGTTATAAGACGAGTGTGAAAAGTTTCTAAGTGGACCCTGGGTGACAACCGCTGAAAATATATCGAAGTCGATTAATTTGGATTAAATTGATTGGATTAAATTAGTTTTTGATTTGTAGATAGAATTATATTAGCTATATATTCTGGGCCAACTATTTCATCCAAGACGAGTGTTCTTTCAACTTATTGAGAAGCAGTCCATCCGAATGGTTCATTGCTTACAAGGTCACGGGTTCTTCTAAAGGTCACGACCATGATGAATGCGTCACACTGACAGTTAGCATCCTAAGAGCCCTGTCTCGTCCCGCCCCTGAACCCCGCGACCTCATTAATTAACCCAGTTTCCAACTCAGAACATCCTGACTAAAGAACTCTTAATTCGTCGACCATGTCTCGAGACCCTCCTGCCATAAACATCGGTCCTCACCCGGACACTCTCAAAATTGGCATATGAAACTTTCCCTCTTCATTTCCTCACCCTTCCCCTAACATTCCCCACCCAAGCCCACTCAGCGTATCATAGATTTCGGGAGGGTACCGGTACCTCGGTTGATGTTGGTAGCTGGGGACGGGTGTTGGTAGTGGGCACCCTCGGAATGGATACCTTCTGAGTTAGTACACTGGGAGTAGGCACCTTCTTAGTTGGTAGCTTTTAGAAGGTACCTTCGGAGTGGGTACCCTAGGAGCGGTTACCTTGAGCATCTGCGCGGTACTCCGACAACATACATCGCTACGCATCCATATTTCAAGCATCGCTGACAGACGTATACAAGAAACATCGCATTATTAATGTCCCTCTTTCCTTCCTCTCATTCGCCCTCCTCCGTACGTCTGCTGCCTGACAGCCTAGAGTGACGGCGTCAGCTGCGCTATACCGGTGAATTATTCGCCGGCTGACTAGGTCTGTCGGTTGGGCCTTCTCACGGGCGACCTTCGCCCTCTGCTGCTCTCCGCTCGGGGCCTGCCATGCAGCGGGCCGTCCCTCTGTAAGATCCTGCTTTCAACTCTTTAACCTCCGAAAATTGAATGGTTCGTCGACGGAACGAGCGGAAAGTAGGCGAAATATATGGCAGGGAAAGAGACGCTTAGATCTGCGCCGCCCGAGAGGATGGAGAGCGTAAAATATATGGGAGGCTCTAAGGAGATGGGATCTTTAAAATGAACAATATAAATAAAGGAGTGTACGATAGAGGAAGAGTATGTTGACGATGATGATGATGTAGAAAGAAGTGTGGTGGTGATGACGGTGATGATGATGATGATAACGATGTTGATGATGATGATGACGGTGATGATGATGATGATAACGATGTTGATGATGATGATGATGATGATGATGATGATGATGATGATGATGATGATGACGATGACGATGACGATGATTACTACGATGATTCATCTGATACTGCTCTTTATCAGCTTCTTGCTTTCTGCCTTTCGCTGTAAATCTGGATTGAGTCCTGTAATGTATCTAGAATCCAAACATATATCGCATGTATAAATAAAAGGTAAATTCTTAGACAGAGATAGACGTCAGCGGGATGGGACACTTTAATTAATTGCAGTTTAACGAGGACACTATATGATAACGGAGATCATTACCATCGCCCTCCTCCTTTATCCAGGCTTTGGACTGGCACTGTCCAAGGGCGGAGAGTGATGGAGCTAATTTCGAGAAGCATTGATATGAAATGCCTTCAACAGCAAATTCGAAATAGTAGTAACCACCCACTTCTATTCAGCTGAACAATCCAAGTAATCTGTAAACTCATCCCCGCTTTCTCCACGAACACTTAATTGAATTTCAACATGCGGTCAGCTATCTAATGACGTACGTGTGGGACAGGCATTCCTTTGATCTTGAGGAATAAGACTTCATTGAAAGTTAATATCGACCGTCAGCCGATAGGTGTCGTTGCGGGTGGTTAGCTATCGAATTAACGATCTAAGAGATGGGAAGTTGGCGCTACGGTTCACCGATACTCGACTGTGGTGGCGGATTTTAACGGTTCTGTTCCAATTCACTTGGAACCTGTAAATGGATCTGTTACTTAGTAGAAAGTGACTTCCGACTCTACATGGGCTCCTTGCGTGGCTGCCGACCGTTAAATTCGATTCCAGTAATAACTTCCCTTGTAAAGAAGAGATATAGCAAGACAGTTCCACGATCTTGTCATGTGTATGAAGTGTTCGCCACTGTAATTTCTGAACCTTGACATAAATAAAAATGAGGTCGGGTGGCTATTCCTGTCCATCGCCATCTCGTCTTCCCACCAACAGTGTACTGCCTCTCATTGTAGCTGAGTTGGTTGGGCGAACAGATGAATGTTTTATATTGTTTCCTGACGTTTCATAATATACCAGCAGGGAATATTAAATCGCATTCGCAACATTGCTGACATAATAATTATTATCTTGCAGCGACTAATATTTTCTTATTTTCTTATATTTCATGACACCATTTACACGTGACTCATATCAGATTATTTAGTTATAATTTTCATGAGCGCAACATTAGATAACATCATTAAATTCTATGACGCAGTAGGTCTATCGTGCTTAAGCGGTTGTAGGCCCAGCCGCTGGGTAATCTGTTTCATTTGTTCGAGGTTTCACTGTGAGAGGCTATGAGTAGAGTCATCGAAGAGACTCTACATTGATTGCTTGCTTGATTGATTGACTGACTGATTGATTGATCAATTGACCAATTAGTAGATTATATAACATGACATTTAGATTACATTGTCTCTCATTATATTAAATTAGTATATTAGTATACGAACTATCACTGGTAAACATAACATTTTCTTTACATTTCACTCCATTACATTAAATGAGTATATCACATATCTCATCAGTTTTCTATTACCAGTGCATCGCATTGTATCACGCCGTTACATTTCCATAATAACATTGGATCGCATCACATTATATGATTGCATTTCGCCGTTCTTTAGGCTATCCAGTGTCAACCTCGTCGAAAGATGTCACCATGGTCTCATCATGTGTTTCGAAAAACACCATCTCAAATCTCGACAGACTCTCTCTAATCGTAGAGCGAATAACTCTTCCTCCCCCTCCTCTTCCTCCTCCTCATCTTCCTCCTCCTCCTCATCATTCGACGTCATCTCCACCAGTGTCAGCAACCCACACCACCGCCGCCATATTGACGTAGGCGTCCCCGGAAGCCAGGTGCATGGCGGGATTGAACTAAAACAAAGTCGCAGGAAGTGCTGGTTGAACTGATCCAAAGAACGAGAACAAGAACTTGCGTCATGAGGCGCTATAGTAATGTTAACTGTTAAACTGGATACATTGCGAATTGTAGTAATATTGTTACTTTGAATGTAATTTGACATTTATATAGTGCCAAGGAGACGAAATTCATTGACAGTCCAGACCCTATGATTATAAGAGCAAGAGCCAGAGAGGTGACTTTGTTTTCTTAGCCTCGGCGGGTGACTCGTCCTCTCCCAGTATAAATGAGAGGCGTAGTTGAACAAAAATCTTGAAGCATATTTATGCTCTGCTGGGGAATTAAACCCAGGACCTCACGGTTACTAATCCAACACGCTGACCACTGCGGTATATGATCATGTCTAATAATATCGCTGTCGAATATATATATATGTATATATATATACATACATATATACATATATATATACATACATATATACATATATATATATATGCACTGAGCTGTTAGTAGTTGTAAGTGAATATTGCTATGCAGTTATCACAATTGATATTGATGCAATTGGGGGCCCCTGCGGAGCGTTTCGTTCCTTTTGGTCCACCCTTTTCTGTGCTGATGTAAAGTTCGATAAGCTGGGTCTGTAATAACTGAAAAAAGCGTATCTAAGTTTCAACAAATTTGGTTATGATATTATGTTGTTGATTAAAATGCAGAAAGATTAATTGATTGATTGTGGGTATGCTTTATTGTAAACTCTCTGGACACCTTCAATAAAACGACGCAGCACTTTTAAAAAAAAAGAAGCATAGAAGCGAATGTATAATACCTCCAAGTGTATAGTGTGTGACCAAACGAAAAACAATAATAACAATGAGAGTAAAAATTATGATTCTGCTTCTACTAGCACAATACATGTACCTACTAGTGACAATAAAAATAATAATAGTAATAATTATTATTATGCCCATAATAATAATAATAAGGAGTTTCGATCTCCGTTCAAGCTTGGGTACCTCGATGATCTTTCCCTAGGTGGAAACGTGGATGACGTTCGGCAAGATTTGACAAAGATAAAAGAGCTTGAGACAACGCTCGGAATTTCCATGAACAGACTTAAATGTGAGTACTACTCGGAGGCCGAGTCGATTGGAGAGGGTTTTGAGGACTTCAGAAGACGAGAACCAGAGGAACTGACCCTTTTGGGTTCTCCACTTTTCAGAGGGAAGGCCCTTGATGAAGACTTGCAAGAACACGGCGAACAATTTGATCGAATATTGAAAGACCTTATGGACCTCCAGTCACAAGCAGCCCTCATAATGCTGAGATCCTGTTTCGGGGCGGCAAAGATGACTTACCTGCTGCGGACTTCTCCGTGATGGAACCACCCGTTACTGGAAACAATAGACCATCAGACTAAAACAGGACTGGAGAAGATCCTCAACACGGAGCTCAATGACATTCAGTGGTTACAGGCTTCGCTCCCGATTAGAGATGGAGGACTCGGGACCAGAGGGTATCGATGCTGGCAACTTCAGCCTATTTGGTGTCAGCTGCGTCGACCGTCTCGCTCGTGGGCGCCATCTTAGCCGTGGAAGAGTGGAACGACGTGTACCAGGAGGAAATGTTCAACGTTCGTAAGGATTCCCTTCCAGTGACGATGGTCCCGGTTCCGATCCAACAGAAGACCTGGGACAGACCTTTGATAAACGAAGATAAAGCGAAAGTCTGGTCCGGATGCGACAACCCACTTAGTCAAGCCAGAATGCGAGCATTATCTGCCTCGCACGCCGGAGGCTGGCTTTAGACTATCCCTTAATAATAATAATAATAATAATAATAATAATAATAGTAATAATAACAATAATAATATTAATAGTAAATTATAACAGTAATGATAATAATAATAATAAAAAATTGGTAATAATAAGAGTAATAATAATAATAATAATAATAATACATGTCTGACACATGTCATCAGAGACCCTAGAGAGACAAGCTACTTGTTCCAACGATTGTCAGTTTGCATCCAGCGCTTCAACGCAGTTGCCTTCAGAGGCTCTTTTGTGCAGCTGTAGTTTAACCAAACAATAGTAATAATAATAAGTATAAATGATCGTATAACATACATACACTGCACATAATAATAATGATAATAGTAATTAATAATAATAATAATAATAGACTGTTAGCCGATGAAAAAAATAGTAATAAAAATAATAATGCCGAATGGACGAAAATTATTAAAACATTTTTGTAATAATAATAATAATAATGTCGCATATGGTATTACTCTCAACAGAGCAGGTATTCCAGCGATGATAGTGATAAGGATAATGATAATGTTAATGATAATGGTAATAATAATAATAATAATAATAATAAAAATATTCTTTTCTATTGACTCAATTATCTGACAAGTTCGCAGTGTAATAATAATGACAATAATAATAATAATTATTCAGAACAGGTTAATGCGACGAGGTAAGCAATTATAGCAGAAATAGAGGTTTCAACAAATAAGAGGTGATTCGTACCAACTCTCTTCGACATTTGATCAGTATCAATGCCAAGCGTTCTTAAGAACTGCTTGGCCAAAGTCACCCCATCATATTCCGACCCCATTAAGTCTTTCGCCGCTCCGTCTAAATGCCCTACTTCTGTCTTTCAAATACCTCTGATTGGATGCGACGAGGGTCACGACCCAGAGCAACTCTACCCCGTCTAATGGCAAGATCAGTTTTACGGGTTCTGGCTCATCCTCGAGCATGAACTGGAAGGTGTGACGCCAAATAAAACTCAAGCGAAATATGTTCCTGAAATAGTGATGCACTAACGTGACCAGGACGGGAAATTTGTTTCTAAAATATGAACATCATTATTGATATTGTTTTCTAAAGAGCGGCTTAGAAATTTTCTCGATCATTGAAACAGTCTTTATTTTGCTACTGTTGTGCATTAATTAAGTGCCACTGTCTAATGACAGAGCATAAATTGATGACGCTGAACAACTGAGTAAAGGACTTACTCAGGGTCCTAACAGGGTGACCGTCCCAGAGGCGAACTCTCCAACCAGTCGGCTTCTATTTCTGTAAAATTAATTAGATCTGTGTGTCGTGGTTAGTTCTTGGACTACACGCATCGCTGAAGGGAGTAAGTTTATTTGGCAAGAGACTATCGGCGCCATTATTTATGATAATCTTCATATGTGACCATGGCAGGCTCTAATCCATACGTAGTATATACATTTCAAAAACTATTCTTCGACTGGTGGTTCAAACCAATGGTAAGTGAGGTAGCTTACAAGCTTGTATTCTATTGCCCGTTTCCCGGAAGTCCAATGAAGAACAGTATTACTTACTTACTTAATAAGTGACAAATGACATGAAAGTTCCCGGTCTCATTATTCTGAAGATACTAGTGATATGGATGATCAGAATTGGATGGTCACCTCAATGCAACCCTTCTGAGAAACTTCTAGATTGACATTGCATTTCATAATTACACCGTGTCAAAAGTGGACCGCATCGGACAAGACCACACTAGCACTGATACGGCACCACACCGGACCACCTCAATCCAGGCGAAGGTCGAAGCAAGGTGCCTGATAGCTGGTACTATGTGAGAGATCTATGTGTGGTTAAATTTGAGGGCGATTATAAACCTTATATGGTTGGACCACACAGCGAGTAAACACCTCATTAATTAACTAATCAATTTATTTTTATTTAGTGGTAGTAGCATTAGTAGCCTATTAATAATAGTACTTTATTTAGTTTTTTTTGTCCGAGGTAGGTGGTATCTCTGAGGCGCTTAGATATTAATTAATTTTTTTTTCATTTATTATTATTCTTATTATTATCATTATTATTATTATTATTATTATTATTATTATTATTATTATTATTATTATTATTATTATTATTATGTCACATATAGTGTTATTCATCATTGGCATTGATAACGGATCTGTCATCAGGCTACCTGGGTCGCCGCTTGTCAGTGGATTGTAATCTTGACATAGTGCCCTGAAAAGCCACCGCATTGAAACGTTGGATCAATGCCGACAAGTTCTGGTAAAGGAAGTTTGTCTCTCGGGTGTCACCGGTAGTTGTCGAAAGTCGGCGTCCAGTCTCAGACAGAAAGGCGAGGCTCTCACTATTATTATTATTATTATTATTATTATTATTATTATTATTATTATTATTATTATTATCATTACCATTATTATTATTATTATTATTATTATTATTATTATTGAATTATTAATTACCAACCTTGCTTTTATCATAACTTTACTTTCCCACCTTCATCATTCCTTTCGCCTCAGAACCCGACTGTATTAGATTGCATCAGTATCTATGCATTTTTATGGCGCCTTCCGAACTGCACAACAATCCGAGCTAGATTTATTGTTTTGCATTGATATCAATGCATCTAGATTCCGCTTCTCACAGTTTCTGCAAGACGTGGGACCTTTGGTCAACTCAGCTTTGATGTTCATTCCGGCCTCTTACATCGTCCGTGAGATGATCATTGTTGGGTTAAGGGAGAGGAGTGAGACCCGGTCCTCAACAGATGTCAAGGCTAGTTGCAATTGATGGCACTTCGTGACGTGTACCAACGAATGTCTTGCTGGCTACATCTCGTGGTGATCGCTAAGCCTGAACCTTTTTGATTGACTGCATTCAGCTACTTAGCATTGATGATGATGATGATCACAGAGGTTTAACGACATCATATGACAACAATGGCAGTTAACGTCTTTATAATGTTTATGTAATTTAATTTTTTTCTTTTTTCTTTTCTTTCTTTTTTCGTCTTTCTATCTTTTTCTCTTTTCCTTTTTTATATATTTTGGTGTTTCGTATTTTTTGGTCACTTGGACTCTTTTTTTAGCCTCTTTTGGCTTTTTTTCCTTCCTTTCTTTTTTTAATATTTTTTTCTTTTATATATATTTTTCCAGATATTGGATCTTTTGGCCATTTGGGCTCTTTTCTGGCTTCATAGGCTCTTTTCGTCCATATATCTTTAAAACATTATTTACAATTATTTGCAATAACTTGACTAACATACATGTTTAACTATTACATATTGAAGAACATTATATATTTATATGTACAGATTGTCAAGTATATTCACAATTATTTACAATTATTTACAAAAACACATATACATCTGATTTATAATTCCTCATTGAAGCGCTTCATTATTAACCTATACATCGCTGTGATCATAGATCACATTTGAAACCACATACAATTAAGTTACAATATAATGTTGGTACAAGGACTAACTATTGATTTAATCCCAATTATCAACATTCATTTGACAATATCTGTAATTACTATAGTAATCATTTAATTACTAATTTTATAAGTGAATATATCTCTATAATCAGCGATCATATTACTGAGGTCACGTGAGTCAATTAATATGTATAATCCTGATAAACACGTGGTGCATTAACCCTTTCTGAATTCGCAAACAGTTAAGTTACATTTTAATATCTATAGATCTACATACATTGATTAATGATTTAAATAAGTTTGTTAATTATTACTTAACAATGCAATTTAATTATAATGTAATTATAAGATATTATGAATTATAATATTATACCTATAATTAGTATTTTTATACACCTATATATCACTATGATCGATAGTCATGCTACTGAGATCACGTGAGCTAATTAGTATGCGTCAGCCAGATAAACACGTGATGTGTCTAGTCCATCTAAATACACATACAATAAATTATATAGTAATATAAATGAAAGAGATTTAATTACAGTATTGTCCCTTTATTTATTTTTTTAATAGGTCTATAAATGATACTTTGTATGTATCCTACATCAAGTAAATTTTTTATGTTAAATTCTAGTTTATAAATGCTACATTGATCCGTCAGCGTAGAGGCTATATTTTCTTTCTTACACTCCATTAGTAGATGTTCAATGCTGTCTGTAGTCTTACATAAGTCACACAATCCATTGGGATGCCTTCTCATTAGAAATAATCTTTTATTAGTAAGGGCAACTCCTAATCTTAAACGACTAATTGGTACCTCTTTTTTCTACATGGATCTATTAACTTAATATCAGTGGAAACAATTGGGCATATATTTTTATAAAAATTTCATTTATCATCATTAATATTATTGCAATTGCCATTTATTGATTATATATGTTTTAATCAATGGGTATATTTCCTCTTGCTCTATATAATCTGTAGAAGTTATAGAGGATTTGCATTGCATTACATCAGAGAGTCCTCTGTAGACCGCCATCTTATGCTGATGATACGATGGATGGCTAAATGGTATGATGTACCTTATACAGGATGAAGTGGAGTGGAACTTGGACGGAGCTTTGAGTGATGCCGCAAAAGAGTTGGAGTTACAAACAGTGGCTAAGGACTTTGACAAATAGAAATCAAACGCGCTCCAATTTGAATTGCAATGATTAAGACAGACTTACTTATAGGGCGATTATAAAATGTTTAGAGGTGTGTAAGGAATCTCTATGGTTTGTTGGTAAGTGGCGGAGTTAGGACGGATATACACGTAGCAGTTCAGCGATAAAAAATTGGGACGAAAACCATTTATGGAATAAAAAATTGTTTTGAACAGATTATATCTGTGAACAATACTTTTAAATTTCAGATTAATTAGTTATTGTAGCATTTCTTACGGACTTGTATAATTGGCTGCAATGGTCGTTGCTGTCTTTATGAATGGCTCTTGTATTTGGATTACGTGCTTTCATTTGCATTGTATGTCTCTCATTGGTTGTAATGGCAGTTTACTTGAGAAGAGTTTAGGTTCACATGCCTGAAATACAAAGACAGCAGAATGGATATTGTAAATGTGGATGAATTAAAATTGACATATTTAGTTTATGAGCACTTAGATACTCTCCGACCAAACCGTTTTGAAGGTGTTCAAACGAATGGCTAATTAGCGTATATAATGCAAGATATTGCGGTTCAAGAAGAAATTTTTCGACCGATGACAATAAGGCTATTAAGTGGAAAGAGCTGACAATGAAATGAACGTGTGTGCGTGCGTGAATGACTGGCGATTCGCCCTTGTATGCCGAGGCAAGAGATATGAAGTCGGTAAACTGCTTCGTATCCATTACTACTCACTAGCAAGACATTCTTCGAAACCATGCTGCTTTAAATCACATTTTGTTTTGTTGGTAATGGTCGGACTCCAAGAATTTGCAGACTGATGACTATTATGTTGTGCAATAAGTGCGTTTAAAAGATGTCTAAGTTGATCTTACAGAAGGTAGTGATTCGGCCACTGCTCACCCTGGCGTTGCCTTGTAAAGGAAGAAGAGCAACACTGACAACTGCTACACTAGCGTCAATATTTGGAAGTCAGCGGGTATAATGGGCGCGTCTGAACGGTTCACCTTAATAGAGACACTTTAAAAATGCTTTAAAATATCAAAATCTAATGCAATACAATTAGGGCCTCAATGAATAATCGCCTCGTATTCGCTTCGCAGTCGAATTGTGAGCCAAATACATTTAGGTATTCGGTATTCAGCCGAATAGTGACGGTCGGCCTGAATACGAATAGTGGTCACGTGACATCTGTTTCTACACACGCACAAGCAGCGGCTGCCACATTGAGTGAACTGATGTAATTCCCTTACTGCCTGGATCACGGATACACAGTGTTAGCCGTCTCATTTCTAAATTTAGTTTAATTAGTTCCATAAATAGTTTGCACAGATTGGAAGAAGGACGCAATAATTACATGTAGTTAACTGGTTTTTTTTGATAATGTTTTAAATTAATTGAACAGAAACTTTTGCTCACATTGACGCTGTCATATTTAATTTAATTTATTTATCTTATCACATCAGTCAATTTATAAAGCGTCTGTTGCTGAATGACTTTTGAGAGGCGCTCACAGTAAGGAAACTCCGGGGAAATAGAAACGTCTTCAGAGAATCATTATTTTGTTGAATTGTATTGTAGTACATCATATTGCAGTATTTAATGTACGGCTGTACCGAATAGGCAATTTTTACTATTCGACCGAATACGAATAATTGGACCAACTATTCGGCCGAATATGAATACAAATGGTATACAAAATAGGTCTACCGACAAATTAAAAAATTTAGAATGGGAGCAAAATTTGATGGCGTAGTACAGCACTTACAGCTGAAGCTTGTTCTTTTAAATCTTTATGATGATGTCAGATAAAACCGTTTTAAAGGTTTACGAACGAATAATTAGGTAGCTCAATGCAAGATCTTCTTTTTCTTCTTCTAGTTCTCTACCTCTTCTGCAGACATACATCAGACGTCGCTGTTGGGTCTCTTCTTTTAAGCTTTCTAATATCCATCTGTCATCATCTAGTTAAGCATCATCTGCCTTCGTCTTCCTTTTGTCCGCCTTCCCTGTTCTTAATAGTGCGACAAATCTCTCAATGCATGTCTAATCCCTTTTCTTTGTCTCGTTCTTACTGTGTCATCAGGGTTCTTTCCTCTCCCTTCTTTTCTAGCACTTTTTCATTTGTGCTGTGTTCTGTCCAGCTTATTATCTCCATTTTTATCCATGTTTACGTATCAAAAGCCTCGAGTAGGGGCCGCTAGCGCGTTGAACTGCAGATCGAGCGAGAATTACGAATATTATAAGTTTTGATTGAACGGTTTTAAATGTGTCGTAAACCACGTTATCTAGTAATAGCAAGCTTTTGTTTTAGTGTCCAAGTTTTTAAATATCATGTGGCCGTTAAGATTTAAGTTATTGACATGTCATATTCTAATAATTATTGTCTCTGAATGTACACCTTTATGCATAGCGTTCCTCTTAACTCAGAATGCGATCTTCAACATTGAATTTAAGTCGATGCATGGCTACTTAATTAGATGCATTATACGTCGCTGCTAAATTGAGTTTATATCGAATGACAGCGGTTATCATCGAATATGAAATACATATAGCAACTGAGGCATGCGTTTTAATGGTGTTCAAAAGATCCAGCTTTGTTACTAGTTCTAATTACTGAATAGTGTATATCCGTCCTATTTTCTCGTGCGTGGGGCTGTCACAAGTGAAATGAATATCTGCTTTACAAGGGCTTTACATCAGTAATTCAAATACTTAATATTCGAATGACTCGTCACAATGTAGCGACGAGTCATAGTAGGTAGGCCAATTATATTTCGAGAAGAGATGAGTTTTAAGTTTATATTTCAAAATATTAATCGAACGGGATCTTTGGATTGTTTTGACTTAAGCAAAAATTCGAAACAATCCAAAAGGAAAGAGGAGCAGGCAGTTCCCTAAGTCGTTTAGAGAATTTTTTCTTCGTCTTCATCCTCTTTCATAACCTGTTCATATTCATTCTTCTGCGCAATTCTTGGGGCACAATTTTCGCATTCCACTTCTACATTTAAAAAAACAAACACATTTGATGCATTAGTTCCAGTTACATGACGCTGCCTTTTGACAAAGCTCATTGGCGTCGACATCCTCCTTCCTCATTGGTGGGACCTAATCCAAGCGTTTTGACCACAGACGTTTATCTATAGCTACCAATGAAGGTGTTTCAAAGGTGTTCAAGAAATCTCGCTTCTGTGCATGTCAAAGGCCACGGGACGTTTCTTGGGCCAACTGCACAAGCCAGCCTTTTCATGTGTGGCCCAGTCTCTGATGAAAGGACAGTGAACTCACTGAGTCAATAATTCATTTTGACATTTATATAGAGCCCTCATTTAATATTCTAGGAGTTGCACTAAGCCCAACCAGGGCGATGCAAATCAATCTTAAACATGCGACTTATAAAACATTTATTATTTACTCCTTGGCAACAGTCGCATCTCTAATGGGACTGTGTTCCATAGAAAAGGGCCAATAATTGAGAAGATGAACTACAAGTGCTTGTGAATCGTGTTGAAAGTGCAGCAGGAGAATATAACATGGCGTTTAACGCCTCAAAACAAAAGCAATGACTAACACAGAGGATATACTAAAAATCGAAATAGGCACCGGAAGACTGGAGCATGTAAACTCCTTCACGTATTATTTTGGGCTGCAGGGTAACGAAAGATGCGAGGTGAACTCAAGGCTGGCCATGGGGATGCGATTATGGTCAAGTTGACGAAAATATGGAAGAACAAGTCCGTGAGCAATAGGATTAAATTACGATTGATTGGAGCTCAGGTGTGGCCAATAGCAACGTATGGTTGCGAAGCCTGGACGTTAATAAAAACTGGAGGAGGAACGCATTTAAGCGTTTGAAAACAATGTATTAGAATGATGAAGAGAATTTCTAGGACGCAAATGATGACCAACAAGCGGGTGCATTTGTATACGAATTGGAAGAGGCCATAAATGAACTGTTGCAACACATCCCCATACACGAAAACTGCGCTACTTCGGACATATTATGAGACAACAATGGAACAACATTGATGGCAGTCTGATGACAGGTCTTGTTGAAGGGAAGAGGTATCGTGGAAGGCCTAGAATGTCCTGGATTAGCAACATATTTTGTGGACTGGGCTAAAGGGAAGTAGCCTGTTGGTCGCAGTACGTGATAGATGATGCTGGGCTAGTCTTTCACGTAGATCCATTCATGTAGCCAACCGTCGCGAAGCGACGACGGCGTTATGACATGACATAACATAGATTGTCAGGAATCAGATGGATTTATCAATGGGGCTCAAATGTGTATTTATATAGTGCATGTAGTAATAAAAAAGGTGTGCAAAGAAAGAGTCATTGGAGCTCTGGTGTGGCCAGTAGCAACGTATGGTGCTACTGGTCACATGACGTGATTGATATGTATGAACATATATACAGCAATTTATAAGATTCCATAGCCTGCGACATTTTGCGGCGTCTATAGCTGATCGTCTTGATCTTTTGTTCATATAGGCCTAGTTGAGACTGCCTTGGCACAACATCGGACGTTTGCTGTTGTGGGTCTATCTACCTGGAATGACCTTCCTCCGTCACTATGGACTAGACTAATGACTGGCTTGACGTGTCTTCTCACTCCTTATAAAGGCGTTAACAATTCTCAGATGTTTCCGTGCTGAGAACGCCTCTGAATAATTATTCTCGATAGGCGCTATATAAATCTAATGATATGATACGAAGCGATATAACGCTAAGGTTGATAAAATTATGTCGTAGCCTATTCAGCACAGATGGGACTAGCGAGCCGAATTGGCGCTCGATGGATGGCCCCAGAGTTCAACGACAGCTTTCGACAGCAGAGGCCGTTGCCGCCTTTGCGCTCGAGTGGAGTGGATCCGGGAGTTTAACGACCGCCTTCGACAACAATGGCCGTTGCAGTCGACAGAAATTTGTTTGGCATATTGCAACACTGGCAAATGGCGCTCGAACGGGCTTTACATTTATTTTAAGTATTGATTAAACTGTATTAGAGGTGTCGTAATAAACGTTATCTAGTAATAGCCAGCTTTGGTTTTAGTGCTACTGCTTAACAACATCGTATGGCCGTTAAGACTTTTTTAGTTATTGACATTTCATATTCAATTAATTCGTGTATTTGAATGAACACCTTTATGTAGGCAATAACTTTGTTCTTAACACAGATTGCGGACTTCAGCATTAAAGTTAAGTCAATTCGTACCTACTTGCTTAAACGTATTATACGTTGCTGCTAAAATGTATTAACATTGTTGGGGGACGTTATTATCGAAGGTTGTGAAACAGGAATTTATATAGTAACTGTGGTATGCATTTTGAAGGTGTTCAAGAGATCTAGCTTGGTAACTACAATACACAAACAATACAACACGGCATTTATAACCCGCTTTATCACGACAAGTTGTGCTCGAAAGCGCGCATACGTCTCGACGGCGCAACTACAATTGTAATGCAGAGCAATTGTGTTATAGCAAACTTCACTCTAAATAAAGATTTCTTAATCTAGTGCAAAATGTTTTCCAAAGCTATACAGACCACAGCTAATCACAATGTTTACACCAAGATCATTTTATTCTATTCTTTTATTTGACACATATAATTGTCATTAAAATCAATCTATAAGAAATAATACAAGACTTTAATAACTATCGCACATTTTTATGTCCAATTTTGCACACACTGAAAAAAGCAATTCAATTTCTGTAATACAACATTTACACAACCTTTCCATTATAAATAAGGTTTCAAGCATGTAAACTTTACATTGAATACAACCATCATTAAGCAAATTTATAGTTTAAAGATATCATTGTTAATCCACAGGGTAATATGACATCCATGGACGTTGACGACAATTTGAAACATTTACAGTACAGTGAAAATAAATTCATAGCGTCCGAAAGACACCATTTAAAATAGTCTGAACTTTAAACTGTTATTAGTGTTCAATGTCTTACAACATAGATAAGATAATTTGACTTAATTTTAGTTAACAGAACGATGACGTGTGGACCCATTATAGAGCCTTGGGGATACCGCAAGAGAGTTGGCGTGGTTACGAACAGAGGCCACAGAGGCCTTGACACAGACGGATCAAGGGACAAGTAGCATCCTTTCCCTCTTCATTCCGGATTTGGACAATCAGACTACGAGCAGTGGATGAGTCATTGGATTTAATCCATGGTTTCGTTGCATCCAAATGTCTCCAAGGCTGTTGACCATGGTGCGGAAACCTTTATTAGTCTGTTTGTATGTCTAAGCGGAGTTACTTATAAGGCAAATATTTCCTTTGAAAAAATGTGTGAGGAACCGCTCTGCTTTATTGGTTATTGGCAGAGTTAGAAAGGATAAAGCAGCTCAACGATAATGAATTGGGACAAAACCCTGGGATAAGAAAAAAATGTTTTTAACAGATATCTCTGAGCTAATTATGTATATTCCCGATTAGTCAGTTACAGTACTGTAGTATTCCTTCGGTTTTAATGGACTTGTATTGGCCGCCATGGTAGTTACTATCTTTGATTAAAGGCCATTGTATTAATTTTCAGTGTTTTCAATTGCAGATCGTTCTTTGCAGTACTTTCATTGTAATGGCAGTTTATTTGAGAAGAGTTTAGGTTTAACCTTGCTTTTCAGGAATGTACAATTATGTTCTTTTCTCTGACACTTATCCTCTCAGACTAAACTTTTTTGAAGGTGTCCAAACGACTGGTTGGGTGCGTAATACAGGATAGTTAGTTTCAAAAAAGGAAAAAGGAAATTTTTCGATCGATGAAGTAAATAAGTAAGTAAGTACATTCTATATTACCGTCTGCAAACGCACAATGGGTACATGAAAATTTTTTTTAAATAAAAGTTATATAATGTTTTAAAAGAAAGTGTTCATTTCAGCCATTCATACCGAATCCACACGAAGGTGGGCAATAATGAGGGGACAAAAATAACATGAGCAGGACCGAGGTGAGAAATTAACATAGGCGTAACTGGTGATCCTTCAAATGACAGGCGATCTAGATGAAAATTGCAGCCATGAACGGCGCAAGTCACACCAGAAACATCACCTGGAGTGATTAGAACGCAACCCGAGAGATGGTGTTGGCGCTAGACCCAATCTGGTTGATAGCGCCGTCGGGTGAAGGTGCTGGCCCCGAGATGTTAACGTCATAGAGGCGGAATTGGACGCGAACAGGGCAAAGTTGGCCAGCCGATGGCAGCCGTAGATATAATCTGGTTAGGCAGCGTTGGTAGAATGTTGAGCGTTGGTTTCTGTTGAATATGCAAATTACACGCAGACGATCTAGCATGAACACCGTCCAGCGACCGACAGGCGACGCCAATCATCCGAGAATAAGGTCATCAATTATAAAGAGCTGGCCCTGAAATGATCGGACGCCGAGTTGGATAATTGGCCAACCATCTTCATATGCCGAGAATAAGCAAACGAGGTTGGTAGCGCTTTACGCATAGCTGCTCTCTTCTACATGTGCTTCGACCCACATTGTTTTCAGTCACCTTTGGCCTGTTTTTTTAGTGGAGCACTCAATTAATTGCGAGACTAACTACTATTATAGCTTACAGTGAAAGCGTTTAAAAGGTATCGAAGTTGATCTCAAGTAAAGGTTATTATTTTGTCACTGCTCGCGATGGTGGTGCCCGGCAAACATAGGAGGGCGACATGAGGATCAAACGATGCCGTCAAACACCGTAAATTATTGATTGCACTAATCTCAATATTTGTATATCACCGTGTAATCAGTGTTAGCGCACATCAACGGTTCACCCGAATAGAGGCACTTTGCAACTGCTGTGATAGAATGCAATGCAATGATATGCAATACAAATCAATACAATACAAAACAGTACAATGATGACTCTTTAAGGCGTGTCTGTTTCCTCCAAGTTTCCATTTAACTATAGGCGCTATATAAATCTAGCGATATGATACTATACGGTATGACACTGAGGCTGATATCAGTTTCACTCAAATAAAAGGAGCTAAAGGAACCCAAATGGCGCCTCAGCCTCAGTCTCACCCCTTGATAATAAAGGAGGGCGACGCTATTGATCGTTGTTATCACAGAAAGGTTGGCAGTGCTTCACACCCATAGCCGCCTCTTAAGGACTAACTGAGCTCTATCAAGTGCGCCTCGAACCACCGTTGCTGCCAAACATCTCGCTCTGGATTTTTCTGTTGAAATGTTAGATTCACAACAAGGTAAGGTAGTTACTGTGTTAGTCTATGTACAATCGGTTTGGGGCTTTAATAAAAGCTTAAACGAAACATTACACTAATTATTATTGAGACAAGTGGGTGCAATATGACCTAAACATAAAGACGGAGAAAAACAGAACATTTGTCATTTACACGATACATTTGAAACAAAAACTGAAGGAGAAGTAAAATTATTTGAGAAGTATAAGTAAAAAGGCATAGACGGAAGTGAATAAGAAGTAGAAGTACATTTATTGAGAAGTAAAATTAAATTCCACTAGAGAGAATTGAATAAGAGCTAGAAGTAAAATTACTCAAAGAGGCTAAGGCATACTTTAGGCACACTAAATGTATTGATGTTTGCATCGATGTTTGCGAAACTGATGACACTTATGGTGTACAATGGATACGTTTAAAAGGTGTTTAATATGATTTCAAAGTAAGGTTATCACTATAAATATTGACGTTGCTCGTCCTAAGTCTTGAAGATATGAGCGACCATGATAGTGGTCAATAAAGGCAGTTAACTATCCTACTAACGTTATATTTGAAAAAAACACTTCTCACGGTTCACCCTAGTAGATATTAGATTTGCTGGTTTGGGGAGGGCTGACGCGCAAGCGAAGATGATGTCTATTATAATTATGGATTAAATGATTTTAAAGGTGTCAAAATCGACGTAATTAAATAACGTTAATAAAAATTATTAATTGAAGATTGTAGTTACACTTTCCACTGTTTAACAACATCGTGCGACCGTTAAGATATTTCTTTGTCACATCTTATATTCCAATTTTTTTTATCTTATGCATAACGTTAAATTACACGATATTTTATTTATTTTTGTGTTTGAATTGGTTATGCATTATACAGTTTGTTTCCCAGAATTCGGTTTGTAAACAATATTGATTTTTAGTCGATATACACTTACCTACATAATTCTACCTTTTGACGAATCATGCATTGTTGTTAAAATGAATTCATAACGTTCGAGGATAATTTGTGTCAAAACAATATTCCCTGTTTAACCACACGAAGTGAAACAGTTGAGCCTAATGCGTTTCTTAAGATCAGACGATTATTATTAATATCGCATCGTGTCTGAGCATTATATAGCGCCTCTCGGTTCTAGCTATTTACAGGCGCAATCTCTATAGGTGTCACTTCAAGTTGTACCAGGACTGTCTAAGTTTAACAAATTTAACTATCGTCGCCCTCTTCCTTCATCCAGGCTTGGGTCTGGCGCTGCCAGAGTGCGGCATTGATGTAGTATGAAAGTATTGGAACTTCATTCATGCTTGGGATTTGCACTATTTACCAACGAGAATGGATGTATGTATCCAGTGTTTAACGACAGCTAATGTCAACATAATAATGTCGTCTTCTCAACAAAATTGTTATGGTATATCACAGCTATCGATTAGCCAGGCGCTATTAGAATTTGGTGAAGTGGATAGATTATGTTTAGAATGAATCCAGGGATTAACGACAGCTTATGACAACAGAGGCCGTTGCCGTTATGTTTAATATGTTTCCAAGGTGTTTAAGAGATCTAGCTTATTCACCAAATTGGGACTCTAATGGCACTACCGTAAAACACGTTCAACAGTAATTATATAGTGTCCTTGAATAGTGAAAAAAGGTGTTCAAGATATCACGCTTCTGCTCATGCAACCGGGTATACAAATCTCTTTTCAACGCATGAGCCATGTTTTAGGTCAAATGCAGATGGGTTCCTCATGCATAGCCAAGTCTTCGAACATAATTCATTCCTTCATTCCTTTATTCATTCATTCATTCATTTTTTCATTCATTCATTCAATCAATCAATCATTCATTCATTCATTCATTCAATCATTCATCAATAATTCATTCATTCAATCAATCATTCATTCATTCATTCATTCGTTCACTCACTCATTAAATCAATCATTCATTCATTCACTCTAGCATTTATATGACGTCATCCAGAAGTCTACTCGGATGCGATCACAGCTAAACCAGACAATATTCTTGAGCAACTTATGACGAAAATGCTCATTACTCCTTGGCAACAGGCGCATCTCTGATGGGAGTGTTTTCCAGGTGGAAAGAACAACAACTGAGAGGGCAGGTTGGTGGAAATGCTCGCACGGGGCACCATAAACTCACCACCAGAAGAAGAGGGAAGAGCTCGACGGCCAGCCAAGGCTGACACAGGTCAACAAAGCCAAGAAGGCATTGGGCCGAACAGCAAAGTTATTCTATTCTATTTACGGATTTTAAAAGCGCCTCTCACAGTACAACCTAATCAGAGGCGCTCCCAGTGCGAAAAACCCCTAGAGAAAAGAAAAGTCTTAAGAGAACGAGATGACACTGTTTCATTCATTCATTCATTACAGAGATTTATATAGCGCCCCTTCAAGGCTACTACTCAGGAGACTCCAGCACGTTTAAACAGAGCAGTTGACAGAGCAAGTCTTAAGCCTGGCTAAAGAAGGAGGGAAACGCTGATTCATTCATTCATTCATTATAGAGATTTATAAAGCGCCCTTTCAAGGCTACTACTCCAGCACGTTTAAAAGGAACAGTTTTAAGGCAAGTATAAAAGTAGTCTGAGTGGACCCTTGGTGACAACCGCAGCGCCAACGTTAGCGTGCTCCAGAGCAAGGGACCAGCCACTGAGAAGACACGATTCTGTTTAGTAGTTGTACGAGTAAATGGAACAACGAGCATGCCTCACTCAGTAGAGCCTAGAGTGCGGCGACCCAGTAAACTCAAAGTAGAGTAACAGAGATCGCGAAGATAGCCAGAGGCGAGACCTATTGGACCTATTGGACACCAGTAGCAGTAATAGTAACAAAGATCATTGACGTTGCCCTCCTTCTTAATACAGGCTTGGTACTGGCACTGCTGGACCGGAGGCAGTTGCGATGTTGCTACTGTACAGGATTCTCTAGATACATTTTAAATGCGAAAGAAAATTATATATTGCGACAAGTGAACGGGTTTTAAAGGTGTTCAAACTAATCCGTTAACGGCAATGTCACTTTAGAAGATTTACTAGATACATTTCAATTTTTGTTTGTTTAACCATCAGTTTATTGACATCTCATGACAACAATGGCCTCTGACATCATGTAAAATATCGTACATTTGCAATTTTACAGAGCAGCACAATACATTCACATTAAAACTATACATATATTCATCATTATACGCCCTTGCATTGATCGAGTGGCAAACATATTTCGAGTGTCAGTTTCATTTAACAGCTATTTGCGTTGTATAACATACAGGAATCATGATATGCTAACATCATTTGAATAAAAAAAATTAAGGTTTAATGTAAGAGGGTCTTTTTCGTACCTGGATACATTGTTAAGGAACAATTTAAGCATGAGCTGACTTAATTTTATATGGGCACACAATATGAAATAAAAAAAATATATTTCAACAAGTAAACGCGTTTTAAAGGTGTTCAATCTGATCATTGAAAGGCAGTAACAGCAGTGCCATATCGATTGACTAACTGCTAGATTTGAAACTGTCTATTGTCTTCAAGTATGCGTAAAAATAAGTATCCAGCTTATTTAGTTAATTTCGTTGTTCAACAACATTTTTTGCAAACTTAGCTGATTTTTATTTCTAATTGCAATAACGACCTTCACTTGAACTACAATTACAATTATCGCAACAAAGAATTTCAATGTGACAGAAAGTGAATGAGCACCAATATGTCATCGTAAACTAATAATTACCTAATACGTCTGTCCAGCAAAAGTCACCGGGTACAGTAATGTTGTGTCAGTTTCTCCGTAAATCTTTGATAAACTTTACTGCATTGGGTGCTGATTGTCTTGCGTCTGTCGCCGGAATTAAGTAAACAGATGGCCGATTCGCATTTCGAAAAGCATTTATTTACGTGTCTGTAAGTTATTTGCAGCTATTGAATTAAGTACATCGTGCAAAGTAAGTATATTTTGTATTTATTCAAATAAGATGCACATTTAATGGATGAAACTCGATTTTGAATCGGTTGAATAGCCATTACAAATAATACGCGTGTAAACAACGGTATTCAGAGGGCGTTTCACTGGTAAACATTGCGACAACCGCTGAATTTTCTTGCCTTCGGGCGCAAGTAAGTTGCAGCCTTCCTGTGCAATGGTGTACAATCGTGTGCCATTATATTTTCCGACCCGTGATTCTTCACGGGTTAACAACTAGTAAGAATGATAAGTGGCATCGCGCTCCTCTTCCTTCAGCATTTAGACACCCTCAAACCAGATATTTAGAAGATTATAATATATCTGAAATTTCTTTTGTCGCTGGGTGCATTTTAAGAAAAATATAACATTGTATCAATTAACATTAGTCTACATTTAATGATGGAGGAAGGTCATTTCAGGTAGACGGATATATATATATATATATATATATATATATACATATATATATACATATATATATATATCTAAAGAGATCCTTTCCTTCATAGCTGGTGCAAATGAACTGTTAAGTGATCGTAGTAAAGTCAGTGAAAGCAATTGTTCAAAAGGTTATAGCCAGTCGCTATTCGTTGTTTGTTAAGCTGTTAGTTATAAACTATTACCTAAGTATTGTCTATAACACGCTATTGCCACGAAGCTGAACAGTTTTAAGGGCGGGCCTACTTAGTGGGTCCTGCGACCCTTCTGGGCCTCCCATTTGCTCCAGACTTATCAGCAGGTCATGATGTTGACGTGTTAACTTTTATTTGGCGCAAATATATTAAAATTATTATTTCATAAGCAGAAAGTGAAAATATATGCGTATAAATGACTGAGCGATCAGTTTTGATTAAATAAAGTTATGTAACATTCGAACAATAAAATATTCAAAACCAGACTTTTAAGTTGGAACTGTCAGAGAGCAAACAGTGGAGGAGCTTTTGGATTACACGGACGGAAGGCTGCTTCTAATGTTAACTGTGTTAACTGTTAAGGCTACGTTTATGTGGGCGGAGGAATCGCTTTTAGTGCGGAAGTGGCGCATTTCATCTCCGACAGTTTCCCTTCGAGTGTGACATCGTTGACGAGACCTGCGGTTGAACCTAGCAAAGGATCAGGAGGAGGTGGTGGAGGAGAGGGCTCACGTGGTGCGCGTAGCTTCAAAGGAAGCATCATTAGCCGACGGTTGCTGAGCTTGAAGTTGTTTATGGTGAGATGGTCTGTGATGTCGGATGCGGCGGTGACCGGCTAAGGCCTCAGAACGGGGCTCGTGTTACATCAACGTTTTAAAACCGTTTCCTCTTTTACTGGAACGACTGCGCATGAGTTCGTCAGGTGATGAGTTCAGATGGGTCTGTTGTCAGGTCTATATGGGCTCGACTGTGTAGTGCTAGACTGTGAGTGAGGTGTTTTGGGTTCAAATTAGGGCTGTACAGAATATTCGCCTTGTATTCGCTTCGGAGCCGAATAGTTGGCCAAATAGCTGTTAAATGGTAGAACAGAGGGGTCAAAGTCTGATTTGCGCGAAGGTAAGAAGGGACTGAGTAGCTAGCCTCTGCTGTAATAAGTCATCGTTAAACCCTGGATCCATCCAACACTGATAATGTTGGCACATGTGACAAGAATATTATTGTTCGAAATAAACAATTTCTATAGACGCCAATCAAGTCTAAATGCCTAACCTTATTGTCGAACTACGCAAATGTTCTTAAAAGTAGTGTGACCTTAAAAGAATTCAACCGTGATTGGACTAATCGAGGCAGTTCATGCATGCTATGATGTACACAGGCAATGGCATTTTATTGCACTGACCGCTCGTTTCGTCGCATTTAATTCCGTCGCATTTTAGGGTTGTCATATTTTTAAAGAAACCGCAGAACGGTGACACCTTCGTGTATATAACGAACCATCTAACCATATATATATATATATATATATATATATATATATATATATATATATACTCCTTTTGTCTCCAAGTCATCTTTGCTTCAAAGAGACTGCTATGTCCTCGTTCCTGTATTAATAAAAATTAGCGTATACTCATTCAATCTTCGCTGGCAACTCCATGATGGCCTTCTAGATCTCTCTGATAACAAGATAACATATCAGTTGCTATCGATCGGAATTGATTTTCCACAGGAATATTCGTTGATGTGGCTAAAGCTATCGACTCAGTAAATCACATTCCATAATACTGTTACACAAATTAGAAAATATTGGTGTACGAGGCACTACCCTGTCTTGGTTCCAGAACTATCTTAATGGAAGGCTGATATCAGCTAGTGAAAGGTAATAATCACACTTTCACTATGGACTTCAAAAACAAACAGTGACTGTGTTATTGGATTTTAGCCATGTTTTCGTTACATGTCTATTGACCTCTAAGGTCGTTGACTATTGTACGGCAGCCGATTTATTCCGTTTGAGACCATTAGCGGAATTACTTTTAATGGTGTGTAAGAAACCGCTGGACTCATTTACATACTTTTGGAACAGAGTAACGAAGGACGGGGACTGAGCGAGTGAGGTAAAATCAAGATTGGCTATGGGAATGTCAGTCATGTTTAAGATGGTAAACCTCTGGAAGTAAAAATCAGCCAGTACTAAAACCAAGCTGCGACTGCGTGGTCAGTAGCAACGTATGGTTGTGAGGCGTGGACAATAAAGAAAGAAAGAGATTAACTCAAGTAACTAAAGAAAGAGGAAGGAAGAGAAACGTATGCAAGCATTTGAGAACAAGTGCACGAGGAAACTGCTCAGAATTCCATGGACAGCAATGGTGACCACCGAAAAAGTGTATCAAATGGTGAAAGTTGACAGCAAACTGTTGGGCCACATCAAATCCAGAAAACTGCGGTACTTCGGGCGTATCGTGAGACAGCCTAAAGACAGTTTTGAGAACAGTGTGATGTTGGGTATGGTGGAAGGAAGCCGAAGTCGTGGAAGACCCAGAATCTGCTCGTTTGACAACGTCATGGTGTGGTCCGATTTAAAAGGCACAAGCTTAATGAACATCGTAAGAGACAGAAAGCATTTTGCACCACATTCCCATTCGTATAGTCAACCGTCGCGAAGCGATGATGACGATGTGACATGACTTGACAAGAAACCGCTCTGGTTAATTGGCTAGTGGCTGAGTCAGAAAATATATGGTAGTTCAACGATAATGAATTGGGACAAAAATCTTTGATGGGATAAGAAAAATTGTTTTTGAACATATCTATTTTAATACTTTATTTAAATTTCAGGTTCATTAGTCATTGTAGTATTTCTTCAGTTCTAATGGACTTTTAATGGTCTCTATGACCACTGACGTCTATAATGAAGGGCTCTTGCAAATCATGCTCAGTGTTTTCTATTGCAGATCGTTCATTGCAGTTCTTTCATCGGTGTTAATAGCAGTTTATTATGAGATGCTCCCTTCTGATCAGCAGCCCTCATTTGATAATCCTTGTGATTGTGCTGACGATTCCCTCTTCACGTCTATTACAGCTAACCATCTGCGCCAACCTGTTCATAATAAGATAGTTCCTCGTGCGGATTACTTTACCCGTTGTGGTTATATTATTAGGATGCTATATAAAAGTATGAATAGCTTACTTAAATGATATCAGATGCGATTCACATCCTGTCATTAATTGAACCTTTCTACTACCAAGCTTCTATTATGTGTACCAAGCATGTTAATTGTTCGTTTGTACATGCTGTGCGATTGCAGGCATTTTTATTAAAGAAAATACGTGCTTACTTACTTTATTTTGAGAGGAGCCTAGATTCACGGGTCTAATATACAAGGACAGCCGAAGGAATGTCAATCGGAACGATTACTGTAGTCTTCTATAGTTGATGATTATTATTATACTCCTAGACTGAAACTTTTGAAGGTGTCCAAACGACTGGCTCAGTAGCTTAATGGAGGAAATTCGGGTTCAAGAAGAGACTTTCGACTTTCAGTTGCAATGGCGATTTATGAGAATAAGGTCATCAGTTGGAAAGAGCTGATTCTGGAATGATCGGGAGCCAGGTTGGATGATTGACCAACCGATTTCATATAACGAGAATAAGCAAATGAAGTTGGAATCGCTCTGCATTCATGTGTAATAACAAAGATCACCCGCCTCCTTTATCCAGGCTTGGGACTGGCACTTCTGGCCTGCTGGCAGTGGTGGAGTTTAAACATTCGCTTCGAATCCACGTTGCTTTAAAGGTGTCTATGTAAGTCGATCTAAGAGAAAGGTGATGATTCCGCCACTGCTCGCACTGGTGGTGCCTGCTAAATATAGGAGGGCAACACGAGGGTCACGCGAAAAGTTGTCGCTGGGCCGGGTAAGGACAATTCTTTCAGATATCTTAGATGGGAGGGAAAGATTGGAGATAGTACAGTACGGCTGCTAGATATGTTATCATTGTCATAGTTGGATTTTTCAGAAGAGAAATTGTTTGAAGCCATCTGGATGTTGCCATTGAAAAGTTATAGATTGATTATTTGGCTGAATACAGGAACAAGGACATGGCGCAGTCTCTTTGAAGTGAAGAGGGACTGAGTCCTAGTTCGTATTGATTGTTGAGAGGCGACTTTACGAGGTGCGACACTTCTGTTTCAGTGGAAGTTGGGTTGTAGAGATGGTTCTGGAGGGGATCGAATCGGTGTCGGAAACGAGAACAGACCTCATTTGAAGCAATGCTTGGCTCCGATGAAATAGGAAGTTATTCGTTTTAAACCTGGAATATAATCTTCTTGGAAATTACAGTGTAACAATTGTAGTAGTAGCAGAGGTAGAACGTGTTGTATTTGAAGTAGAAGCAAAAGCTCGTAATAAAATGTGAGAATGATATTATAGCTATTGTGATAATTAGTATCGATTCCAATTTATAATAAAATATAACAGAAACAATAATAATAAAACATATCAAATTTCATTATTTTTTAATGCTTTTACGTTTCTATAGGCTGTTCTGGGATCTGATTATGTAAAATATTGAAACATCACTGTACTGCGTAGGCCCAGTGTCTTCCGGAAGAATTAGCAACATATTGACAGAATTGATTTGTTTAAAAAAAAATTATATTCAGTTAATGCATTTTGTGAACAACTATCTTGGTATATTTGCCAAGAGCACTCTTTTTGTGTGAATGTTATAAGACCGTGTTTAAAACAGATGCTATCATTTATAGCTGAGATTAAAAGACTGATTTGTTAGTGCCCTATTGCTGACCCATTTGTCTGCTTGCAGATACTGTTGATGGCTAGAGTTGGTTTATAGGCCAAGAGTACTTTCATTATGTGAATGTATTACGACCTTATTTAAGATCGATGCTATTATTTTTACCTTTTGTAAGCTACTGTGCGTTTGCTGGTAGTCAAATGAAGAATATTCCTACTTGGGCCTGCACGTTTTAATCTGTTAGCGCCTTCTTTTATTATGCAAATGTTACATGACTTTTTTTATTTGAAGCCATTACTTATACCCCTTGCAAGCAAGTGTTCGTTTGCTGGTAGTCTAGTAAAGAATATACTTATTTACTTTATTTATATCTATGATGGTCTTAATATTGTTAATGGATGCGAAGTGTATGACATCACGTCCTCTGTGTGACGTCACGGTTTACATGTTAAACCATGAGGTTGTCGTGTTAATTAGACGCCATTTTCTGTTTAAGACATATAACTTCTACAATTTAATTGCCATGTAAAATGATAATTCATTAATTTGACTTTGAAGTATTGCAGAATTTGGTCGTTAGGGCTTGGCAGTGTTTTCGACTTGTTCAGCATTTAACTACAGCCACTTGGTGTTTCTTGTAACAGCGACGTTCTTAGTGAAAAGCGGCGAATTTTATTCTTAGAACTTTTACCCCAAACAATTCAAACTATGTCGAAGAAACGAATATCAACTGAATCCGAAAACGATGAGAAAACGAGCGAAGACTTAGAAAGTAAGTAAACAAAATTAGTTTATGTTTATGTTATGCAGGTAGACTTGATCATTGCTCGTGATTTCAGTGACTTAGGTGCCTAAGTCCATCGTTTTGCGTGTCAGAACTTCTTAGCAAGCCATTCGCACAGGTTTTCTTTATTTACGCAAATTCAGTACAGTTGCTGTCTACTAAATCGTCAAACGGCCACCAACTTTTAGATAGCACCGCATAAATATAACAAATTGTGATTATTCCCATGAATCTTCATTATATCAAATAGGTTAGCTTTTCAAATGACGGATCTAAACATACATTCAGTTTGTTCTGAACAATTTACGCCTACATTTAGCCATACCACAGTAACTTATTCTTATCATAGGCCAAATAGGTCCCATTGCATGGATTTTACCGTGCATCATTTCATTATTGCAATCGTTGTTGTCATCAAGTTCAAATGTTTATCTTGCACTAATGAAGACCTCTTGCCTTATAATTCTTTTTCTAGCACCCGTTCAAAGAAAAGCCAATGCTGCTAAACGAGAGAAACTCGATTCAGAGAGTGACACAACGGTTAGCTACAATCATAACATAAAGCTGCATTTCCAGATGAATTGGTAGGATTATGATTTAGTGAATTGTCAGAACAGGTTGAACTGCATAAGGTAAATTCTGACTGTCTCCGTGTAGGTCTATTTTCCCTAGCCACAGGAATTGCTTTTGTAATACTCGATGGTACGTGTATTTATCCACAAATTCAGCACTGTATTTTTGTGTCTAAATTAGTCACAACATTCCCTGGTAAAAACTGAAAATGGCGTCTATCCAAAGCATTTTAGCGGTCACGTAATTAATCATAAGGTCCCTCGCTTTATGCTGTAATCGTCGTACATTTGCGTTCCGTGTGAATCTTCGAAATCTGGTCAAATTATAGATAATTGCAAAATAGCTCAGTAACTACGAGAGGTCGTTTTAATTAGAAACTGTTATGCTGCTCAATAACACGAACAAAGTAAAACCGTCAACGATAGGACCTACATGTGTGTCCAATCCTTATTCTCATCACTTTAAACATATGAATCAACTGTGAAGTAAATCGCAGTTTGATGATTATGTTGAGTTAGTTTAATTTCCTAATAAGTTCGCAATGGAAACTTGCATTGTATTGATGTAGTGTGGACGATGTTTTGTAATTAAGTTGTTCCATCTGGTTATGGCCGCTGGCATAAATGATAATCTTTAAACGTTTACGCGTGTAGATCGAAGATCTTCCGTTTGAGCTACTTGAATTTATCCTCGTTAAAGCCGTAGTTATGGAAGTGAAGGATATGAAGCTGGCCAAAAGTGTTTGGAAAGAAAAAGCCGATCTGGTCATGAACCGACTTAGAACTGTTTGTTCGCAATGGAGCAACATCCTTACGACAAAATCCTTCCGAACGAAACTTCACAGAATTCTAGATGCCACTGGTTAGTTTGAAAAATAAGAAAGCTGTCTTGCTATTATCAAATAGAGTTGCTCCAAGTTTCGATATTAGAAAACGAAATGTAATGATGTCCTTGTGCCAGGACTTTCTATTGAGGAAAACGGTGGCGGAAACCATATGTAATGTAATGTAATGCAATTGAGCACTTATATAGAGCCACTCAAATCAGAGGCGCTCACGACTCAACACGAACCTGAACAAAGCTAAACAGAGAAAAGAAAGTCTTCTGCCGCTTCAGGAAGACAGCAGGGAAGAGAGAGAGAGAAAGAGACAGACAGACAGACAGACAGACAGACAGACAGACAGAGAGAGAGAGAGAAAGAGAGAGAGAGACAGAGAGAGAGCGTTAGAGAGAGAGAGAAAGAGAGAGAGAGAGAGAGAGAGAGAGAGAAGCTCCTTCAGAAGAGGAACGGGGAGGCTGTTCCTGCTGGTAGGACCCGCATAGGCGAAGTTCCTGGATTGGGTCGTAGTCACCAGAAGTCCGCGGGCAGAGGAACGACGGGGAACCCGGTGCGGAACAGAGGAGACTATAGTGCAGAGAGAGCCAGAAGGTAGGCGGGGCAGACCAAAGGAAACAGTTACGCATCAACGCAAGGGTCTTGAAGCGAATGCGTTGAGGTGCAGGGTGCCAGTGAATGGATTCTCGAATAAAGGAAGGGATGTTACCAATTTTTTTAATTCCACCAATTAGTCCGGCAGCTGCATTGAGAATATACTGGAGCTTAGAGATAGCTTGAGAGGGGAGTCCAATGAAGGCAATGTTGCCATGTTCGACAATAGTAGAAATCAGAGGATGCACAAGCGTGGACACGACATATAATGAGAGCGACTGTTTTAATAGAGCGGATATGGCGCAGGTGATAGAAGCAGGAGCGCAATAGGGCATTCACTTGCCTTATAGGGAAAGGGTGGGGTCAAGAAAGAAGCCCAGATCTCGAACAGATAGCGAACAGGAGATGTTAGGAAAATCCATATATTGCTGACACAACACACATAGCTTTACAGCAGCATTCGATGTTTAGATTAAGGCAAAGATTTGTCTCTCTGGCCCACTTCATCTTTGCCTAACTCTGAAACTGGCGATGTACGGTAAGCGCGTGAATACGCATATTGTGTTCATTGTATACATGTATCAGGTGTTAGGAAACTTTGTTGCACACCTGTCGTTTTTTGTGTAATAAGTGAGGAAGGTTACTGTTTTCAGCCCAGACGATTCGTTTGGAAATATTGAACGAGTTACCGATCAGTTCAACAATCGAGGCAACGACTACACTGAAGGATGAAATATTTATGCTCCACGTAACAGCTGATGGAGACTGTGTTATTAGTGTTTACGACCGCAACGACTTGGAAATTGTGAAGGATGTCATCCCACTACCAAGTTTAAATCTAGTTTACCTGACAAGTTGCAACGTTTCAAACTGTCTGTATGTAAGCTTCGAAGACAAAAATTACAACATTTCAGTCTTACGCATCTCTAGAGAATCTGATGTAGAACCCAAGTTTAAGATATTGCCATGGAAAAATGACGACCAGAAAATGTCTATTGATAAGATACGCATCTGTGCCAATGGTAGCGTAATGATATTAACAGAGAAGCATGGTCAGTATCCTTCTGTAGTGAGCTTATATAATGCGGATGGTTCCTTGCAGCATGAAACACTATTGCCTCTAGATAGTTTGGTGTGCAAATATTGGGACATATTTCAAAAAGCAACTGGAAACTTGGTGGTGGTTTTTGTCAGAGGCCCAAGTTATGGAAACCAACTGATGGAGATCGACATGAGTGGAATTGTTGAGCGTCGATATTCATCATTACTCAAGTTCAGTGCATTTTATTGTGTGGGTTTTGCAGAAAATTGTGATAGAATTATCATATCTGACCCTCGAGAAGGAATCGAGCTCTTAGATTCTGAATTTAATCTTCTTGGTTTATATAGTGTGCAGCAGGATGTAAGTAAGATCTTTCTTTACTTTGATTTCCACTACGACAGCGAGAGGAAGGAGATTGCGTGTATTGGCCGCGATGTGAATGCTCGAACCAGTGTCATAACTACCTTTCGTTTCATCATGTCGGTGAATGATACACATATTGGTTCTTAGCGAATGGGACAAGTTGTGCTAAGTAACTTTGATATCCCGTGGAATGGTGGGGTCGTGAATAGTTTTGAATAATCTAACTTTTAACTAACTGTGTTAATTAACTTAAGCGATATTCATTCTGAATGTGTTTGCACCTGTCTGCTTATCATCAAAACTCGTTTCTTTGTGATTCGTGCTGTTTATTTTAAAGATGATTCATGTCGCCCTTCTCGTTCATCTATGCTTTGGACTGGCATTGCTAGAGTATGAGCAAAGTGGAGAACTTGCGATAAGAAGAACTTCATGGCAACAATATGTAGCTTCGGGTGATGACTTAATGATGAGTAATAATAAATGCATCTATTAGCAGCTATGCACAATAAGCTGAGACGAGTTATCTGTGATGGCTGAAGCACAAGCGTAGAACAAACCAAGGGATTCCCCTCGACATCTGGCAGATAGTATAGACGTTCAGATTCTCTGGGCAAATTTGCATCGTTGAGTAGAGCCAGATGGAGTCAGCTCCATGTGGATGATCGGGTAGTGTGGGCTGACTGGATGTTGAAATCGGGGGTGGAGTATTGTAGGGTACTGGAAGAAATTGATAAGACATTAAGGTGAATTCGGAAGTGTTGGGTTGTGGACTGTCGTTGGAAATTGCTGGATGATGCTTCGGCGTTCCCGAGTTTTGGATAAGTTGCAGACGCTAGAGTTGTGTGGATTCCAGGTTGATAAAAATAGTCCTGGAGCAATTGGACTTAAAACATGTCCCGTGGCGGTTTTAGTGATGGAAAGATGCGGTTAGTGTCATTCTCTTCCCCTGTCGGGGATACAGATGAAGAGAATGACACCAACCGCATCATCATTATGTCATGAGCAGAATGTTGGATCATTGAGGGGTGAGTCAGAAAGGAAGTTGTCGTTCACTCCTCCAAAACTCTTTCCAACAATCAATCCGACTTGGATCCCGTTCCCACCTCACTTCACTCATTGGATGGGTGTATTGAAGGGTCAGAGCTTTAGTTTATTTGAATTCTGCTGTGGAATTGCTGAGGCATGCAGATTAGGTTGGATGATTTATTTAGCTTATGCAGCCAAATATGTTATCCAACCTGCTCTGCAAGCCTCTACAATTCCAAAACAGAATTGTCTTGGCACTATCATAGGACGAAGAGATCAGTCTGTCATCACAATGATCATTGATCGTCCTCCTCTTTATCCAGGCTTGGGACTAGTAGCATTTGTACTGCAAAAAGGTAATTCGTATGAATGCTTAGTCGACCAGTATTTATAGCATCATTAAGCAGGGTTTCGAAGGTGTCGAAGCCGGTTGAAAGTTTGCGGTAAAGTTTGCCAAAATGGAAAATGATGAGTTTGAACTTCAAACTCATCATTTTCCATTTTACCGTAAACTTTACCGCAAGGAAAATTATTTCCAATATTATCTACTGACAGCTGCAACAGTTACCCTACTTTTTGTCTTGTCTGAAGTTAACAATTGAGACCATTTCTACCTCTTTTCGTAGACGGGTTGATTATTTTGCCGAAAAGGAAGCGTCGCTAACCAGTGAACTTAATGACAAAGAAAGAACAAAATAAACATGGAAAAAGTTATCATCAACATTCGCTGTTAAAATTTGTAGCTGAGGTTGGCCTAAAACTAAAAACAAAGGTTGAAAGAACAGCTGGAGATCAACCTTAGAACCTATGCAAATCGTTACATTTCATCATTATTGCGCATATCCAATTAAGTCATTAAGGGCTGAACATGGTCGAGAGGCTATAGAAACGCACGCGTTTTATTTGTTTATCATGTAACTTATTATAGCTTATCTACACAAATCAATTAAACACAGCAACCGCAATGTATTCATTGTATATTGATCAGTTATGATTTCATCGAAATTAAGCGGCTGTGATTAATCGTATTTATTTATAATTAGAGCTAACTATCGACTCGATTTTCTGTCCTTGTAAGAGTGAGTTTGTTGGTTGGTGTGAAGAAGCGACACCTGGCGAATAAAAAACCTCATCATGGATGTGTTACTAACAGATGCTCCACATACAGCAGACGTCAGTTACATCCCAGCAATGTCCTAGAAAAGAAAAACCACGTGATCCATCAAAATATGTCTGTCTACATATCTCTGTCTGTCTGTCTACTTGTCTCTGTATACTTGTCTCTGTCTGTCTGTCTCTGTATGTCCGTCAATTACAATTTTACAATGTGAAACAAAGCTTCACGTAGCTGCTCAGCAATATGGATCCCAATCAGGCAAAACAGCAGAAATTATATCGTATAACATAGCAAAACATAAAGTAATATGATAAAACATAACCTAACTTAAAGTAATTAAAGAAAACATAACTTACATGTAAAACATAATTGAAAGGTTGTATGAAGCAATTTGAATAAAAAACCTCATCATCCCACATCATTTCACACATTCATTAATCCATCCATTCCCCACATCCATTCATACATTCATTTATCCATCATTCACACATAAATCCATTCATCAATCCTTCCATCGCTCCATCCATTAGCCTTGCCACATATCTATCCGTCCATCCATCCATCCATCCATCCATCCATCCATCTATCCATCCATCCATCCAGTTAGCTAGAGTGTAACGCATCGTGGACTTACTCTTATTACGTGTTCCAGCGAGTAGTTTCCTTATGTCTGTGTTGAGAGCGAGGTCTTCGTTGCGGTTGGTGGCTACTGCAGAGGACATGAGGTGACCATCGGATAGGGAGGAGTAAGGAAGTCCGTCCATGTTAGCCAAGAACCTCTTCGTCTGCAAATAACACTCGCGTATGTAAGTGAGATTGTGCGTGGACGTGTACGCGTGTGCCTGAGGCCAGAGAGGTGGGTAGTGCCAGCGAGAACACACGACGGATGTATGTCATCATTTATAGTAATGATAAACATTGTAATAATTGTAATTATGAGAATATATTCCTTCGCATTTCCAATTTTCCCCGTTATCTCACTGATCCCTTGCATCTTCTCTTCCTCTTCTCATTGGCAACCGTACAACCGTCTTTCCTCAATCATCTCTGAACATGACGTTGCGCCCGCGAATAAGCTGATGCCCTTCTCCTAGAAATAAAGTAGCGCTCAACGCATCTGAAGTTTGAAATATCCTTACCCGTTGCGTACCTCTGTTAACAGTTTACCTTGATATGACACCGTACAAATGTAAACTATAATTGCCATTGAGACGTACAGTAATGGATAACACACTGGCGTGAAGAGCAATGAAAAGCCACGTGTACATCGATTATTTCACCCCATTAGGTTGACTATTCCTCCCATTCGCTAGGTGACGTTGTTTGTTAAGTACTGTGCATGACGTAATGAGAACCAGTTAAATTTGACTCCAGTAATAATTTATAATCATCCGTTCTTACAATGAATTGTAAAGATATTGAGTTCTGTCGGTTTGAAAACCAATAATTAATCTAAGGTTAAATAAAATAGATAAATAAGATAAAAAGATGATAAAATAATGAATGTATTGCTGACCCCCAGTGAATCTGCGATTCGTCTCATGAATTCTGTGTCTGTCGGAGGAGGGGCGCTGTAGTCATAGAGACCGGACGAAGGGGGTCTACTGCTGACCAAATGACCACAGATGACCAGAATTGTCACCTCTGCCATCAGCAATCGGACACAGGAAGAGCCAGCCATCTGGAAAACAACAAGTAATAATGGCAGAGGTTATCTAAGATGGAAGGGTGGAGTTGTGGCTGCAGTTTAACGACGTTGTGTGATAATAAAGATCATCAGCGTTGCCCTCCTCCTTTATCCAGACTTGAGACTGGCAATGTCAGAGCGCAAGCAGTGGAATTGCTTACCACTGTAAAGGTAGTGCAATGCCAAGCAGTTGCAAGCACTGAGGAAGAAAGGGTTAAGCAATAGGTAGTGGAAGCTTAGTGAAGGTTCTTAGTATTATTTTTGTGTTAAATAGAACATTTTAGATATTACTTTTACCAGCCATGAGTAGAAACGACTAATATGAATGGTCACCGACTTCATTTTCTTAGCCTCGGCATATGAAGGCGGTGACCTGTCCATCATTTATCGTCTCATATTCTCACCGACAGTGTGCGGTCAGTGTAAACCTACTCATTTCAGCTCAGTTGACTATGGTTCAGATGAAGCAGAAATCTCGAACAGCTTTCGCAGTAATTTAAACCTCTTACCTTTCTATTGACACTTGCAATCAGCACGTAAACCTTTGTACTATCTAGCATCCACACTAGACTAATAATTGCATATGACAGTGGTTGAAACTATGAAGACGATTCAATGGATCAGAAAGCTGTGTTAAAAATACTGCAACGCAAGCCTGTAAAGTTTAGTAGAAGGTGTGATAAATATTATAGTTCACTGAGGAATTACTATTTTATATTTGTTTATTTTTATTTATAACCGAAATTTCATACCGCCCTTCTTCCAACATCTTTTGCTCAGAAGTGCACAGACACACCTCGAAGGCGCAATTGCAGTTGTACTGCAGAGCAATCATGTGCGAAGGACTTGCTCAAGATCCCTACACAGTGACTCCCCGGCCGTTGGTCGAACCCGCTCGCTCAGCGAACACTGAACGTTACGGGCTGACCCCTCTAACCGATCGGCCACTGTGCCACACAATCATCCAAGCCAGTCGATAGGTCCCCGAATAAGGCTACTGAAATGGAGAATTTATGCCCAAATGTTCCCCTCGGTTCAAAAGAGAAAGTTTTTAAGCCCCACGTGAAATAAGTCGAATCAGTTGAACAAAAAGTACTAAAAGGATAAAATTACGCACTCAATAACTTCAAAATCAGTCTTTTAGAACCAGTTATCTAGACTCAGTACTTTAAAATCAATACTTTGGGATCAGTGTTCTGGAATCAGTATATTAGACTCGTCTCCATGGACTATAACTTTAGAATCAATTCTCTTGACTCAGTACTTTAGAATCAATTCTCTTGACTCAGTACCTTAGAAATAGTGCACGTGCATTCGCAACGCAACATAAAGGTTGTATATTGGTCGGCTTCTGATTCTACAAGAAGCTTCAATTTAATCTGAGCCATGAATTTCATCTTCCTCTCCTTTGATTTCGCAAGCGCTTGAAGGCCTTTTATCGAATCATGTCTATCAGATCGGGACACCTGCTGGTGAGTTTCTTAACTAGGCGCCAAATAAATCAATCAATCAACGAAACTTGATATAGCGCCTGTTCAAGAAATCTACTCAGAGGCGCTTCCAGTCCAACCACGGTCAACGAAGACAGATTTTAGAGTGGAATAGAAAGGTAACAGTGAGCTCCAAGGCAAGAGCATAAAATCCACTTCGGGCAGTCAGACCACAACCGATAAAGCGCGACACTGCATCACAGAGCTCCCAAAGACAGGGACAAGAAGAAGACTCTTGCACTTACAGTTTATCTACAATTACAATTATAATTTAAGAAATAAGTGTGCATACTGTCGAAGCTAGTTGGTGCGGTTCTAAAGTCGTTGCCGTCCTTCCAAGCGATGCCACCTCCGGAAATACCTTTGCTTCTTTGAACAGCAGACTCCTGTAACTTCCTATGTCAAGACTCCCTATTTATATACAACGCGCAGCAACCTGCTCGTTTGTCACCATTAGCAACAAACCAAACAACCCCATACGTCATCGGGGAAGCGCTGCACGCGAGCTCTTTTAACTATCGCTAATTCGTTGCTGAGTTGATGTTTTTGGTGAGTGATTTAGAAGACCAGAGGGATTCGAACCAACGCCATTCGTCCATTAGCGGACACTAGATGACTTAGGGACCAGCTTGGGGTAATCGTGGAAACAGAGGCTGATTGGAAAGTTGTGTCCACTGACGATGGTAATTGGCTGGAAAAGGCGAAGGAAACTGGCGGGAAGATGAATCACCTGGAACTGGGGAGGGATGTTGGGTAGGATGTTGGATGAGTGGGCAGTTGACGGGTTCGGAGGCTGACGTTTGACAGAGCGTGGCGTTTGGACTAAAACTGAGTGCGGGAGAACCATAGATCAATTTGAGACGACGTTAGAGAAGAGGAACGAAGCAGGAACATGTTACGAGGAGAGATGTTTAGCTCTGCTTCATCTGCTACTGATGTGACTTACTGCAGCTTCCGCTACTTCCCATTCTAACATTACCACTATCACTACTCACACTATTACCCCCGCTGCTGATTGGTTAATCAGTGAAATTGGAATCGGGTAACCCGAAAACCCCGGAAATCGGGGAACTGAGAAACTTTTTTATTTCTACAGATAAAGTCAATATTTTTACAGATGCAGCATCCTGATGTCAAGGACATCGCCATGACCTATTTTGTTTTGCAAATTTCTGAATTCTAAGGCATGTGTTTCTAGGGTGTTAAAATCCATCCACGGGCAGCATGCTATACGCGTGTTGGGCAGCACTCCTTTGCGGTCTAACACTACCTGTCAAGCTTCTGCTTTGTAATAACTTGTGTTTTTTGGCTCATCGGAAGTTTTCATTCAACTCCTAGCCCTTCTCCCTTTGAGCACCCTAGCAAATAGCCAAAGACCCACTCTGCAAAGATTTCCCAGAAGGGAATGTTACGAACCATCACGCCCTGAACTTAGTAGGCCTAGACTGTTTTATTTTTGTTTTAATTATCTCCCTCAGTGGGGAGATTGAGAAGCCGGAGGATACCGTAGCGTCTCCCGTAGCTTCTCGTACTAAAACCAGGAATAGCGGATCAGGTATTAATCTGATCACGCAACCGAGGTTAATGTACGTATCAGGTTTTAAGCTGACAAGTAAGTAAACACTTTCATCTTAGCCAAAAGGTTAAGAAGCGATAACGACGTATTATCCTGAGGTCTTTTATAGCGTGCATGCGTATCTAAAAAAAAGTCTTCAATGACAAATCTGACTAACGGTAATAACTATTTAATTCGGCCATTCACAGAAAAGTTACTTCGAAATATGAAAGTATACAATATAATGCAATTTATAAGTAAGTCACATATCATTATATCATATTGGAATACAAAATAACTCTGTTTCCCATCTGAGCCTATGTAATCAATTGCTACTATGTGCCGCCATCTAACGACGTCGTTGTTAACTGTCACAATACAGGGCAACCATAACGCTATAACAAAATTACAGGCCTACATCTAATTGAACCAACTTCGCCGCCTAGCAAAGGAAAGTCTGGTCAACCTTACCGGAGATAAGGATTTCGAACTTGGTTCCTCAGCTATGCGCCCAATGTTTTATCCATTATCCAGACAGGGAATGAGATGTGAGCGGAATGAGAAATGTAAGGGCAACGAGGGATGGAAGGCTAGAATATGGACATGAGAGGACGGTAAGGCAGGGCAGAGGTCGGTGATGGGAAGAGTTCAGGATTGGCTTCTGTTCCGTCTTTACTTTGACCTTTGGCTATGGGCCTGTCAGGAGATTATAGGCCTACGCCATGTATACCTAAGAGCAAATGAAGGAAAGAAGAAAATTCAAGAAGAAATATGGGGAGGGGATATTCTTCACCATTATCATCTTCTCTTCCCTATTATCGTCGCCATCAATTTCCTTTTTCTTCTTTATCAGCTGCGGTCGGTATTCGGTTCATTAATCAGGAGCCATAAAATCAGATCAGAAGATCTTAGATTAGCGAATGAGATTACGCGTGAAGAAGGATGCTGCAGTGTGTAGCTCTTAAGCGTCGAGTGAATGCTTGTTTTATTGGGAACTATTCTGTCAGTGGTGTTCTGTGAGTGCTTGCGTTCTGTTATGGGGTTAGAAGTCACAGCGCTGTTGCTAGATTCCAATAAGAGAGAGAGAGACGGACAGACAGACGGACAGTGAGAGATACAGACAGACAGACAGAGAGAGTGACAGAGAAAGACAGAGAGAAATATATATATATATATATATATAGAAAGAGAGAGAGAGAGAGAAAAGAGGGAGAGAGAGACAGACAGACAATAATAATAAGGTAGACAGACCCTCAGAGACGGGGAAAGATGCTGGCGGTTGCTAAGCAACGGCGTAACGCGAGGGTGAACGAGGTTGTGCGATGAAAGAGCGAAGTCAGTCCATCCTTCCTAGGAACAGCTGCTGAGGAAGATACCAAGGCAAGCGTCTAGCTGAGATCCTAATGCTGCTCTCCAATGGACTCGTTGCCTCGAATCTGACCCATCAAGACTTCGGTCTTGTGTTACAAGCAATCGGACAAGGGTATTTCACTTAAAATCTCCGGGCAGCCCTCGCGAATAGGCTGGTGCCCTACGCTTGACTTTGCAAATGTTGAGTTTCTGCGATTACTATTCAAAGCATTGTCGTCCATTGTCGTACTCTCTGTCCGTGTTCGTCTGTCTGCTATCACCGTGTTTTTAGTTGTGTTGTATTTTTAAATATCTCTTATTTCGTTTATTCGTTTTTATTGTTTATGAATGAAAAAACATGTATTTACTCTCTGTCACTGATTTGTTTAAATTTCGTTTTTATCTGATGACGCATTCTGTTATCTCCGCACTTTCAATGATTCCTCTAATTTACGAGACAACATAAGATTTCGTAGTGTTTACAAAATTAATAAAGTTATGCTATTTCCGGATTTTAAAAAAAATACGCATCCGCGTTTATTTTTCTAATCCAGAACATGTCGTAGCAAATTCAAATTATTTTCTTCCTTCCGTCTGTCCAGTTTTCAAAAATTTCTTTTTCTGTTCGTAACGTTTTCAGCACCTTTGATTAAATCCGACTATCATTTACAATATCTTTGTCACCGGAATGCAGTGAATCGTTCACTTCAAATGAACGATTTGAACGAAGTCTGTGGAACGCAGCGTTACTGTGCTGATGGTCTCGCACATGCGCATTCTCACGCATGCGCACTCTCACGCACAGCACTCAGACCATGTCACGCATTCCTTCGCTGGAGCAGAACCCGTGCGTAGTTAAGTCGAGTATCTGTGCATCGGCTCAGTCTTCACGGATGGGTTCCTGTCACGCATGTCGTATCCTGCCAATCCATCGTTTTGCAGAAGAACTCAAAGAGCCACCTGCTACGCCATTCTCAACTCTTCGGAAATGCTCAAGATTCCAACAGGCGTCTTTCTCTTTGTCCGTGTGAGGCTGTCTCTCTGTTTGTCTGTCAACAATAGTTCCATCCATAGCCTATTTGATTCTGGAATTCTGTTCTGTTTGATGAGACCTTCGACTATTGAATTGTTTCCTATGCTGCAGACGCCTTAGGCTTAGGGGCTCCCAGCTCAAAGACTATAGGGTTAATACAACAGGGTTAATACAACAGAATGATATATTATGTGACAATATCAGATACAAATATTCAGATGTGAGGGGAGGAGGAGAAAGATAAAACAAAAATGTAAGGTGAGACAGAGATTGATAGAGAGAGTTACAGACAGAGACAGAGACAGACAAAAATATGCATATAGAGCACGTTACAGGCTGAGGCGGCGAGAGAGACAAGAAGATACAGATAGAGGCAGAGACAGACAAATGGCGAAAGATAGAAACAGAGACAGACAGAGATGTATAAAGAGAGACAAATAGAGCCCTACAAAGAGAGTCAGATAGAGACATACAATGGGAGACAGACAGAGACAGAGCGAGACAGAGATTGAAAGAGAGAGTGTGCTTTACAACGAATTGTTTGACTTTTTGTTACCCTTTCAGCTTTGTTTGTGTTTCTTTTCGCGTCATCTGGACTCTGTAGGCCTCCCTGTGTGTCTGTCTTTCTGTCTCTGTGTGTCTCTGTGTATGTTTGTCTGTCTATGGGCTTGTGCTTTCTTTCTATTTCCTTATGAAAATCCATTTATCATTTATTTACTTTTATCTGCAGCGTTTTTTTAATTGTATTTGTCTGTATGGGTCGGTCTATTTTGTCGCTCCCTGCCTTTCTCCATATCCTTCTCTCGCTCTTTTGTCCTTTTCCTATAGCCTGTGAAGTAGGACACTTCTAAAGTGCCTGAATAATATAAAACAATTCAACAGTCGAAGGTGTCATAAAACAGAACAGGATTCCATAATCATATGAGCTTTGCATATGACCATTATCAGACCCAAAACAAACGACAGACAAGTATCGTGGTAACGTCTCAAAGGATTAGTATTAATTTTAGCAAATCATTAGCAAGTTTCATTGTCTTAGTGGAACGCAGCACGAGCAACTGTTCTGACTCAAATGTTTGTTTACATATCGAAGGAGTCTAAGAAATAAATACCAGAACATGGCGTCCTCACGTGTGCGCGTCTCAGTGGAACGCAGCATGAGCTTTCCGTGTCTTAAAATAGTTTCTCTGACGGAGCGGTTCATTGTAGAAAACATCCAACTGAGAACAAAAACAATATGAATCTCAGTAACGTCTCTTTGGAATTTAGCACAACCGAATATTACTCTACACAAAAGCCCCACAACGCAACGCGAGGGTGAATGAGTGCAGTATTCCTCCATAGGATACCAAATTATTCAGTGACACCCCTTGTAATGCACCACAATTTTCTCAGACTAAAAATAAAATAACGCGGTAATCGTAATCTTAAAACTTCTGAAGTGACACTAGAAAGCCAGACGAAGGGCATTGGCTTATTCACGAGCGCTGCCACGAATCAGAGAGTCCAGGCACTCTTCAACGAGCATTGACTCGAGCTTTTCGGAGTCTGCTAGCAGACAAACGACGGACTCTCTGGGGGAATTCTCAGTGACCTATAAGGGGCCGTCCATAAATGACGTCACGCACTTAGGGGGGAGGGGGTCTGACATTTGTGACGATGTGTGACGAGGGGGGAGGGGGTATGAGTAATGTGACGTAACATTAAAAAAATAATTTTTAATAAATTTATAAAAACGTCCTTTAATATTTTATAAAGCAATATAAATTTTTTCTTTTATTCACTAGATGTCAATAGCATAGGATTTCTGACAAAATTTTGGTTCTAAATTTATGTTCACTTTTGACGTTTATTATTACTCTGCCAGAAAGAGGAAATTGCAATTATTCTTTTATGCAGTCGTTCAATGTAGGCTACTATATTAAAAAACGCATTATTTTCGAATTAATAATATTATAAAACGTAAGTATTGTAATTCCTGTCACTATTACGTTGCCCGAGAACTATTCTGGCGTATCTCAAAATTTGCCATTAAATTTCGAGAAAATCGATGTTAAAGTTTTGCATAATGTAACGTCATACTAGCGTAATGCGCTATTTCAAATTTGCATAATCGGCGCGAAATCAGTAAAAATATATCTACATAAAGTTAATAATACGTTGAGTGTTACTTTGCTCTATAAAAAATAACGGTCGTTAACTGTCGTTCTGATTGACATTGAGCAGTATAATTCCAGATGATCGTTTGTATCTTATTCTGCTTATGAAGAATCCTTACTGTATAAAGCGTTACTCTAGCAGTTAATAATTATGGTGGTAAAAATAACTGGCATTATGCAATGTAAAATAAACGCACAGAGTGCGAGCCTTCGCAGTGTGAGTGGAACAGAGAGCAATGCATCAGAGAGAAATGCAGCAGAATGCAATATAGCAAGAACAATGCAACAGAGAGAAATGCAGCAGTACAGAAATGCACCACCGAACAATGACACAATACGTTTGAAAATCCGTTTTTCAAGAATTGTAAAAAAACGGTGATTTTTAATGAAATTTTGTGTAAGAAGTCTTTTGAGCGGCTTTTTATGGTCCTTCAAACGACACTAACCCAATGAAAATCGGTTCAGCCCTTCTCAAGATACTTTGATTTTTTTATGATTATCAATCGACTCAAAAATTCGTTTTTTACAAATTGTAAAAAAGCGTCATTTTATGAAATTTTGAAATTATGAATTTTTGAGTGGCTTTCAGTGCACTTTCCAACGAGATGAACAAGGTCAAAATCGGTTCAGTTCTTCCGGAGATTTTTTTTTTATTTTATCAAAAATTTTCCAAGTTTTTAATCTCCTTTAGTCTTCATTTTTCAACTTTTTTATTTATGGTCCGATTTCAGAAATTTTAGTTTTCTGGAGGTTTCAGAAGATTCTAAGAAGAAAAGATTTTGGTCCCCCCTTTCCCCCCTCCCCCCCTCGCTCACCAATAAAAACTATAAAAATTCTATAGGTTACTTCTTTTTATAAGAAAATAAAAGAATAAAAATTATTCTGAACATTGCATTTTTTTAGCATTAATAGACGATGAGTCTACGATTATTTTAAAATGATTTTTTATGCTAAGTTCAGCAATGTTTAAAAAAGTTAATTATTAATTTTTATGTTTTATTTGAAATTAAATGAAGTGGTTTTTCTGGGGGGGGTCAGAGCATTGTGACGTCATATTTGAGGGGGGTCAGACTTTTTGTGACGAAGTGTGACAAGGGGGGGAGGAGGGGGTCAAAAATCAGCCAATTTCGCGTGACGTCATTTATGGACGGCCCCTAATCATTATTAATAAATTTATTTATTTACTTAATTAGTTCACTAATTAATTGACAATAATGAAAGAAAAAATATATAATAAATATTTAATAAATAATTATTAAATTATTAATTAATTATTTATTTAATTAGCTGTCCGTTAGCAGCGGCAGACAGATCAGCTCACGTGACCAGTTCATAGCGAAATTGTCAATGACGGTGTATGAATCCCAGGCAGGTAGTTATTAAGTTAAGCTAGAGGCGAACCATTTGGTGGGTAAGCAATATGCGGTACATGTAATCCTAGATATCTGAGATGTCAATGCAACTGGTCTAGTGTTCGCACTTAGACACCTTTCTATTCTGTTAACACGGTTCTATAACAAATCTCGCTTTCTCCAACTGTCGAAAGGAAATTTTTAGTATCAGCGGTGTAAGGAAATTGTTTTGATGCTCTGTAAATAAGATGGAAAGAAAGCCTTAATGGGAAATAAACTGAAATAAGAAAAGAACCGATAAGGTCAAGAAAGAGCCTTCATGAACAAAGAAAGAAGCCATATGGCCACATGAATAAATTATACATATGTATGTTTGTACATTGTATGTATATATATACATTTATACAATATGTATGTTCATATATGTAGGAATAAAATGTAATAATCATTTATATGTTATGAAATATCTACAACAACCATATGTCAAATATTTCTGTCTCAGCAACCAGTCATGCAGAAATGGAATCAATAACAACACAAAAGGAAGAAAGAAAACAGAAAGACAAAAGAAAGAAAGACAACATAAAGATAAAGGATTAAAGCTTTATACGAAATTGAACTGAAATATAACAAATTCTGAAGACGTCAACAGCCTGTGTTGCTATAAGATGTCATTAAACTGTTGAACAATAATAATGGTTGCAGCCAGGTTATGCAATTTAAATGTTTTACAACGAAACATAGCAATCGCTAGATATAACAAACCCCTCCACTGTTCCTACTCTGACTGTGTCAATCTCAAGCCTGAGCAAAGGTTGAGGGATACGCCAATGGTCCTTGCTATGACACAGTGTCGTCAAACTGAATCTACGAATGTAACTATACCTCGATCCCCGCTCATTTTTCAATGAATTGATCGGTTTATAACTTTAAATACTTCAGCATGGCTATCCGTTTGACTTCACTACAGAAAACAGAACTAACAGGCATGGTTGCTGAACTTCGATATGGTCGATACCAAAAACTTACCTGACTCAATGTGGTTAACTGCCGTAGACATTCTGGTTTTTCTGCCTCTTAAGACTTCTTATACTGTGATTCTACAAAACGCATCGCTTGTCGACAATCATTTAACTTGAAGAAACAATAATTAATTGATGGTTTGTGGATTATACAACCAATAATATTAATTATAATTATAATAATATCAATGACAACGAAACAGTAATTTAAATGGCGCCGAAACCCGGCCACACTAGACTTCGTCAGGCTGTGAATGATTGAATGATATATTAAGTTAAATGCATCACATCATTGCAGGTAATAATAATTAACATCTGAGTCAGTGGACGGCATCAGAAATCTTCTCTAAGACTTGGCAGCAGCGTCGTTGTTTCCGATTCCAGTCGTTGCCAAAGTATCGGATGCTTTCCAGGATAGATGCCAGGTACCAGCGGCAGATAGATCAGATCACGTGACCAGCTCACGAGCGCCCTCTGTAGGAGAACTTTCTTTCACTCAAGCTGTCGTGTTCTTATTTGAATGATTTCTGAATGAATTTAACTAATTAATTGACTTCAGGGTGTTTCAGTGCTTCATTGATAGCTACGAACGTGAGTAGAATATCGAATTTAGTCAAAAAGGTAATTAGTTTGTCTGTATATTCATCATCACCATCATCGTCATCGTCCTCAACAATATCATCATAATCGTCGTCACCATTTTATAGTCATTCATATTCAAGAATAATCAAGAAGACTTACAGCACATAAACATAATTCCACCACTGTTCGCACTATGTCAGTGCCAGTCCCCAGTTGGTATGAGGGAGGAGGGAGACGCTAATGATATTGGCTATCACTCTAAACTTAGACTAAGACCATAACTTGAACAAACTTTTTGAAAACTTAATATTCTCTCCTATGCACAGATTGAGAAGAGCAGTCTCATATGCTAACTGTGAGGCTATGTTGACGACTTCATTTTTTTAGCCTTGGCGTATGATAACGGCTGCCCAGTCCTCTCTATCACCGTTTCATTTTCGCACCGACAGCGCAGTGTAAGAGTACTCACTATTCAGAGTTGGCAAGGGATACAGCTTGAACAGAAACCCTGTGCCGTAGCTCCGTATGGATTTGAACCTGCGACCTCTTGATAAACAACCCAGCACGCTAAGCACCACGCTTACTCGTCCACTGCTTGCAATTTAGTAGTGCCAGTCCAAGGCTTGGATAAAGGAGGGGGGCGACGCTGATGATCTTTGTTATCCTTCGTTAAACTGTACCTAAGAAACAAACAACTATGCTATTGATCACCCCTTACATTCATAACCAACTGAGGATGGCATACTTCAGCAGCCAAGGACAACAACGAATTCGCTGAATGACAAATTGTCGTCGTTATCATCATCGTCGACGTCGTCATCATGGTGCTTGCGCTGGCCAATACAGGGTCCAGGTTCACAGCCTATCTGTGGATGGTACCCCGCAGGGTCATGTGTGCCCTATTCTGGATCGCAGTAATACTTGTCTTCTCCGGGATGATACTTCTCGTTACCAGTAAACACAAGGGCAAGTAAGTCCATTTGAAAATCTGTTGATTATACAATAATATGTATTACATTACAATTTGCTTGTATGTAATAATGTAACCGGTACATAGTATGTTTGTGTAAGGACGAAGCATTGCAGTCGTTCGAAAAGGGTGTAACAAGTTTATATAGCGACGCAGTACGAAGAGAACTACTTGTGGATTGTTCAAAGACCACATGCTTTATATAAAACGCTGTAGCAAAAAATAGAGGTGTTTTGTTAAGTGCGCATTATTAATAGTATATTATTAATTTTACTGTTGTTATTGATGTTATTTTCGTGTTGTTAATAATAATAATAATAATAACAGACAGGCAGACACACAGATGGACGTACAGACAGACAGACAGAGACACAAACAGACAACTAGATAGAAGAAAATGTCGTGTTGCACAACCTAATCAACTGTTGTGTTTTTCCAGGGATTACGAGGTCTGGGGTCTAACCTTCCTCCTGCTAGGCGTTTCCATCCTTCTGCTTGGAGTCCTCTTCTGCCTTCATGCCTACCGCGTCATGGCAAGACGCAATCGAGACGCTGTGAAGACAGCAGCAGTAAGCGCAAAGACTTTTTATCTTTATTTTATACATAAAATTTCTATTTTGCTTGTTCGTTATTGTTATTGATACACGTGATGGTTGATCATGACAGTTCTGTAGCAGGAATGCACTTGTTCCAATTCATTCATTCATTACGAAAATTTATATAGCGCCCCTTCAAGGTTACTACTCTACCCCGAAAACGGCGTGGTCACACACATGGGCCTATACATCATATGAATCATGCGGTGTGCAGTATTAATAATAATAATAATAGTAATAATAATAGTAGTAGTAGTAATAATAATAGTAGTAGTAGTAGTAATAATAATAATAATAATAATAATAAAAATATAATAATAAAAATATAATAATAATAATAATAATAATAATCTTCAACATTTCGATGACCGATGACCAATGGGGTCAGGCCACTCTCCCGATCAGGATGGGAGGACTGGGAATTAGGAGGGCGTCCTCGCTGGCACTTCCCGCCTTTTTGGCTTCAGCCGCGGGCACTCTCCAGATCCAGTCCCTCATCTTAGAATCAGTAGCGGTGAAATCGGACTCGGCCTGCGGCTCGGCCATGTCTACCTGGCTTCAACTTACCGAAGCTTCTGCCCCGACGACGCCAGGCCATAAACAAGCCCACTTTGACAGACCGCTGTTAAACGCGGTTCTGTCTGCACTAGAAGAAAAGCTACAGGATCCCTACGACCAGGCGAGACTAAGGGCCTTGCAGTCACCACACGCCTCGGACTGGCTATACGCTCTCCCGCTCGTTTCTCGCGATCTCAGACTGGAGGACGATACCGTGAGGGTGGCGGTCGGCCTACGTTTAGGGATGGCCATCTGTGAGCCGCACACCTGCGCATGCGGCGCCTTCGTCTCTGCCAGAGGCGCACATGGCCTGTCCTGTTCATTGGGTTTTGGCGTCAAGCAAGACACTGTAATATCAACGACCTTATCCATCGCAGCCTCAACAGAGCCGGTATTCAGCGGTCAAGGAACCGTCAGGTCTTTCCAGATTAGATGGAAAGAGACCGGACGGGCAGACCCTGATACCGTGGAGTGGGGGGCGGACCTTACTTTGGGACGCAACTGTGGTGGACACAGTGGCCGCTTCCTATATCCCCGAAACAGCTTCCATAGCTGGAGGAGCGGCGGAGATAGCAGCCACAAGGAAACACACAAAATATTCTGAGCTAGAGAAGAAATACACTTTTGTTCCAATCGCTATAGAAACCTTCGGTCCCCTCAATAGTGAGGGCCTCGCCTTTCTGTCTGAGACTGGACGCCGACTTTCGACAACTACCGGTGACACCCGAGAGACAAACTTCCTTTTCCAGAACTTGTCGGCATTGATCCAACGTTTCAATGCGGTGGCGTTTCAGGGCACCATGTCAAGATTACAGTCCACTGACAAGCGGCGACCCAGATAGCATGATAACAGATCCGTTGGCAATGCCAATGATGAATAATAATAATAATAATAACAATAATAATAATAATAATAATAATAATAATAATAATAATAATAATAATAATAATAGACAACGGGAGACCCACGAGAAACAACTCATCTTTTTCAAAGTCTATCTATTTTTTTGTACACAACGTTTTAATACAGTGGAACTCAGAGGCTCTTTCGTTCAGCCTGATAGCGACGAGAACTTTAACGCACTTTTGTATAACAAAATTAAAATGTCTTTAAGCAGCTATAACCTATTGAGAGACCAGAATGAAAATCCTAGAGGGTATAGTATGGGGAAGCAATCACCTAAGTAGGAATCCACAAAGGGAAGCACCATATGAGCCATTTCTATCGTTGCCCGAGTAACAGAGAGATTTGTAATGAACCTTATCTTGAGAAAGGATACTGACATTGACGTTTATATAGCTTGGATATGAACCACTTTAAAGGTGTCTAAGTTGAAGTAGACCAACAGAAGCTACGTTCATTGAAATATCTTTTTCCGTAAAAAAGTGATATGTTAGGGTCCACTGTTGAAACTGCAGAGAGCGAGAAGGAATGTTTGTAACAACACACTGGCATTTGATTACCTATGAGGCGCTATATGAATGCTTAGAATGATTGAATTAATGGGTGGGGTGGATAGATCGTGTGGCTGTCAGGTCATTTAACTCTCATTTCATGAGGAAAGTGCTAAGAAAATACGATTATGCTAACGCTCAATTTCAATTCTCAGAGGTTTAACGACGTCGTATGGCAACAATGGCCGTTGACGTCTTTACAATATTTATTTATTTATGTAATTGATATTGGCCAATCGGCTCTTCTGATTGTTTTTGTATAATTTTTTCCTCTTCAGTTTTCCTCTCCTTTTTTCTCTTTTTTGTTTTCTTTATATTGTTTTTCCTCTTTCTATTTTGTATATTTTTTTGGTATTTCGTATTTTTTGGTCACTTGGACTCTTTTTTGGCCTCTTTCGGCTAGCTTTTCTTTCCGCACACTAACGCTCCAACGGGAAACACAATTATATAGCTTTCACTGAAATAACTTTAAGGGTGTCTACGCAAAAGTTGACTCAATCATTGTAATCACTTGAACGACAAAACTTGCACCAGCGTCGATATTCAGCGACATCTCATGAATGTACCAAAACCTTACCCGCAACGTTGGCTAAATAAAAATAATAATCAAAGTTTTTAAAAATAAATTTAAAAAATATTTGTTAACTACCCTTTCTAAATAATTGGCGTGTGCACAGACAGCATTAGTCAACTAGTTAAGATGATGAGTTATGTTTCAATTGTATGTACCTGTTGCCCAATATCAAATTGTAAAGGGTAGGCCCTACTAGCGGGACCAATCGGTCCCTTTGGAGTTTACTTTCCCTATTATCACTCTTATTACCGTTTTTCATGCATTCTTATTCTTGTGTTTAATTGCATGAGATGGATAATAGAAACACGTGGTGATGGTTATGGTTATGGTTATAAGCACTTCATGAATAAGAAGATGTCGACGAATTGAAACAGATGTGGTCATCAATGCTGACTCATGCACTACTAAAAACAATTAGTATAGCTTATTCGAATAATTATGAAATTGGGTTATTAATTGCTGTTTCACTAAACCGACTCTTAACAAAGATGGCCAGCGATGCCGTGCGCATCATCCTATGCATGGGACGGGCATCTGCTAGAGTAGGGTTGGAACGGTTGATCTTTAATCGCAAGGAGACTGTTCTTCCCGAGTTCCTTGAGGTGGATGGCCGAAGGTGTACTGTTCAACCGTAAGTACCTAAACTTTTACGCAAATGGCCCTACACCATTGTCAGATTTTGGTCCTGCGAAGGTGCTTTATTTTCACACAATAGTTGTAGTTTCAATTAAACGATACTGTGTGCTATCAAAGATCATCCGAGTAGCCCACCACTGTTATCCAAGCACGGGACTGGCACTGCCAGGGTGTGAGCAGCGGAGGAGTTCTATTTTACACAAAACGTTGCGTGTCCTAGATACGATTGTATCCGTTTTGTGCTAAATATTGAGATATAAAAAAATGAGAATAGAACATTAGGGCCTACTCTTGTTGAGACTGTGGACAAAAGTCGATGTGATCACCACCACCATAATTACAATCATCATCACCAGCATAAGTACCATCATCATCACCACCATCATAAGTACCATCATCATCACCTACATAATTACCATCATCATCACCAACATAATTGCAATCATCACCACCAACATAATTACCATCATCATCACCAGCATAAGTACCATCATCATCACCACCATCATAAGTACCATCATCATCACCTACATAATTACCATCATCATCACCAACATAATTGCAATCATCACCACCAACATAATTACCATCATCATCACCAACATAAGTACCATCATCATCACCACCATCATAAGTACCATCATCATCACCTACATAATTGCAATCATCACCACCAACATAATTACCATCATCATCACCAACATAATTGCAATCATCACTACCAACATAATTACCATCATCATCACCAGCATAAGTACCATCATCATCACCACCATCATAAGTACCATCATCATCACCTACATAATTACCATCATCATCACCAACATCGGTACCATCATCGTCATCGTCATCATCATCATCATCGACATCATCATTATCGTCGTCTTAAGCATCATAATAATTATTCTATTTCCTTCGCTTCTTACGATTACAATTATTCTTGAGATCATTTACTTTATTCTTTAACAGGCATCAATCGACCTAACAACAAAGTTGACTCGATCGCCTCACACACTCCCTCCTCATACCTCCGCCGTAAACCCTGACAAGTGCGTGAACTTTGACAAGCAATCCCTGTTCGGAGTTAACGTCAGTGCCACGGCTAGTGCAACAACGATTGAGCTACCAACCCCAGAACTAAGAACCCCTCCACCTACACCAGGAACACCGGAAGCGGCGTCGTTTTCCTTCTGGGATGAACTCCAAGGAATGCGGGGCTTGAACCCAAGTTCTAACCCCTATGACCTCTGGACGTTCCCCTCTCACGTGGACCGACCCCAGTCAATGGGGGACCAAACCCGCTCATTAGCCAGTAATTTGCGTTCATATGTTACGGAGGTTCCACTTACCAAGTCGCGGCCGCATTCCACTGATCTTTGCTTGGAACCACTCGTTGGTATTTCCGCTGCGGAACTCAAAGATTCTGTGGAGTCCATCTCTCAGTCGATATACGGCGATTCCTGCATTGAACCTGAAGTATTTTACTCGATTGAAAAGAAACAAAATTGGAAATTGTACAAATGCTCGCGACACCGTTTACTTCTTAACTCAGAACCCGGAATTGAAAAATCGTCGGATTTGGGAGAGATTGATAACTCAGAACTTAAATGCTATTCGAGAACAAGCACTTGTTCATCAATCACAAATCACAAATTACAGTTGAAATCAGAGAAAGCGCAGCGTAATTCACATAAGGAAGAAGAAAGACAGATAAATGGACTCATGAATCAATCTAAAACTGAATCTGTTGATTTAAGTCCAGACAATTCAACTTCGAAGATGAAAAACATGGAGCTAGATGCAAAAACTTTGAAATCTTCCACATACGATGAACAGATCATAGGTAACATCGATCGAATCATCAAACTGAGTAACAAATCGACGTCTTTGAATGATTCTAAATCCAATTCGCTAAGTTCAACATTTACATCGAGGTCGGCAGAAAAGAAATTGGAGCTCCCTGTCGCCAATACAAGACTGAGAAAAGACGAAATCAAAACAAATGCAAAGAATCCGATGTTGAGCGAGAAAGGAGCTGATTTTTACACCGGAAAGCAATTAAAATTAAACAGGAATAGTCGCTTAAGTGATAAGAATGAACAGGGAAACAATTCCAACAGTTATGTAGTAAAGAGAACTTTAAAGAAAATGGACGCGGGGGTAGTTGGGGAGAGTCCGGCACAAGAGAATGGAGGGTTCGAGTTAACCATTGACGATACAAGACAGTGTAAGAAAGAGTTCATATTAGAACTGGGTAAGTCAGAATTTGTGTTCCCAAGTCAAAAGGGAAAAGAATTCAGGTTTGCATTGGGTAGCCCGATACCTGGGAGGAGAGAATTAAAACTTGGTAGCCCTAGCCGAGAAAGAAAATGGTCCATATTGGCATTGGATAGTACTACGCAACCAAAAAGAGCGTTAGAATTCGGTAACCAAAGTAAAGAAAGAAGCGAGTCGAGAAAAGCATTCGGAGGTCCAATACATGAAAAAGAAGAGTTGGATTTGGATAATCCCATAAAAGAGAATAGAGAGTTACCATTGGGATATCCTATCCAAAGGAAAAGGGAGTCAGCACTGGAATGCCTAACGCGTGAGAAAAGAGAGCTGGAATTGGGAAGTCCAATACAACAAGAAAGAGAATTAGTATTGGGTAGTTCAATAGAAGGGGAAAGACAGTTAGCATTGGACAGTCTAAGTCAGGATAGAACAGAATCCGAGTTACAACTGGGCGATGAAAAGCAAGTGGAAAAAGAAATGGGATTAGTTTTGAAGAGTCCAAAGCATAAAATCGTGGAGTTAGATCTAACGTCCAAAAGTTTGATTGCGGAGAAGAAATGTCTGGGACCTGCTATGATTCGGAAACCTCCGAGGCAAGACTTTGAGTTCAGTATGATCAGCCCAAAGCTTCCAAAACGAGCCACTTTACATCGGAGTTCCCCATCCAGAATCACCGCACACAGCGAAGAGGACACACAGGGACAGCAACAGTCCCTTCGACACTGCAATACTCCCTCTTTGGAACTCTCTCTAGACGAATCCTTCTCCGATTATCGCATCCATGATCCTTCCAAATATCCTGAAGATTTTTTCGTTTACAATCACGACTCTTTCAATGTCAATGAAACACTGAACAGGTCAAAGGTGAAGAGTGACACGAGTACTTCCATCGAAAGCGTTGACCACACAAAATTGATGCTTCGAACGAGGTATCTCCGAAGTGGGTCCGTCATGAAGCGAATCGGACCTGCAAGGGTGACGATCACGCCACTCAGGTCAGGCAGAGCTGATGCTTCCACCTGGAGCGATATCCAGGACATGGGGAGTAGTCCTTGGAATGACCTTCACAGTCATGAGAATCCTAGTGTCGGTCAAGGCGGACGAGAATCTGATAGAACAGAGACAAAGACTATTGGACAGAAAAATATTAAATCATTTAATGTTTAAGAATGCAGAGGTTTGAGTTAGGGTTAGGATCAGGGTTAGGGTTAGAGTCAGGGTTCTGGTCAGGGAATATTTTTCAGCCCCATTTGCATGATTGAGGGTGAAGCAGAAGCACCTAGGACCATTCTTCAAAATGTGGGACCTTTTGACAAGGCAGTTATTCTGTATCGCTCGAACGACCTTGCCCTAAGACGTCTTTCAATTCTTTTGATAACTAGGTCTATATGTAATGTATAATGTATTTACTAATTGTGTTACTGTCATACAATAATACATTAAACATACATTACAAGAGCTTTGCTGTAAGGTAACCAACGGAAGTGATTTTTTCGGTTTAATTTCACTCGATGATCTACACTTTCAGTCAAGTCATCCATTGTTGACGTCACACATTTTATGTGTAACCGAAAACTTCAAATCCGGAGATTTATGAATTTTATCAATCTCAGGACCCATTAAATATATTACGAATGCAAAAAAATCGAATTTTTGAACCCCCTCCCCTTTGTTGCACCACGTACGTTTCGTTGATCTCTGCCCATACGTACGAACATCGGAACTCTACCCCCTCCTTCATTGCAAAGTTGATTTTACCCCAAGCTATTTATTTTTTCTAAGCAACATATTTGCCAGCTTAAATTTGTTAGCTGTTATGAAGAAATAAAACGCTAATGTCATTTGCATTTTAACAAGTTTAACAAGATAAAATTGATTAAGCAGGAATAATAGTCGGTGATTGGGTTTCCAGTTCGAATTATAATATTCCGTAATGTGGACTAAGGCAATAAAGTAAATTAAATTTAAATAGTGAGATCATCTGAACGGCGAACAATTTTCCGAAAATTGTTTCTATGATTATTATAGTAACATTGAAACTCAGAATTTTGTTTACTTGAGACTGATAGCTTCGACTCTTTATTACATCCATGATTCTCGGTTAGTTGTCTGCTTTTCTCTCTGAATTGAGCGGAGTAACTTGTGATTGGTGATAATTGGTATTTATATATTATCTGCACAAAACTATATTAAGGGTGTTTAAATGGGTTTCAGTGTGTGGTAATTTTGAGGAGGTGCAACACAAAGCGACATTCGTGCGGCCAAATACAACAAGGCGAATTTAGCGCACACAGAGTCTTATGTCAATTATTAGAATTCAGCCAACAATTATTAGATTACCAACGTCATAATCTGCATGACCAGCCATTTGGCGGCGATGGGCACGAATAAATGGCTGACCGAATCTCATAAAATGCACTACATGAGCGATTCAAAGGAAAAAGAAACGCAGACAGTCTAAGACGACGATGGATAGATAATATAAATGATTAGGCCTACATTAGGCATCACTTGAGCCGACACTAACGGGAGCAATGGACTTTACAGCAACCCAATAACCATGGAGGTCTGTCATTGTCACTTTACATGCCAATACAATTAATTTTCACTCTACGTTGATCGACTCTGTGTTGAATGTCTTGTGTCATCGTCTCTTATTCTATGCAGTCTTGAAATCAGAACTATATTCTGCAGTCAAATCATTAACATTGAGAGAAATCGGTTATATAATCATTTGTGAAACCTCTAAGAAGTTCAAACATGCGATCGCATGTTTGAACTTCTTAGAGGTCAAGCGATGTAGATATGCAGGTGCCGCGTTTAAGTATTTTAACTCTAGCCCGTCGTGCATTCTCTTGTACATCTGTTACACCATCTTCGTCTAACTGACGTCCCACTGCCTCCAGTGCTCATTGGGTTTTTATCATAGTCCTATTCTCACACACTGCACCCGTTCCTTTTAGTTAGCAGCATCGTTCCTTTTCTGTTGTGAGTCCTATCACTTGGAATGGGCTTCCTCTGGACATCCGGCTTTCATCTAGGAATTCCTCATCTTCTTCCTATTCTTCTCATAAGTATTACCTCTTTGGACGTGGTTGGACTGGAAGCGTCTCTGAGTAATTTCTTTAAAGAGGCGCTATGTAAAGGTTGATTGATTGATTGATTGATTGATTGATTGATTGATTGATGCATACTTATATTACTGCAACAATTTTATATTCCGCCCCATCAAGTTTACCTACTCAGGAGCATTCCCATCTCAACCCCGATCGAACAGGACAGTCTGAAGGGCAGTCTGACCAATTCATATCGCAGGACCAGCCACTGAGAGCAATCCGGGGTACAATATGTTCAGCATGTGCAGCTGAGCGTAGAGAACAACGGCGGTAGACGTGCGTGTTGGGGCAACCTTATTTTCCGCAACCTGTTGTTATTAACCGAAATGGAGGAATGTTCTAACATGATGTTGATCCTGTTTTTCCTAGATTGATGTTCATTGCAATTCGTTACCAAGTAGGTGGCTTCTGTCTTAGTTAGAGAGGATTAATATTGGCCTCCTTCAGTATCCCAAATAAACTTATATAACGCCACTCGATGTCAGAACGCTCAGGCCTCAACACATAGCTAAATGGAGAACAGGAAGGTCTAAAGGAGCCCGCGGAAAAGGAAGTAGGAGGCTGTTCCAGGTGGTTGGGACTCATGTAGGCGAGGCTCCAAGATCGGGCTGTGGCAAACTTACACCTGGTACTACCAGAGTACGAACAGTGGCGAAGATATGAGAAATGAAATTTATACTAGGGCGTTGGTTATGTGGTTTGAGCCTCAAACCACATAACCAATGACCTGATATAAATTTCATTTCTCATATCTTCGGACATTGGAACCTCAAACTTTGAGGTCCCAATGTCCGTTTTGAAGAGGCGACAAAAGACGCCGACGCTATCTGTCGAATAAAACAAAAACAGAAGATGATTTTGACTAAGGCTGTCAAATATTTTGAAATCATGGGCCGGGTACCCGTCGATCAATGCAGCGGGTACCCGGGTACTCGACCGCGCGGAAATTTTGTTGGAAACTGTAGGTAATCGCGCATTTTCAGGGAATGCCGGGCCCCAAAGTACCGATTCCATAGCCTTGGCAGTCAGCCTCGGGCGGGTATCCGGGTACCCGGTTACCCGTTGACAGCCTTAGTTGTAACCAGAGGTCTTATAACCGTATTCATTCACTTCAAATGTCCAAATACTAGACACTGGAAAGCTATACTTAGGACACAAATTTATTCACTAGCGCTGCGTCGAGTTTCTGTGGTTGTCTGCGGAGTTATCAAACGGAGAACCAAATACGGTTGCCATGGAGACCAAAGATGGGAGTAGGCAGTGGATGGTTTACTAAGACCAGATTCGCCAGCGCTAATGCTGTATAAGGCATACTAATGAGTCGGGGTATGACAAGATGTGGTTGGTGAGTGACAATGACTGGTGGAAGGACTGGTAATTGGGTAGATTTATAGCAGAGGCAATCCACGGACCGTATGATATTAACAAGAAATTTTACCAGTGATTACATTTGACATCATACGGGCTAATGCAGAGAGCGCCTCTGAGTAGATAGCTAAGGGGCGCTATATGAATGTTCCATTGCATTACATTAAAATTTAAGTCTTTTCATTTGATGAGCTCCAAAATAAAGGAGACCAGTCTTCCCAACGCTTATTCAAACACGTGCGCAAAAGCCATGTTGCGTCGACCCTTCCAATGCATTGTAATTATCAAGAGAGGCAATGCATACCTTGACTGCAACATGGTATAACGGTGGCAGAGAAAACGATGACCATTTTCGGCACTATTTAAAAATAGAACCTCTATCATTGGTCTATATTTTCCATTTACTGCGCTTCTATTTTCATTCGTTGGTCCATTTATCGTTAATGGAGCTTCTATTTTCAGTCAGAGTCACTGTGTGACAGTGTTGTTATGATACTCATCAAATTCCAACTGCGTTGAAAACATAATTAACGATGTCATCAGCATTCCATAAAATGCACTTTCGCGTGTTCATAATAGGTCGGTTCCTCGGGCTACTGATTTCACCCGGTGAGGCTTCATTATATGGTTACTTAATTCCCGTTGACTTTTCTTCCTGACAGGCCTTCATTTTGCTATCCGGCATTGTTTTAAAATTTAGATGTCTTCGACAAATTATGTAAATAGATACTTTTGATCGTACTTGTTAATTTGTACATCCCGTGCGTTTGCAGACGTCTGATTAAAGAATATAATTAGCTACTTTCTCACTTCTTCACCCTTCCTCTCCTTAGCCGCCAAAGCATTGCAAAGCTAATTCGAACGAGGTATGGGGAACGCATAGTTTCATAAACGCCACCCGATACACGGCGCTATATGTAGCTGCAGGTCTTCTCTGAATGACGAGCTAATTGTGTTAGATGACAGTTCTAGATGAAGGTAGATGAAAAAGGAGTCGTCGCTAGGTGTCGCTGCTCTAGAACTCTAGATGGCGCTAACTTGGTTTACCCCTACATAGACCTCTGCGAAAAGAATTTTTGCAGATTCAATTAGGAGACTCGGCGTGAGAGAGAATTCGTCGAACGACATAATTATATGTGACAAAAACGACATATTGAATTAGTCACGTGCTCAGACCTGCTGTGTGCTAACGCAGCCTATCGCTTCATGCAGTTGTTATATTTGTTGCTATCTTCTAAGGTTGGTGCTTTTAAAATTTGTTGGCAATCGAAGGACGGCACCTGTCTAAGAGTAGACCTACAATTATGATGACGTCGTTCTCTGTCTCATGGTACATTTGTACATTACACAGGTCATTAGAGTCGCCCTCCTTCTTTATCTAGGCTTGGGACTGGCACTACATCAGTTCTAGCAGTGACGGATTTATCACATTATATCATAATTGAAATCTCCTAACTTCCAAGGATGGTGCCATGCCGTGCTAAGTGCGGTAACATTTTAAGATTGCCAGTCTCAAAGGTTGGAACCCTTTTATGGAAAGCACTGTTCTAGTGATGCCGCATTCTAACGCAAGAATCTGTCTTAGCTCACTAGTTTCCAAGGCTGCCACCTTCATAGGTTGCTTACGCTATTTTAAATTTCCATGCTCTAAAGTTGTTTGTTATGCGCTTCTGAGATTGATGATGTCACGTTAAAAAGTTTGTTACACGTCAAAGATTGTCACCCTTGAAACCTTGTTACGATTAAGTTTCGAAACGCTTTGCTGTTTAAGGAAACTACCCCGGAAAAATTATATAAACAACTGAATATGATTAATAAAGGTGTCTAATCTACTTTTATAAGGAAGTTCAATAGTAAAACGATATTTTATGATTGCAAAGGTAATCATTATTTTTATTCCAAATTTTAACGACACTTTCAATAGCAAGTGACTATAAATTCTTTAATGACAGCTATTATTATTCAGTAAATTTTAGAAGAGTTTCTTCTCTCGATATTCTTTTCTTCTCTCATCGCTTTATTAGTGTCCAGCGATTTGTTTTGAAGGGATGACATAAAATTAAATTATCTTTATCCTATTTATCTTATATTTGTATATAACCATAGCCAAATATTTTTATTGTTCACTGACAATTCATCAAAAAAGTAAGAACATTATGTACAGCAATTATATATACAAAGAAGCGAATGCCAGCGATCAACAGGGATGAAGACAAACCCTAAAGGGACCGTGGTCCCGCTTACAGGGTCACCCATTACGTAAGTGATTGATGTCGGTATAATAATTCACTCAGTTGCTCTAAGTTTGTTAAGAAAAGAGACTTAACTAGTTAACTAAAAAATTCATACAAGATATAAGTAAACGAAATAGCATTCATCAATCATTATTTACAAATATAGTTGTTCAGTATCAAACTTGAAAATCGCTGTGTGCTAAGTTATTTATGTAAACACGCAGTTTATGTTTAAACGAAAAGACATTGGGAAGACAGCGTAGTTCTGCCGGAACTCTGTTCCATGCATTAGGACCAGAGCATCGAATCGAAAATTTTCGTGAGTTAGTACGCGTTTTAATGGGCCTATAATTAGTTGACGAGCGTAGTTTGTACGGGTTCACTTGGGCACAAAATAATTATCAAAGATAGAAAGCAGCTGGTTATGGAAGTGTTTATACATGAATTCGCTGGTTTGCAATAGATTGATTTTCTCAATTCCCAGTGTATGAGTTAGGCTATAGAGATATTCGGTTGAGGCAATATGAGAGTTTCTAACAATAACTTTAAGGGTTCTATTTTGAAGAGAGATTAACCTTTTTAGTGTTGTATGGTAGTTTCAAGCCCATACAAGATTACAATAAGTTAAGTAAGGATGGACCATGGAATAGTATAGGCTAAGGCGCATATGAGTTGGTAACAGGTAGGCAATTCTAAATATTATTCCTATATTTTTGGCTACTTTTGATGCTAACATTTCAATGTGACTGTTCCAAGTAAGATATTGATCTACATAGACCCCCAGGAATTTTATTGAGATGACTTTGGGAATGGGGATATTATTTATACTCAGAACACCTATATTGGCAGGAAGATGCTTGCAATGAGAAGTAAAGAGGATATAATTGGTCCTAGTGACGTTGAGTGACAGTTTATTTACAGTAAACCATTCGTTGACATGAGTAAGTTCCTGGTTCATTAATGCAATTAGCTTATCATAAAATGCGTGTGATGCAAATATGTTGGTATCGTCTGCATGTAATAAAAAATGAAGGAGACTCGAGGCACTAGGCAAGTCGTTGACAAAGATCCAAAAAAAGAAGGGGACCTAGGATGGAACCTTGAGGTACACCATATCTAATTAATTTAGTGCTAGATATCGAACCGTTGCAGTATACATATTGGTGCCTATCAGCTAGATAGCTTTGGAACCAAGCTAAGGCCATCCCTCGAACACCCAAGTTAGCCAATTTTGATACTAATAAATCATGGTTTACAGTATCGAAAGCTTTAGAAATGTCAATAAAAACGCCGATAGAGTATTCATTACGGCCAATGGCAGCAGATATGTTTTCCTGTAGGTGTAGTAGGGACATCATCGTGGAATGGCCTGGTTGGAAACCGTGTTGAAGTGGACAAAGAAAGTTATTTTTACTAATAAAGTCAGAAAGGCGTGAATACATGACTTTTTCCAATAACTTAGAAAAGAAAGGCAAGATTGAAATGGGCCTATAATTAGTAATGAGTTCACTTGGGCCTTGTTTATGTACAGGTATGACTTTGGCTATTTTCAAGAGAGAAGAAACAGTGCCAGTAGTTGGAGAGCAATTTATAATATTAGTCAATGGATTAGCGATCAGGTTCAGTAAAGGAGTAACTAAACTAGGATTGATGTCGTCATGTCCAGAAGAGTGTGTATTTTTTCAAAGACCGGGCGAGCTTGAGTAACTCGTTAGGAGTAACAGGATGGACAGCAAAGGAACTAAGTTGAGGTGGACCAAGGTAGTCAGAAAAGAATGCAAGAGAGGATGGTATCTTGTCGACAAGTTCTTGAGCTATGCTCGTAAAATAGTTATTGGATTTTTCAGCAATCAATTTAGCATCCGTCAATTCAACACTACCAGAGATTATGGATTTAATTGGCAAGTGCGAAGATTTCACTTTAATATAGTTTTAATGGTTTGCCAGGTTTGTTTAAGGTCGTTGTTATACTTTGTGAATTCCGAAACATAGAAATTTCTTTCACATATTTTTCGTGACGTTTTAAACTTATTGGCAGGATTTGGGTTCCTCACATAAGCGTTGTGAAGTTTTGCCTTATTTTTACATGATCATAGTAGGGCAGGTGTCATCCAAGGCTGCTAAAATATATTCCTTGACTTAGGTTTTGTTATAGTCTGAGGGAAAGCGATGTCATACACACTGGTAAATTTATGATTAAACAAGTTATAAGCTGTATCCGGATCATTTGCATCACACGAATCCTTTACACAAGACCAGTCTGCTTGTGATAGTAGGGTCTTGAAAAGTTCTTTAGATTTTGCGTCAAAACATCGACTATGATTAATAACGGGATCGGTATAAAATGTTGGCGTTATTTCAACATATGCCATAATTGGCAGATGATCAGATATATCCTCAATTAGAATATTGGACTCCAGGATTGTAAAGACCCGATTTGTAAAGAGGTTGTCTATTAGAGAAGCGGAGGAAGCTGTGATTCGCATCGGTTGGGTAATGACTGGGAGAAAGTGATGAGATGAAGCAATGTCCAGGAAATTATTGGTCAATTTATGATCCTGTGCCTTGAGCAAGTCAATATTAAAATCTCCTATTATGAAGGAGTCCCTGTCCTTTGATGTTAAAACCGTTAATAGGGTGTTCCATTCATTATTGAAAAGATCTAGGTTGTGACCTGGAGGTCTATATAGTACACCAACTATGAAGAAAGTACCATTATTACTACAAGGAAAGCGGAGAAAGAGGGATTCATATGTTACATGAGTGAGGCAATTAACAGGTAGACTATAAGGATGATACTTTATGAAAACTTTTATGAAAAAACCAACGCCTCCACCCCGACCTGTAGATCTACAGCGAAATTCAAAGTTATAGCCAGGAATATGAACTGAGTTTACTAGATTATCATCTAACCACGTTTCAGTGACTGCTAATATGTCAGTCGCTGTTCTAGACAAAAGGTCCTCGATACACGATAGCTTCCCAATCATACTTAGACAATTTAAGTGCAGTATAGATAGAAGTCCAGAGTTACACTTACTTGCAAAGTCAATGGAAGAGGGGACATTTATAGGTGCAGAGGCCTGGTCTCATTGTGTAATAATGCTCGTCAGGATCAAGGCCATTGTTATTGAGTAGCGGGCGATCAAGATTAGTGTCGGTAAATAGGTAAATAGGTCAAGACGTGGTCCTTCCCTCAGTTTATGAAGTGAATGACGAACAGCCCTATCTTCAAGAATACACTGAGCAAAATCATTATCATCAGTCACATGATTAAAAGGAAACGACTGCGACAGGCAGGCACTACAAAACCACGAATCAATAGTAGTAGTAGGTACATCAAGGTGAGACAAATGAAAACTTTTATAGCAAAGCGCACAAGTAAGAAGTTCGTCCTTAACTTTAGACGAATGAATGCATAAACAGCACTTAACTAAATTCTTATCTAGACGCTGAACTGGCAGCACAAACTAAAGCAAAACAACAGCACAGGCTATGCTATATAGAGGCAACTGCGGCAAAAGGTCCCAGCAGCAACAGCAGCAGTCGAGAACATACATAACTACGAATTTGATTATTTTATTAGTTAGTTACGCATTTTAAAATCTTAAGTATTACCAGCGATAAGAGGATTTTTATAGTAATAACTCGTTATCATAGATAATCAAAAGCACACACGTGAGCATACACGTATTCATGAAAATGAGAATTAATTAAATTTCATTTAAAGGCAGACAATAAAAACATCTTAATCAAAGATACTCATAAGACAAAGTCTGCATAGAATAATTATAGTGAAAACTACAATTATTTCAGATAAATCATTGCAAACGAAAATCATCAATAATTGAATAAACGTGACCAAGAAGGTAATGCAATGAAAAGTCATAACTTCTTGTATAATGAAACTTCACTGACATCGAGTAGGCAACTATGACGTAGACTACGGGTTAGGAAGCTCAAAACTATAATATAATGCAGAATCACTCACTGCAAACGAAAAATGAAAGATCGTCCTTACGACATCAATGCAACAAGTTATTTTAGCTACCTTTAGGTTGCTTGACATATATTTTATAAAATGCATATACTTCGCCTTCTAATAAATTTTTTGAGCATCATCACTTGTTGGACCCTGGCAGTGCCAGTCCCAAGCATGAACGAAGGAGGACGGCGTCGCTAATGGTCTATGTTAGCACACAGTGCCATTAAACTGCAACTAGCTACCTCTAATAATTTTTTAGTATCGAATATTTGTCTCTAAAGGATGCAGATAACATAATTCAATAAATGTTGGCGCTATATCAGCTCACCATTAACCGATTTAAAGGTGTGGGTAACCCGACATAAGCGCGCATAGGAAAAGTACTCTGACATATATATATATATATATATATGAAATGACTCAAATGAGGTCAATATTAATTATCACATATCTTTGTATAAGCACCTAATTAACACAATCAATGCAAAGCAATTGAAATTTATTTTCACACATCAAAAACCAAAAAACTAAATTTTTTTAGGATTACATTTACACAACTTTTCCCTTACTAATAAGGTTTATAAGCATGTAAACTTTACTTTGCATACAACCATCACCTAGCATATTCTTTGTATTAAAATCCATTTTATATAAAACGCATGCATCTTTTAATGTGCTAGAGATGTTTTCTTTTCTACAATCTAACAATAAATTGTTAATATTTTCTGTGACATTACACAAACTACAAAGTCCAGTTTCATGTTTCTTCATAAGAAGAAGTCTTTCATTTAGATTTACTTTTCCTAACCTTAATTTTGATATTTGAACCTCTTTCCTACCATTTGGTCAGTGAATTTTAAGCACGTGAGTAGTGGTGGTAGGGGGTGTTTAAACCCAGGCTGACCTTTGGACTGTCACGTGACTGTCTATGACGTCATCAATTGCCTTCTGTGACCTGTACTTTGTATCTAGGTCACAACCTCTGCACTTTGTAGGCTGACCATACCTAATTTCCTTTGTTTGAGGTTATTCTACCCCAAGCCTGGGAGCCAGTGCAGGTCTAGATGACTGGAGTGGAAGCCAGTGCAGCACTCATATTGGTTGTAGTAACCATAGACTGCACCCCAACAAGCCTGCAAAACAATAGAATGGAGGCGGCGTGCGCCCCCATCTGAACAATAGACAATGGGGACTAAAATAACCCCAATAGCACAATATCTTGGCTGGGTGACCTTTGGACTGACCATCTGGCATCATATCAGTAATCTTTGTAAGCACAGACAATGTTTCTTGTATACCTAGCCAAATAGCATTGTGCCACGACCTGAAAAATAAACATGTCACGTGATGTACATTTATTCAGTATGAATACACTCAACAGGGGCATGAATGAGTAAATATTGACTACAAGCCACTACTACACCAAAAAACAAGATCAAATTTGAAAGAAAAAATTAAAATGTTTATATTCATGCTCATTTGCATGTATTCCCACAATCGGCACTATGAACACTACTATAATTTCGCGCAAGATAAATGTAAACATAAGCCTGGATTACATATAAGTTCGAATTACTACATGCCTGTATTAATTAACCATAACAACATAATTAAATCTACACTGATTTGCATTCTGTTAGAGCAAGGCCCAAGCAAGATACTGTAACCGTTACAAATGTTCATCGCTTTAAAGAGATATCTGGCCCTGCAGGCTACCTGGCCTGTGGACCCTCTTGCAATGGATCCTACCCTACAGTGGCCTCCAGGATGCTTGTAAACTTGTTATATTGTCTACTCAACTTTATGTCATTCTCGACAGAATCTCGCATTCTATAACACCAGTGATAGCACGGACCATACTGTCTGCCAATCTACATCGATCCTATCACCCCAGGTCTGAATACCACATATTTGGCGTTTGCTTTTCAAGGTCGATCTGCCAGGAATGACCTTCCTCCATCACTATGAGATTCACTAATGACTGGCTTCTGTAATATTACTTCTCTGTTTAACACCTTAGTTTATTGCGCTCTGCGTCAACTGTATGTATATAACTAAAGAGGAGTTTAGCGTAAGACGGGACGTGATTATACTATGCTAATTACTCATCATGATATATCCTTTGGAGCCTCTGTGTTAAAGGTGTTTAAATACAGAACGGTCAATATAATTATATGGATAACACGTTCACTTGTACAGATCAAGTACTGCATTACTTGTGGATATAGCTACCGTTGATGTCAAAACGTGCAACAAACATTTTTTATTTGCAGGAAAACCATCCTTGACTTTACTGTACAATGAAACACAATTGGTATTAGTAAAACTCCTTTGTGAAAGAAAGTCATACTCATAGGACGCGTTACATTGTAGAGACTTGTCCTTATACTCAGAAAAGAGACAAGCTTTAAATTTGCATTTCATTATTTAATTTAAATGTTTACCATCGTCTTATAAGTTTCAAGTGTGCTAGATTTATTGGTCATAATATGGCGTAAGCACTTAAGCCAGACAGAGGCATAAGTTATAGAATAAAGACCTGAATGAATTGAATATAGCATCATGTCACTCACTAGCAAATAGGCTGCAACACACTCCAACTCCGATACAGATTGCACTCTGGAAGCGCTACTGCAAAGTGTGGAAAACTGTGGATACAGGAAAAGGGTGACGCTGATAATCTTTGTAAAACTGTCGTTCAACTAAAACTATTTCTACCATTACAGCATACTTCAATGGTTGGAGTCCAATCCTATCCTCCCAGTCCCATAGTTCGCTGTCCAACCATTTGGTTCCTCTTCCACACTGCTCCGCCCCTTTGTAACCGCTTTGCTAAAATTACAGATCTCTCCATAGCCATAGATGATATATCTCGCCTCTTCGGAACCGACTTCCCAAACTTAAAGGTCCATTTATATAATAAGAACACACCAAAGCCTCACTCTTTCCTATCTGCTCACAGGCAATTCGCTTGATAGTAAAACGGCTCTTGGACATAAAAATTATTGTTGTATGATGGCAACATTACGTTTTAATGCACGCAACATTAGCTATCAGTTGACGCAACATTCGATGGAGATCGTTCTAGTCTAACGTGGAACATATTCTAACCCTAATCCTTCTCTAAACCCAACTTCCCTGGCTGTTTGAACTCTAACCACCATCCAACTTAATTGCTTGCCTGTCCGTCTTTCTGTCTGCTTGACTCACTGGATATTGACCTCTTCTTGTCAATAATTTGTGTTGATTAAGCAAGTGTTAAATGAGCTGGATAACCCGTCGTTGCATTTATATGCGCTGTATAAATTAATGACTTCATCGTGTATAGTTGTGTCTCATTCACTCAGCATTGTTGCCAGAAATTTGAACTTTTTAATGGTCCAGATCTTGATGCTTCATTTTGAATCGGACCTGAATTAGCACGCGAGGAGAGAAATTGATGCTTTATTTTCTTTCGTCTCCTTTTCCATTTCCTTTTCCAAAGATATAGGCGTTTTCTTAATTAAAAGGCGCGATGTCATAACAAATATAAAGAGCATCACACTTAATCAAGAATTAAAACACCTTTACATCGTTTACACATTAACATATATATACTTGTAATAATCACCTTGCTTCAGCTGACTACAGGCCCGTTGTGCCCAACAGAATCTTACAATCAAACAAATCAAGTATAGTTGTCGTCACACCGAGACTGATATCAAAGAAATCCTCAAAATTCATATTTTATGTAGCAATATCACTAAACATAACAAATGCGGAGTATGCCCGCGCTGTGATCACGTGCGAGTGATTGTTAAATAATCTACGGGAAAGATGCCGTTAAATCTCAATTGACAAGACTGAGAACAGTAGTTGGTTGTAGCCTATATGTCTATGTTTGTAATAAAAATCGGAAATTTATGTTGCGCACTCATGTTGGACCTATCTAGGAATGGGCGCGATAAGCAATGTGGCCGCCTCAGACTGGAAGATAATTGTTCTGATATTTCATGGAGCGTAATTATTGGTTGAGCTAAACATAGCTTCACAAATCGTTTTCATTTGACAGCAAGATTGTACCATTGATATTCATTATTAATCCACAGTTTAACGTCATCATATGACATCTATGGCCGCTGACGACAATTTGAAACATTACAGTACAGTGCAAACAAATTCAGAGTGTCCGAAAGACACCATTCAAAACTGTCTGAATTTTAAACTGTCATTAGTGTTCATTGTTTTACACATAAATAATAATGGTATTGATAACATCAATAATACATGTAATATAGTATTTCATGCAAATTTAACAATATTTGCATTAATATTTGCATCAAAAAATGTTCAAAATAAAACAAATTGTGTCTGACCAGTCTCTATATACATTGTGTAATCATCAAACTTTTAAAGAATCTTTTTAACATGAAATTTTTTCATAATGTTCTTATTCCATCAAAACATTACTACAAAAATATTTTCATATAATGTATGTTTATAACATTCATTTATCATATTGTACCAAGGTGTAATTCAGTGAATTACAGCTTTGCATAAATCTCAAATTGCTCACTTTGACTTTCTAATACAACTCCATTAACATTGTCATGTATGCATGTATATGTACGAAATGACTCAAATGAGGTCAATATTAATTATCACATGTTTGTATAAGCACCTTATTAACTCAATCATTGCAAGGCAATTGAGATATATAAAATACTCTTGAAAGTCAAAAAGCATTAGCCAATCAACATCAACTATAACCCATTCCTAAGACATCTTATCATCATAACTGCAACATTACAATAGAAACTTAATGCAAGAAGACAAACAATTTTTAGCACACCAATAACTGAGTACGTGTTGAATCACATTTAGCAAACTTCACTCAGAATAAAGAATTCTTAATCTAGTGAAAAATGTTTTCCAGAGGTTTGCAGATTATAGATATTCATAATCTTGACACCAAGATCATTATATTCCATTCTTTTATTTGACACATATAATTGCTTAGGCCTGCAATTATTATTTTGGAGGTGATCTTTTTGAAGGTGTCCGATACTTGACTATCACACATTTTTTTGGCTAATTTTACGAGCACTAAAAAAACCAAACTCAATTTATGTAAGACAACAGCTTCACAACTTTTTCATTATAAATAAGGTTAATAAGCATATAAACTTTACTTTTGCATACAACCTTCACGAAGTAAATTTTTTAAAATTAAAATCTATTTTATACAAAACACATGCTTCTTTAAATATGTTGGAGATATTCTCTTTTCTACAATTTAATAATAAATGGTTAATATTTTCTGGGACCTTACATTAACTACTATGTCCAGTTTCATATTTCTTCATAAGAAGAAGTCTTTCATTCAGATTTACTTTTCCTAATCTTAATCTTGATATTTGAACTTCTTTCCTTTTATTTGGGTCAGTAAATTGTAATCATGTGTCCACCACAGAACAAATATGTTTACAATGCTGACCCTTAGAATCATTGTCATATTCAATCTGCCATTCATTAATCACATAAGATTTTATAATGGAAAAGATTTCTTGTAATTCTAAATAACTTGTTGAATTTATAATAGGCAAATTAAAAGATTGTTTTGCTGAAGCATCTGCTGTTTCATTACCTAATATATTAACATGACTAGGAATCCAAATTAAACATATGTTACTCATCTTAATTTGATTAATTGCTATCACTGTTTCCTTTAAAAGGGCTGGTCTAGAGCGTGAATAGTTACGTTTAATAGAAGTAGTAGCACTCAAACAATGAGAAAAAAGCAAATTTCTTATTATCTTGGTTTTCATTCTCTGGTATCCACAATAAAACTTTTTTTATTGCAGTTAATTCAGCGGCATATATGGAAGAATCATTGCCAAGACGGACTTGTTTCTCTATCTCTAAGGAAGGGATCGTGTATACAGCAGCAACTAAGTTATCAGCTTTCGATCCATCAGTGTATATGTGTGTATATAGTCATGATATTTGTCAATATGTTCCAATGAAAAAAGACGAATAAATTCCAAATTGTCTAATTTCTTATTTACCGATTTGTGAAGGCTAAGATCAACTTTTATATCACTTTATGACCAAGGAGGATTTATAGGAAATTTTGGAGCTTGACAGGAACGGTATTGATGATGTTTATTTATTATTCAACAGTTTAACGACATCCTATAGCAACACAGGCCGTTGACGTCTTTAAAATTTGTTACATATCAGTTCAATTTCGTATATAGTTTTAATCATTTATCTTTCTGTTTTCTTTCTTTCTTTAGTCTTTCTGTTTCTTTCTTTCTTTAGTCTTTCTGTTTTCTTTCTTTCTTTAGTCTATTTGTCTTCTTTCTTCCTTACGTGTTGTTATTGATTCCATTATTATTTAACAATGTAATTTAATTATAACATAATTATAAGATATTATGAATTATAATATTAAACCTACAATTATTATTTTTATACATCTATAAACCACTATAATCTGTATGCATGCTACTGAGATCACATGAGTTAATTGATATGCGTCATCCTGATAAACACGTGATATGTCTATTCCATCTATATACACATACAATAAATTATATAGTATACATTGACTAATTATTAATATAATTTTAAACAAAAGTGTTTTGAAGGTGTTTAATGGAAGACTTTCTTGCAATAAATATTAACGTCGTTTTTAACTGTTCTCCACTTAGAGGAAAATCAATGAGCTTCCTATGCTCTTGAATCCAGCATAATAATTATCATGTTTTCAATAATACCATACTTATATAATAAAATCAAGTTCAAATTAGACTATAGGTCCATGCTACGTTGATGTTTTCCCGGTTTATACGATTGGACTAGATCTGGTGTATTTAACTGGATAGGGTGTGTATATTTGCAACCTTTCTTGTCTCATTATACTCAGCTTCTATTTACCCTTACTCATCCTAATGCCGCTGTGATCGGCCAGTTTGAATGCATTTGATATAGTAATTGGATCGGTAAGGGTTAATGATGTTGTTAGCTAAAATGAAAGAATCTCTATCGACATTATGCGGCCACTTAGACCGTCCATTTTAAATTTGGGCGTCTGACGTTATACGATATCATCATATCTTTGAAATTAAAACCTATTTTATGATCTTGTTCCAATTTTTAGATGGTGTGTAAAGCGGTGAACACGCTCTATATACAATTACTTTGTCGTACACTCAACCGACTGTATCTCTCTATGCTGCAAGATGTCGTTGAATATTATCGATCAATTGTAGTAAGTAGGCCTACACTAGTGAGTGAAGAGAATTTCTGAGCGAAATTTCTACCCTGGTGGGAATTTCAACTGCATATGTATTAGCCTCGATTGCCATTTACCAGCAAGAGTGCGAACAGTGGCTGAGTTGCAATGTGAAGAGTAGGCCTACACAATTGAGAGAAGTGTTTGAATTCAATGATACGAACGAGATAATTATTTACTTATAATTTTTTTATAAACATATTCGAGGTGTCTAAGTTGTGCACATCCTGGCGGCATTTACTACTGATGCGATGAGATTCATCTTTCGTCATCGATGGCCGCTGACATCGAAGCAAATATTTATTCAGGTGTACCCGCTATAAATGTTCTTCATTTCAATCAATCAATCAATCAATCAGGGCAATTTACATAGCGCTTTTTCAACATAACTATTCAGAGGCGCTCCCAACCCAGGGTGGGTCAAACAGGAAAGCCTTGATAAGTATATAAAAAGAGCAAGACAGGACGCGCGTGAGAGAGCGCAAGTCAGATGGGAGGTTGTTCCAAACACTGGGACCCAGAATTGCGAAGGCTCTATTTTGTATGGTGGCAATGTGAGCATATGATACTACAGATTCGCCTCCAGAGGCCAAGCGAAGTTAATGTGAAGAGATACCAAAAATAGACAGGCGCATTGCCCAAGACACAGTGCCAGACAATAGAGTAGATTCTATAATGAATGCGCTACTGAACTGGGAGCCACTTAAGAGATCTCTGACCTCGACCTGGCCTGTATATCAGTTTGCAATGGCTCCAACCACACTGTGACCTCCAGTACACTTCAAAGCTCGTTATATGAGCTGCTAGGACTTTATGTCATTATCCACCGAATATTCAACACCAACTCTATCACGCCATGTACCAACTAGACATATTTTGCGTTTTCTGTTGTGGGTCCATCTACCTGGAATGACCTTAGTCCATCACTAAGGGTTACACTCACAACTCACCTTGTGCTGTCAGTTCTTGGAACTCTAACGATCGCAATGACTCAACTTCTGCATTGCTCTCTTTTTGAAGTCGCATCTCTTAATTACTCCAGATTCATTCCGGTTTTTTCGCATATCTCGTCCATCAATCTTTTCCTTGGGGTCCCCTGTTTTCTCCTTCCTTCTCCGCACGCCAACATCATTTCCTTTTCTAATCCATCTGATTGCATGACATGCCTGAAGAAACCCAGCTTCCTTCTCAGCGCTGTTTGTTATAACGACTCATCCTTCTCAACTCCAATCTCCATGCGCACCCTTTCATTCGTCTTTTTCTCCGTCCACGATATTCTCTTCATCTTCCATCATATCCACATTTCGCATGCGTTAATCTTTTTCTCCATGTTCTTTGTCATTGTCCACGTCTCACAGCCATATAGTACTGTACGGAAGATCATTGCCCTCACTAATCTTTGTATGTGTCTATGCTCACGTGTTTGTCGTTGCATATCTCAAAACTAGTCTCTATAATGTAACTTTCATTGTTCAAAGCTTCTCTCATTACATGCTGCATATATATATATACAATTATTAAAATTCCGTTTCCTTAATTAAGTTTTTGGAGTAATTCGTGTAGTGTACTTAAATAATAACTGTCTTGATGTTGGCATCCAGCTTAATTTATCTGAATTAAAATAAACTTTAAAAAGGTGCTTCAATTCGTCTCAATTCTAGCTGAAGAGGCGCTATGTAAATGAACTTGCAAAGCAAATGGCATATTATTTCCCGGCAACAGCTGCCTCTCTAAGGTATGTGTATTCCAAGTGATTTATACATATAGGTAGAATACGTTTATAGCATTTCAGCACCATGTCATTGTCTGTCCTGTTAAGTGATGGATGGATAGTTTCAAGTTGCATAATAACGCATTTCGGCGAATAATCTTAAGTAGTTCCCATAATTATGACACAGCGCGCGTAGAGCATTTATTACACAGCGGTCAGAGTTTATTTTTATTATAATCTCATCAAGAGCCTTATCAAAGGTGTCTAATTTAACTGTTTATTGCAAAAAGTTGCTCTGGTTGGAGCCAATTGTAGTTTCAGTTTAACGACACTGTATGTTAACAACGATCACATGCTTCGCCCTCCTATTTAATTCACAATTTGGACTGGCACTGCCATAGCCAAAGCGGTGGCGGTGTGATGGATCCAGAGTCTGAAGACTGATAATCACGACAAAGGTTGATGCCGTCTACAGAAATTATTTTGTAAGATTGTACATTATTATTTTAAATTGCACACTTATTCCATAATGCTACTGCCAATTGCGATATTTATGGAAACTCGCTTATCTTCAAGGCTTATCGGGGTCTTGTTAAGAGATACCTGGTTGACGTAATACTTCGGCTTCGATCAGCTAATTCCGTCCGTCCAATTCGCTCGTTCAATGGACTCTGTCTTTTGGTTCGTCATATTGGAACAGCTATGGCTCAGTCTCGATTGGTCTCTCCCTTTGGAACGCACTTCTGTTACTTTTGTTCCTTCTAAATTTGATCTGGGTTTTGACAACAAATGCCGTGGGCGTCGACAGAAGTTTGTTGAATTTTGTATCTGCATTTTACACGCAAAAGAGGTGTGTAAATACTTTATTCCGCATTTCATGTAATAAAATATCAATTTCTGGTGTGGGGGCAAAGATTACAAATAAAAGACGTTTTTGAATATGCAGACTTTTCACACCATTCGCTGACGTGACTGGTACCGCCCAAAACGAATATCAACAATGTTGATCAAGCACAGTGAAACCCGCATCACTTTATAATAGACAACAGTTATTTGTAGAAGTTTAAGTTTCACTCTCTGTAAAAACCAAGATAGTTAGGTCGCCCTCCTCTTGTGACCAGTAGTGGGGTTGACACTGCTTAAGCGTTAGAATTTGCGAAGTTAGGTGGTTAGGTAGTAGTAGTAGTTGGAGTTTAACAACACTGTGCGATAACCAAGGTAATTATCGTTGCCCTCCTTCTTTATCAATGCTTTTGACTGGCAGTTCTAGAGTACGAGCAGTGGAGTGTGGCAATATTGATTCTTCGAAGGCGAGCGATGTTCAATTGATGCAAATGAGATACTTATTATAGTGTTTTGTGTTGCTATTGAAAGATTTAAAGGTGTCTAAGTATGCTCATTATGCGGATGACATTTATTAGTTAGGGGTGCGCCATCGAAGGCCTCTGACGTCGACACAAATTTATCTTCTGCTGTAACCGTTACAAATTGTCCTAATTTTTAGGAGATCTCTTGTCTGTGAATCCGTGTGCAATGGCAATTATCATAAAGTGACCTACAGGATTCCGCGTAAGCTCACATGTTATAATCCCCGACAGAAAATGGTCCTCCACAATAAGCATAGGCCTAACAGTGATGGACCTATACTTAATGTGGAGGACTATTTTTGAAATTTATGAACAGATGGAAGCGAAAATGCTGAAAGGACTTCCACCGAAATGAAAGCGGAAATAATGAGAAAGGTTCCACGTCAAGTAAAATTCTCATTTCTATCCATGCAGCTTCTATTTACGCATAATTCTTTTCTTCAAGTGCATCTTTTCATCATTGCACAAGGAGGACATCACTTCGTCAATCCAACTTCCATTTAAGCATGATTTATTTCATCAATCGAGCTCTCAGTTAAACAGAAAATTTAACCAAGCACACGCAGGCCTACAGTTAGCTGGATTTCTTTTCACAAATCTCGCTTCTACTACCGACGCTGACGAGGCTTGGCCAGATTTGCCATGGAGAATCATTTACGACGCTATTTATTAACAAGGGTAATTTTCGACGCTAAAATAAGATTTTACGATTTTGTTTACCTTTCTTTCCTATTAAGTTATATGCAGAATTTTTTGCAGATGTTAAGGAAAAAGTCTCCAATGGGAAATTCTGCTCACCCTGAAAGTTGTCCGCGGAACTCCTGTTGTCAGCTCACGGAACCCTGGGATTCCGCGGAACACAATTTGGGAAAGCTGTAGTAGATGATAGCTTTATATATATATATATATATAAAGCTATATATATATATATATAGATTATATATATAAAGCTATATATATATATAAGTTATATATATATAGCTATATATATATATGTTATATATATATAAAAGCTATATATATAAGTTATATATATATAGCTATATATATATATTATATATATATTATATATATATATATTATATATATATTATATATATATTATATATATATTATATATATATTATATATATATAAAGCTATATATATATGACCACGATTTGAGATTAAATTTTTGCATCTGTCCATAATAGTTTGAATACTTCCCTCAAAGGCATTCTAATGTTGTCTACATGTCTAGCGCCATTTACAGGATTAGAGACGGTTTTAAAAAGATGTTTTGTTTTCGAGAGTACTCTAACGACATTTTCCAGCAAAGAAGGCCGTCGAAAGCGAATTGGTTTATATGATATGATACGTAGCAGCCTTGAATTTACGCTTTTTGACAGATTGCCCGAAAGCGATAAAATAGTAGCAATGGGCCAACTATTCACCTTTAGAAGTTGCGCAAAAAAAGCATTGGAGGGTCTTCTGAGTTAATTGCTGTTTAACAACGCTATGTGATAAAGGAAGATGCTTAGTATCGCTCTCAAAACTTATTTACTAAATATTTAATCATTTGCTGTCGTGGGTCCATCTACCTGGAATCTCTTTCCTCCACCACTATAGGCTAAACTACTTCCTGGCTTCTGTAATAATTATTGCTTTTGAGTATTTAACATACAGGATGACATCGAGAAATAACCAGACGTTCGCTGCAATTTTTAAACACGTTTTGTTCTCGCCTGCTTCGCGTGGAAATTCGAACTTAGCTATCTTTGACGTGTGGACCCTACATAATACATTGGCCAACCCCTTACGTGTCCTAGTAAATTTGATGTTGAAGCAAGTCTATAAAATAAGGCAAAATTATTTTTTAACTCTTCATGTTATTACTAATGCACATGAATGAGATACTTATTATAGCGTACTGCATTAACATCTTACAGGTGTCTAAGTATGCGCATTCAGATGGAAGTCTATAGCATTAGGATAGGATTAAACGACATCTTGCGGCATTAACGGTCTCTGTCGTCAATTAAAATTTATTTAATTTAAGTTGCAACCATTACAAAATTAATGATCTTCATTCAAATGAGATCTCCAGGATACCTAGTTACTCGCTGTTTGATCTGTTCGAACTTAATTTTTGTGATAATATTTGTATAAGTGACGTGCTATTCCCTCGACAGCTGATCGTCGATAAATACTTCAAGAAATTTAGTTGATGTTACTCTTTTCCTGCATTGTTTACCAATATTAAGAGAGATCGGATAGTCAAGGATGGTGGCCATATTTTTTATGAACAAAAGAGAATATAATTTGTTTTACTTAAGTTACGAGATAAGTTACTTGCTTGGAACCACTCCCCAATCCTACCAAGCTCCACGTTCAGATCATTACTAGAATCATGCAGAGTATTGCCAGACAAAAACACACTAGTGTCATCAGCGAACATAATGAATGCCAAAAAGAGGTGAAGTAGCCTGAATGTCGTTAACATATAACAAAAACAGTAGTGGCCCCAGTATAGAGCCTTGAGGAACTCCACATACTATTTCCAGTAATCCAGACGTGAGTCCATTGTACAGAGACCTTGTTTCCTTTTATCTAAGTTGTTACAAATCCAGTCCAAGCATAGCCATTTTATCCCATAATGTGTTAATTTTCTGAGTAGTATTTTATGATTTACAGTGTCGAACGCTTTAGATAAGTCGAAAAACACTCCTATGGAAAACATATTATTATCCTTTGCTTCAAAGATCTTATCACGGATGTCTAGTACTGCCATGTGAGTTCAGAGGTTTTACGAAAGCCAAACTGGCCAGTGAACAGGGTGTCTTTCTGAATTAAAAACACTGTTAAGCGAGTGTACAAAGCGTTTTCAAAAAAATTCGTGTAATAAGGCAATATCGATATAGGCCTATTATTTTCTAAATCAAACATCCCTCAAATTCCTCCCATGCATTAACTTTGTAGTGTAAGGACGTTCGTAAATTAAACATTTGTGGATAAATGTGTAAGATTAAAACGGTTTGGAATTTTAAAAATCGACGATCATTTACTATTTATTTTCATATTCGTTACTTAGCCAAGGATAATAGAAGAACTGAATGGTTGATTCACAGAGAAAACAACACAGGGAGTGAAATGGTTCCTGGATGAGAGTAGGAGTGTCGCCTCTCCAGTTAAAAATGCTCCACTTGAGGTGGAGTGCAATTCTTGCTCAGTAGCAACTTGTTAGTCCAATCCATTTTATCCGTTTTCCACATTTCTCCAGGATGAGTCATAAATAATGTTTAGCCCCTTTACCGGGGAATACTGTTTTTTTAATTCTTTCCGCACCCGGGTAATTAGTTTTTAAGTCTATTGATTATAGGTAGACTGATATTTGCAAGTGTATAAATCCAGCAGCTTATCACTGCTCTGGTAAACATAGCAATAGACATATTTAGTTTTAAAATAAACCCTTTTGGTGAACTTTATTATGATTTTCAGACAATAAATGATGTAAAATAGGCCAAAATGAGACCCATCTCTTGACCACACAAGCCACGAACGGATTTCGGCAATCTTTATTTATCAGTAATAATTATTTTTCTGAAACAGTAACGTGATTGGAGCTATAATTAATTTTCTAAATCGGACAAAATATTAGGCCATATCACTTTCAATAACAATTGATGTATTTCGCAAAATAAGTTACATTTGCGACCCAACGACAACGTAGGCTACGCAACGATCGCGCAGCGACCAGCTATTTTGGTTTCAAATGTGTTGTTTTTGATCGGTCTACCCAGCAAATGACGTAATTTATAATATGGAAAGCCGTTGCTACAATCGCATTGCATTATTATAACTTGTAATAGCCATTATAACGAATTTAATTGAGATACGCGATGTGTAAACAGACAACAACGCTTGGACGAGTTAACTCGTGGATCACGGTTTACAATGATTTCCATTGGACGAGATAACTCGAGGTTCACGTAAATGGGTTAAGGAAGCTTTGAAACTGTGGAGTAAACCGGCTGAGGACAACAATAGAGCCCTATTATGATGTCGGAGGAAAGCGTTTTGAAGGTGTGCATGCAGAAATGCTTCACTTGTGGTTGAGTGCATTTCAGAGCCGTCAATTGGTTCACTCGTTTTCCCATTAACCCAGGATGAATCATACACAGAGTTTAAAGAAGGCGTAGACACCTTACAAGTGGAGAAAAAACTGACAGCAATTGTGCACTACTGAATATTATTATGTCGGAGGAAACCGTTTTGAAGGCGTGTAATGACGATCATTTCCAGAATCAATATCGAAGTCTTGAACCGACTACCGATTA
>OY365809.1:2397952-2600558 GCA_959347315.1 Bimastos eiseni | reverse complement strand
CTAGCTGGGCTTTGGAAACCATACCGTTTTAGTGGATACGAGCAGTGACAGGAAATTCAGACTTCAGGCATTACATGTAGAGATATGCACAAAGCGAGAGAGTCGGGCTATGAGTCTAGCTGAAGCATTTAAGAGCGAATGAAAAGGAAAAGATGCTGTTTCGGTAGGCCAAAAAGGAGAGTATTGTATTTTTTCTCTTCATGTGTGATGTCTGTTCAAAATATCTTTACTACTAACAGGCTTTAGTAACAACAACAGTGGCCTATTATTATTAAAAATATCATGACCGGTCTGCTGATCGACTTAATCTTGGCCTACCTGGTACTAGCTTCCGGAATATGGACTCCAATGACCAAGCACCATGCCAATATGTATGTCATCTTTGGCCCTACTATGCGGATTGACCTACCCCTGCAATCCGAATCAAGATTATAATCTAGGTTTCGCCCTCATGCCATCGAATTCTGAAGGTTCTCTTATTTTTACTCGATGGTCATGCGCTACATAAATTATTCTAAGATGCGATACTGCTTAAGATACTTTCGTAGCAAAGATGATTAGTCCTTTTTCAGATTTTTGTCTAGCACTGCAGAGTTTCATTGATATTTACAAAATTTAATTGGTCAAAATCATTACAACATATTTTGACACAGTTGCAATATTGAAAGGACGCAATTTAGCCTATGTTCGTGATTTTAATCTCATAACTTCTGAAGCGCAATGTGAAAGTCAAGCCCAAGAAACCATCTTCCTCGCGTAAGCTGCGTAGAATCAGATGAGTTGTCCAAAGGGTAGGTAGCCCTGAGAAGGGATGAGGGTTATATGGCAGCTTTTGAGGCGAGTGTGTTTAGGGCGAGTGTGGGAGGGTGGATGATCGAATTAATATATAATAATTCTGAGATTTCAGTTTTGCGGTAGTCCATCTTTTGAGTTTTTAATGCATGCCACGCAGTCTGTCGTTGGATTTGTTTAACGACAGCTTTTGGAAACATAGGTCAGTAATCGCCGTGAACATAAATTTCCTTGGAATATTACAGCACTCGAAGCTTCTCGTGAAATTCGGTCCTAAACTTCTTTCAGATTCTACTTTGCATTGAAGTGCATTCAATGATCAGCAATGTCAGTAAACAAATCAAAATTTTACTCAGTTTGCCCGGACTATGACTGCGCGTGATATGTATCACTGCTGGAAAGAAACCGTTAAATCTCGAGTGAGTCAAAAATCAAATTGAGTAGAGTAGTTCGTCAAAACCTAAATCAGCTTTCACCAAACTGTGTTCCGCGGTACCCTAGGGTTCCGTGAGGTGATGACAGGAGTTCCGCGGAAAACTTTCAGTGTGAACAGAATATCCCATTGGATACTTTCTGGTGAACATCTGCATATAACTTAATATGAAAGAAAGGTAGACAAAATCGTAAAATCTTATTTTAGCATCGTAAATTACCCAGGTTAAGAATAGCGTTGTAAATTATTTAGTCGGGTCATTCTATGGAAAAAGGCACTTAGCCCCCAAAAATGCGAACAAAAGGTTTCTCGACGGAATCTGATACCCTTTTTGAGGGTTATGGCAGCTTTTGAGCTTATTTCATGCTTATTAACATACTAAAAGTCTACTCCAATTTGACCATCAGAAAAGGGTCATTTTCAAGATGGCGTCCAACATGGCCGCCGATAAATAAAATTCTCAATATCTAAAGAACCATTCGACATAGAAAGGTGTTTTTTGTGTCAAACCGTAGGCCTTATTATATTCTATTTACCAAATGATCTATTAGGATCATGACATAAGAGTAACTTTCAAAATGGCGACCAACATGGCCGCCGAAAGCTAAACTGTCAATATCTAGAGAAGTATTCAATCTAGAAAGGTGTGTTTGGTGTCAAACTGCAGGGTATATTTTATGCTTATTAAGAAAGTAACAGTCTATCCTATTATGTTGACGGTAAATGGGTCACATTAGAAATGGCGTCCAAAATGGCCGCCGATGGCTAAAATGTCAATATCTATGAATGTCAATATCTTAAGAATCATGTAACACAGAAGGGTGCGTTTAGTGTAAAACTGTAGACCGTAGTATATGTTAATTAACAAATTTACCGTCTACCCTCCTTTGAATGACCACAGTAAGAAAGTCACTTTCAAAATGGCGTCAAACATGGCCGCCGAAAGCAAAAAGTCAATATCTAAAGAATCGTTTAAGCCAGAAGGGTGTGTTTGGTGTCAAACTGTAGGTTGTATTGACAAGTGCTCAGTTAGTCACTTGAAATATTCTTTATATATATATATATATATATATATATATATATATATGTTAAAGACAAATTCAATGGTCACATAGCTTACAGTTGTGTAGCTAACACATCCAATTAGTCATCGTCAGACTCCTCCAATGACGTCAATGAATTTTTTGCTGCTGCAATTGTTATGGCAATTGTTGATTTTAATGAGGTATCGTAGTTATAAAGACCGTTGAAAGAAGTAGCAAAAATTTGATAAAACAGTATGAGGGCAACGCTAACGATCTTTGTCACAATAACGTATCGTTAAACTGTTACTACATAATTTATTATTTATATTTCAACTGTTCTTTTCATACCCCTTTTAACTTCTATACTCAACCTATGAATATTTGTCATTACATTTAATATCCCAGTCATCTTCAAAATACTCCATTGTATTGATTGATCAGCATTCAGCAATGTAACTGAGCAAAGCAAATAACGAACATACCCGCACAATGACGGCGCGCGATAGATTATAGGGGTGAACCGAGTTTGAATTACTTTCCGAGTCCGAGTACCGAGTATTGAGAGCTAAAATTTTCCGAGTCAGAGTTTCGAGTATTTAAAAAAAGTCGTGATCTCTTAATTTTAATTTGGAGGTGTCATAACTTACAGAATTCTGGTTTATAATTAGGCAGATTGTTGTTTTGTAGGTAAAAATAAAAGTATTTTAGTTTTCAATTAGGTCGATTGTCGCTTTGTAGATTAATGATTCAGATTTTTTCAAAACAAATTGTTATTCGGACCCATTATTTGTCCTAATCCGAGTGATGTCGAGTACTAGAAAACTGGGACCAAGCAGAGTTTCGATCTGAGTTTTGGCTCATTCCTTATAGATTGTTCATTATACTACTGGAAAGAAGTCGTTAAATCTCAAGTGAAACATTGACTTTATATCTTGTTGTAGCCCAGATAATTGTAATTATACTTGTACATCCAGCAGTAGGCATGGTAAGGCTCTTCTAACACGTTACTATTGCTTCTATTCTATTTTGGAGAAGATATGCAAAAAATTTAAGCGATATTTAAGGAACCGCTCAGGTTAATTGGTATTTTTGTGGTGTCTGATTGGATCTAAAAGTTCAACGACGTCTGTTGCACCATAGATGAGGTTTAAGTTAGTTTGCTTCTATTTATGACGCACTCCTATTTTATCAAGGATACAGACACCTCTAAATCATTTTCAACTGTAGCTATATACTTGTCGCTATTAATTCACCAAAATAGGTTGACTAATAAAGGCAACATCAAAGAAATAAACATACCATTTGATTGCAGGTTTTAAAGCCATCTGTTAAAAAATATGTATATACAATTGTGGTTAAGTTATATCGATCGGTCATTTTGTTTTCGACAGCTTTGATCTTTCTTAAAAGTGCTCTGGAGTCACTATAGTAAACTTACGTAAAAAGTTGGTTTAGGTTTTTAGGAGTTTTCTCAAAACAGACTGTATTAGATTATAATGAGTGAAATTTTGAGACGGTATTGGTCTAATAGTTGAGATATTCTGATCATAAATCATTGACAAAAGTCATCGTTGTCTTGGTGCCGTCATGTTTTGTTATGGCTGGAAATTATCGACATAATTAACTATTTTCACGATATTGGAACTCATCAGAAACTGAAAACAGAAAATTATAATATGTTACTTTAACAGTGATTCAAATAAAGGGAAGAGGCAAAAGAAAAAACGCTAAATGGTCAGATATTTTAGGAAATAACTCCACCAATATTTGGAAGTTAGTTATACATATTGGATCAACTCAAAGATATTTCACTCTAGATTAGAATAGAAAAAGTCGAACCTGTGCTAGTTTTTTTCAGTTTAAGAATTGTTTGGAACAGCCCTAGCTACCCTGTTTTGTTGTCGTTAGTGACGCAAAATGGCGTCGTTGACAGACGATGCTAGAGTTTTGATCAGAAGTTTGCGAACTGATAAGGGATCTGCTTCATTTCATATGATTAAAGAGTTTCCTAACAGAGACTGGAATAAAACTATCTTAAATCGTATGATACGATAAATTGACGAAACAGGAGCTTCAAGTCGTAAACCCCGTAAAACAGTACGCACGGCGCGCACGCCGCACACCCGCTAACATTGCTCGTGTGTTCGAGTTAATTATCAGTCGAGGCGATGACCCGAGTACAATTATGCGAAAATATGCGAAATCGCATAATCTCATAAACCACGGGTCACAATCATTAACAATGACGTCGTCTGGTCGGTAAACTATAGCCTAAATAGGCTAATATTAGCCTGGAAAAGCCAATTATAGTTGAAATTGAAATTTTTTTTAACTTTATGCAATAATTTGCGAAAACTTTCTATTAAAAAAGCTGTAAGTGTTGTAATATGCCAAGCAAATTTCTGTCGACGGCAACAGCCATTGTTGTCAGAAGCGGTCGTTAAACCCTGGATCCATCCATCCTATCTCTGTAATAAAACAGTTTCATTATACAACAATTAAAAATTAAACTGCAACTTTTCAGACGTGTCAACTGCAGTTGAAACCAGGAAATGCCGCAAACGCTTATGGCAACGATAATAAACAGTTTGAAACCTTGATGACCTTAGTTGAAATAAAACGTAGTCATCGTTAAGCAATAAAGACATTTTAGCCAGCAGTTGAATGAGCCTTCGAATGTGGATTTCCAAAAAAAACTAATTAATTATCCATGTGAGTCAATGGCCAAGCACAGTGTAAGTGTTTATAGATGCCCTTACTCAATTGGTTCAAACAGGTGACATACGGAATTGGCACACCTCTTTTAATATAATAAGTAGCAAATATTAGCAAATTGAAATTGCTATGAAGGTGATTTCTTTCGTCAAACATAAATTCTGGATTAATCAAGTTCAAGAGTTCATCTTTGTTTCCCACGTCGGATTTATTTTCGTAAATTTCAATTGATTCGCACTAGGTGGTCTCTTTTGGCGATTTCATTTCTAACAATTTATTCAAAAACAATTTCAGTTATTTATATTGATATTTGTCGTTTCATATTCTCATTCAAATTATATGAATATTTAATTTAACTGTAGAAATTTATTGTTTCAGATTTGTGTAGTTTTTATTAACGACATTTTGCCTGGTTAGCATTTTCATTTCTTATTCATAACAGAGAAATTGATCGTCGAATATCAGTAATTCTGAGGTCCAAAATCGAGTTCAATAAGCTGACAATTATGCCCCTCTGTTTGTAAAATTAAAACAATGCGATTATAGTAGTAATTAATTGAACTTTTAGTCCCTGGCATTTATTGCATGTTATACTGAATGTAAAAGCTGACATGAAAGTGTCTTAATGCAATAATACCTCACTTATATTTTCTGCACAATGGAGAAGGCGTTTTTTAGCAATTTAATTGTCTATGTACCGTAAATTACATTATTACTATTCCTTATACAGATTCCTATAAACAAGGTATTATGCACGACTAATTGCCGTCAAAATTAGGGGATATGCTCTCATTAAGTTTAGTTAATATTGCAATTGTTCTCATATATTTTCTATATTTTCCTATCCGTTCCTTAATCTGCTTAAACACCTTTATAAACATTCTTATCATTGGTATATAAGAACCATTGGTATATAAGCTTGCCAAATTTTTTACTAAACCGATTAAGACATGCTAACGTGTAATAGTAGAATTGAAACAACTTCTACTATTACAGCTCGTTCTTATCCTCCCATTCCTCATACATCTGTCGGTTGTACACGGTCCAACCACTAAGTTCAGCCCGTTCCTCTTTCACACAAAACAATACTCCGCCTTTCCGTCACCTCTTTGCTAAAGTTGTGTATCGTTCCATATGGCCATTGCTGTCGGCCTCTCTGGAACAGACTTCCCCGAGTATAAATGTCCATCCTAGGAATACCGCCTCTTGCAATATAGTATAGCTGTAAGTGCTGTAATATGCCTAGCAAATTTCTGTCGACGGCAACTGCCTCTGTTGTCATAAGCTGTCGTTAAACCCTGGATCCATCCGCCTCTTGCCATCTTTTCATAGGTCTTTCACTCAAAACTGAAAACGAAACATTTTAATTAATTATTTCCTGATTCCTCCTCTTCGCTCAAAGGCTTAAACTCATAGCACCATCCAAAAATCACCATCTGTCTTCCTGCCTGCCTGCATGTCTTCCTTTCTGTCTTCCTGCCTTCCTTCCTTCCTGCCTGTCTGTCTGTCTGTCTGCATCCCTGCCTGCTCGTCTGACTGTCTGGATTTTGACCCTCTGCCTATCGATTATGTATTGATAATGCGCCTGTGAATAATCTGGTTCCCGCGTCTTTGCTTTTGTTGACGCTGTAGAAATATCGGAGTCACGAATTACGTTTGGTGTAATCATACATAATCATACTGCGAGAGGCGGGATTGAAAGCTTAAATATCATACAATAAATGATCTGCCTTTGAGGTATTGGTCAAAATGAATTTTCCGTTTGATAAGTCAACCAAATCTTATTTTTCGGCGAATAAGAAGCACTCAGTGCTCGCACACATTTTATTGTATGATATTTAAGCTTTCTATCCCGCCTCTCGCAGTACCACCTGAAAAAGAGCCCCACGCTAAAAGAAGAGTCTAAACAATACGAACAGAAACAGAAGCATTCCAGATAAAATCACGAGCTAGTGGGAGAGGGGTAATCGTTCCCAAACAAAGGGCCAGCAGACGCATTTATGAACGCGGCATTGGGCAGAAGCTGTCCGAGTCCGAGGTAGGCCTACAAAGAGGTCATGACTGTCAGTCAAAAGAACGTAGATGTCCTTGATCGTTTATGGTCCCAAAAGGTTTGACCTTATGCACACCTCTTCTTTCATCAACTAGTGTTTTGTTTACAGCACAATATACTTCGATAATTACTACTCCAAAGAATTTTGTCATATTTTTCATCATAATCACTTATTCTTGATCTAATATTATTTCACACTTAAACGAACTCTGTTTTTTTAATAATAGATACTTTTAAACAACTTTTTTTCTGAAATGATTTTATTGCTGTGGTATGTGACATGTATGAAATTGTTGCACCTCCGCATTAGTTATATTTTCATTAATAGTGAGTTAGATTCAGTTTAACGACACTGTGTGACAACAAAGATCAATAGCGACGCCCTCCTTCTTTATCCAGGCTTGGGACTGGCACTGTGAGAATACTTGCAGCGGAGGAATCTGGTTCTATTAAACTGCTCGTATACATCTATACATGTATGGTTACTATAAATATGTTTTAAAGTGTGTAAAAATAACTGCAGATTTGAGTGATTTTGTGACATCCTGCACACGTTTATGTTGCATTTTCACACGTATTTCATTATTTTATTAATAAATACATCCATCACTTAATCCATTCTTCTTTCCATCTCTACATTCATCCATTCATCCATCAATCCATCCTTCCATCCCTGCATTCATCCACTCATCCGTTAATCCATCCTTAAATCCATTCATCAATCAATCCATCCTTCCATCTCTACATTCGTCCACACTCCATCAGTCCATTTATCCATCCGGTCAAACTACCGTTTTGAAGATGTCTACAAAGATGACCTTTACCCATCGGTCCCACATTCTCTTACGTCTCTATGTCTAACCTTCACCTAACAATTCCTACACATTCCTCAAGTAGCGTTCGCATGTAGTGTTTAACCTTACGCTCTCCTTCAGCGTTTTCTCGACACCCAACACCATCTGAACTTGCGATGCAGACATTTTTCTCGAAAGCCACTCCTAGACTGCGAATCATTAGTTCTACACCGGTTGAACTGAATCTCCTCGATCCATCTTTTTCTGGCAATGACCCAGAAACCGGTGAATCCTGGTAAACACTGCTATCCTGGAATCCAGCTGGCCTGGATTCCGTGTACAGCTGGTAGTCAGACTCGGAGTCTTAGACTTTGTCAGACTCGAAGTCTCAGACTTTGATGTATTGCTTCTGAAACGAGATGGTGCAGCCCTGGATTGAAAGTAAATCAACGGAGTATTGAAGGGTTTTGGGATTTGCATGTAAACAACGGAACTTTATGTAACGCATTTAGTTGAATGTTTAATTGTTTATTCGTTCTATGAGCATGAGACATTTGCGGACAAACCGACATTATAATTCAGAACTAATGTTGTTTATCTTATTCGTGTAATAGAAAATGTCTACATGTAAATGTATCTCTTCAGATACATTTACTGAGACAAGTAAGAATGCTGGTTCAATATATAAATATAATGTAAGTGCACTCTTATGTGAATCAATATATATATATACATGGCTAAATATACATATATATATATGCATATACATAGTTATATATGTATGTATATATATAAAAATTATATATATATATATATATATATATATATATATATATGTGTGTGTGTGTATGTATGGGTGTAAGTGTACAAACATACAAAGTTGAATGCCATTGCAGCCTACGTCCCTTTGAGACTGCTTCTCTTATTAAACGAATATTCAAATAAATTGGAGCTATTGAAGTTATTTCTCTTGATCAAATGATTAGATTGAATTAGATTTTATTTTAATAGATTACATTGGGTTATATAATATTTAGGTAAAGATTCGATTTGATCGGATGAGAACTGATACACATATATTTGACTTTATTTGTTCATGTTATATTTTCCCTTGAATATTACTGAATGGCATAGCCTATTGCTTAGGGCCCACTTGCCTATAGACAAGATTTGATAAGCAAATCTTTAAACGCAGACTTATTTCCACCGAGAAAATCCGTTTCACAGCACTTTTCCCAAACAGTTTACGCCATCCACAGGTTTCCCTCAACAATCCCCACCCCGATTCCACACTTTACAGCCAAACGAACTAACAGGTGCTCCATTCGTCACTTGATCCAGTCACGTTGTCTCAGTCACGTGGTCCAACAGAGGTCACGACCTGCGGTCAACCAACGCGGAAATCCATCAAAACAACCGTTACTCAGTTCCTTTCCCAGGGTTGTTGACTTCTCCTAGGTAGGTTCATCTGTCGTGCGATCTAATCTGTTGAGACGATGATCGAACTTTTCGGCGTAGTTGATCAGCTCCCTGTTCCTAGAACAGTTATTTCACGTCTGCAGTGTTTTCCAGTGATTAATGCGACCTCTGTCGGTGAGAAACGAACGCGTGGCAGCCAAGGAGTGACTGAGGCAGCGCGATCAGATGTCTACTTCTTGGTAACCCACGCAGGTATTTCTCTGTTATGTTTTCGACCACCGATAATAAGTATTATTATGGCAACTGTTGTTATCATTGATTGATTGGCCGCTGTTTATCGAAACTGTGTCATAACGAATTTGATTGTCGTCGATCCCTCCTTTCTAAAGGCTTGGGACTGGCACTACCGGAATTTGAGCATATTCCCAGCCAATTTTAACGTACTTATTGCGCTAATCGATAGGGAGAAACTAAACCCAAGACATGGACAAGACGACAGAAATAGACCTACCAACACTTCTTCACAAACAGATCGACTGAAACTAAGACATCCCTGAAAGCATAATTAGCATATACCGACGATCCAACAGAAGACAAGTTCATTCATTCCTTCAAAAATCGATGTTGCGCTGTTTGCGACAAATTGCGAAACTTTGGTAGTGTCGTATCCTTATATAGTTTCTGTTGACTACATATTAAAGGTGTCTAAAGCATCGCTTGAAAATCGGTGAATATAGGCAACATGGCGCCACTTGTGAGTTACGCGTGGCAATTAGAGCACACAGCCATATTCACTCACCAATGGAAAACTCTCAATTAACACCCAGTTTTTATTTACTAATTATGTAAGATTGTTTTCTTTCTGAACGGATGTCATAATATTAACTCATCTGGCTCTTTGAACTCAACTACTGAGTACCCGAATTGAGATGCGTTGATTACACCCTCGGTTCACGATGAAATCGCTGTCTTGTTACAGTAGACTCTCGTATCAGAGTGATCAGCTGATTTAGAAACCACAGCACAACACACCATTGAGGTAATCGTTGCTAATGTTTAAGGCGTTCAAGATAAATGTTTTATTCGCAACTCGGCCACCTTTTGCACTCTGATAGCGCCAGTCTCAAGCTTTTGTAAAGGAAGAAGGCGCGACGCTTATGAACTTTATTATCACACAGTGTCGTTAGTATAAACTCTTTCATAAACCACAGTTTAATGATCACTGCGTTCGACAGCTCTTGCACCTCTTCATTAGAGCAATTGTGTTTAAGTATTAAAATAAATGCAGTCATTGGATGGAGTGAAATGCGTGTGCGCTTTGTCAGATGCAAATGTAGGCTGCTTCATGAACTACATGGAATCACCGTCCTGCAGCTCCTCTTTTATGGTAACAGACTGTTGTGAATACGCTAGTGAGTGCACTATCGACTCAACCAATCGTTTGATATGCTAAAACGCTCTCTTTAGACACCTTTAAAATATATTATACAATCACGGAACTCAATTTTCCGTTTAATGAATATGCCATTTTAGACACCTCTAATATTTCTTATCGGAAGCTATAATTAAAAGCTCGTGAGACATTGTATTAATTAAGCAAAATTGGAGCTGTAAGTGCTGTAATATGCCAAGGAAATTTCTGTCGACTGCAACGGCCTCTGTTGTCAAAAGCGGTCGTTAAACTCCCGGATCCATCCATTGTATTAATTGCCTTCCAGCCCTCATGGGGTAAAACTGAAAAACAAAAGAACAGATACGGTCAAAAAAGAGCATCCATGAACAAACCAAGAAGCTATATGGCCACACGAATAAATTTCACATATGTATGTTTGTACATTGTATGTATATATACATTTATACAATATGTATGTTTATATATGTAGGAATAAAATGTAATAATCATTTATATGTTATGAAATATCTACAACAACCATATGTCGAATATTGCTGTCTCAGCAACCAGTCATGCAGAAATGGAATCAATAACAACACAAAAGGAAGAAAGAAAACAGAAAGACTAAAGAAAGAAAGACAACACAAAGATAAAGGATTAAAACTATTTACGAAATTGAACTGAAATGTAACAAATTCTGAAGACGTCAACAGCCTGTGTTGCTATAAGATGTCGTTAAACTGTTGAACAATAATAATGCTAAGGCTTCCCTTCCTGGTGTTGTCTGACCCTTGCCTCGGATAAAGAATGCCTGAAAAAACTCTTAAGAAGAGATAAACGTTTGGTTATATTTTCCAACAGTCTCTGAAATCACTACCATGGCAGATTTTATTATTATTATTATTATTATTATTATTATTATTATTATTATTATTATTGTTATTATTATTATTATTATTATTATTATTATCATTTTTATGTCCGATGTAGAAAAAAATCCCTCAGGTTCTAAGAAACTATAGTGAGGTTCTTGTCACCATCGTGCTAAACAGCAGAGACCATGAATGCCACAGCATTATTATCATTATTATTATTATTATTATTTTTATTATTATTATTATTATTATCATTATTATTATTATTATCATTATTATTATTTATTATCATTATTATTATCATTATTATTATTTTTATCATTATTATTATTATTATTATTATTATTATTATTATTATTATTATTATTATTATTATTATTATTATTATTATTATTATCATTATTATTATTATTATCATTATTATTATTATTATCATTATTATTATTTATTATCATTATTATTATCATTATTATTATTTTTATCATTATTATTATTATTATTATTATTATTATTATCATTATTATTATTATTATTATTATTATTATTATTATTATTATTATTATTATTATTATCATTATTATTATTATTATCATTATTATTATTATTATTATCATTATTATTATTATTATTATCATTATTATTATTATTATCATTATTATTATTATTATCATTATTATCATTATTATTATTATTATTATCATTATTATTATTATTATTATTATTCTTATTATTATCATTATTTTCATCACTATATTTATTATTATTATTACTATTGTTTTTATTATTATTATTATTATAAGTGGTTATATTGTTTGGTTAAACTACAGCTGCACAAAAGAGCCTCTGAAGGCAACTGCGTTGAAGCGCTGGATGCACACTGACAATCGTTGGAACAAGTAGCTTGTCTCTCTAGGGTCTCTGGTGACATGTGTCAGAAGGCGACCCAAGTCTTTGATGAAGTCTATTCCTTCGTTATTGACTGGGCCCATGGTCTCAAAGGCCAATGGAATGAAAAGATAGCTGACAGCGAGCTGGCTGTACTTGATGGTCTTCCTGATGGTAACCACCTCCGCTGAAGCCCCCACCGAAGATGACGTCGCTTGGAGATATGATGGAGCCACGGTATCATTATTATTATTATTATTATTATCATTATTATTATTATTATTATTATTATTATTATTATTATTATTATATTCGTTTATTGAACAGACTGGCAAACCGCAGCAAGTTACATACATCAGAACACATGTAAATACACAATGAAAGACGAAGAGAGCGAAGTGACAGAAACTTAGATAATGTTAGGTTATACTATAGTTGATACCAGCAGAATACTGTAGTTTAAACCTTGGTTAGCAGCAATGAGAAATGTTAACGGCTAAACAGTACCATTGACACCAAATACTTTAAGAATCCAAACTCCTGCTCTCTATTTTACCCAACCCCAAGCCTGTTCTTCGCCGTAAGATAAATGGCTAAGCTCACCATTTTCCTTTCTCAAAATTGGGCGTCTTCAAATCTTGTTGATGCTACGATAATATGTTTCCAATTCGTATTCAATATACGACGATAAGCTGTAATTGACTAAAGTAGATTCTGTATATACGAGTGAGCCGTTGTTGTCATAAGCTGTCTTTAAATTCTGAATCCATCCACTCAACCGGTTGATTTGAATGTCTTCGTATACACCTTTATGATTATATCAAGCCATGTTATATAATCGCGTGATGCGTTAAATAAATAATCATCCTAATCATTCTCTCAGTTTACTCCCTATACGAAATTTCGCAATTCGAAGTTGTATATAATCCCATATTATCTAGAGCGCTGCTCCAAAGCCAAGGGCTACGTCACATCAGAAGGATTGAGGCCCACACTTATTTGACTAATGCAGAAGTTTACACACACGATGGATGCTAGAGCAGCCTACGTGAGAGCTGGCTAGTGATAGTTTTCCAGCTATTTCGAGCATGATTAAACTGAATATCTTCTGCTTAAGAAACTCCAGCATAATTAGGTTACGTAACGTCCTCACGATGATTTAAATTCCAAGTCTGGAACATAGCAACTGTCCTCCAAGTATCGACAACGCTAAGGTTCAACAACTAACTAGTTTTGAGTTAATTGGTGGCTGAATTGTGGTAAGGATAATGACGAAAATGTAAAAATTCGACAACAAAAACAATTGTTTGGCAAATGCTGTTGTTGGCTGGAATACTGATCTTGTTGTTACTATTGATATTGATGTCGATAATAATTGATGATGCAGTTGCTCTTTGTTGATAATAATGTAATATAATGTAGGGCAGTGTATTGTAATGTAATTTAGCCTTTACATAGCGCCCTTCCCTCCTATCTTCTCAGAAGCGCTCTCTGCGCTGGCCCAAACGATGTTAAAAGTACTTACTAACGAATATGACACGGGCAATTAGCAAAACAGTGATGGCTAGAACTTACACCCATCTTCCTATTCTTTTTCTTCATCTTGCTCCTATTTCTATTCAGGCAACTCCAAACTGCGAGGAGTGAAATGAGGAGGAATATGAAGAGGAGGAGGAGGAGGAGGAAGAGGAAGGGTAAGCTGAGAGGAACTTAAGAGAGGAGAGAGAAGACGTAAGAGGAATAAAGTGGTGTAAGATGAGGAATATTAGGAATGGTAAGCTGAGAGTTACTCGAGAGAAATAGGAGGAGGAAGAAGAGTCTGAAGCAACGAAGTCAACCGAAATAAAGATAATCAGTCGATGAAGATATCGACTAATATCAGGACGTTATTTGTTGTCATTTCTGTTGCTGTTGCAGTTGTTATTGCTGCCTGTTGTCCAACAGCATCGATGTTGTCACTGAATCCACATGAAACACTGTTGACAGCAATATTATGGTTCAGAAGCCGCTGCTGCAATTCTCCTGAAAATTGGGCGCGGTTAATTTACGACGTTTGCACTTTCCTTTACGACACCCACCGCTCCAAACTCTGTCTCACTCTCTGTTTGTTTCTGAGTGTCTCTCTCTCTGTCTGTCTCTCTGTCTGTCTGTCTCTCTCTCTATCTCTCCTTCCCGGCAGCCGTACAAGCAGCAGTGCTCCTGCATCTACGCCTGCATCATTGACCTCATCGCCAACGTCTGCCTGGCAGCCAGCTGCGCCTCCAGTGGCCAAGCCGTCGCCTCAAGCCCTACCTAGTCTGCCGTCTCTGCCTGGCCTATATGAAGCCGCCAAGCAACACCGCAAAGCAGTGCAAGACTGCGCTACCGTATAACAGGGAAAAACATTGTGCGTTTAGAATTAACGCTGCGTCTTAATACAGGTTTAGCGGACCTGTGTACATTTTGTACTGTATTAGGGTCATTCTGGGTACGGATTCTGACGTTCAGAACGTTGCTGAGTGTTGGGAAGGTCGTGGAAAGGCTTGGAATCTTCTGTTGGAGAAATTGCGTCTGTTAGTTGGCGGATCCATTGAGGTTGGTGTTGTTGAAAATTGATTCGCTGTTGCCATACGATCTTGTGTTGATAGCAGCAGACCATTTAACTGTGCATACATTAATACATACATATACGTGTGCATGCAGGAACACATGTGCCAGCACAACGACACATGCATGCACATACAGTACACACATATATGAATGCACACATTCATGGGTACACATATGTATATATACATTAATACATGCATATATATATATATATATATATATATATATATAAAGGTATCTGTTTCTGCCTTTGTTCCTTTAAGACGCTTTTTTATTACGCCAGGATTTTCACCACTGCCAGCGCCTCTGATAAGGTTGCACTATGAGGGCGCCATATAAATGTGTAAATACAAAACCATTATTAATACAATGCATACATATACATACATAATATACACATATTTGCATGCCTATATTCATACATGCTTGTTGGTATCAATATAAAATATTGTACAGATATACCTACATGCGACAAGATTTCAACCGTAAACAACAAAAATCGGATGTCATTGACATTATCAATTTTTGCGTTGTGATTCCAAGTAATCGCACAACAAATTACAATACATATACAACTGTATTTATGGATGAACCGCCCTGCCTAGATCAAAGTGCCGACGGCCATGCGACAGGAGACCGTCATTTCGTGTCAGTTGCAGGTCTACTTTGTGCTTCTTATGCTAAGCACATTCGACTGCATAAGTTACAGTATGCCTATAATTGTTATAAGACTTATTCTTGACTGGACTTGTTCCATACATTTGCAATAACTTTTGATGCAAATATTATTATTTTGTCCTCTTAATTAGCACTGATTAATTATTTATTAAGCGTTCTCCTCAACCTCCTCCTCTTCCTTCAAACATCATTGTACACAACAGAAGTAACTTAGCGAGGTTTAATGATATGTCGATATTTGTTTCTTGAAAACCGCCTTGCTTGACATTAAATATGTGTGAAGGTTTTTTTTTCTGGTGTCCAACCTCTGGTGAATTGAGTGTTAAGATATTGTATTTAACAAAGCCTTTCTGGTGAAAAAAATGGGTGCGAAAGTTGTGGTTAAGAGGCATACGATGATGAAGGAGGAGGTGGGATGATTTGATCATCGCTTTGATCTTTATTTTAATGCTGGTGATGATCAAAGGGAAGATATGTGTCTGGTCCAGGACTCCATGTGTAAGAGTGGGTAACTGCGGCTGTTAGCTACCAAGACGGCAATGATTAGAGAAACTGTAGTTGCTGCTGCTGCTGCTGCTACTGATGATGATGATTATGTCATCATCATCGTCATGATGATGACGATGACGACGATGATGATTATGATGATGATGATGATGATGATGATGATGATGATGATGATGATGATGATGGTGATGATGATGATGATGATGATGATGATGATGATGATGATGATGATGATGATGATGATGATGATGATGATGATGATGATGATGATGATGATGATGATAAGGTGATAACATTTTTGGTGATGGCATTACGCAGTCTAAAACGCTCCCATCACTTTATGATGCTTACAGACCAATGGGACAAACAAACTGAACAGATGAGGTTTGAATGAGTCATCCTTGTAGGCCTCGAATGTGCCTCGAGGGATGGAAAATGGCGTGGGATTCATTTAGATGGCACTTCTTGGAATTTAAGTCCTAATCGATTAATTAAGCCATTTCGATGAATAATACTGAGTTTATGAAAGAATTGTTGCGTATATATGCAAGTTTTTTGCTTATCTATGTGCACGAACATGAGTGTGTTTGTACTTAAGTATTTCCTTAGCCTTATGTGTATGTACAAGGAACAAGAAGGATATCCACTAAAGAAGCCAGCATTTAATCAGTTTAATTCCAAGTCCATAGGAGACGAGAGGTACAGGTAATCCTGGATTGATAGTTAACGAACAACTGTTGTTCATGTGTAAATTAATAGAAATCGTTTTTCAACAATTGATAATACTATTCCGCCATTTCTACCTGCTAACAATCGCTTATCGGGAGTTGGTTGTATTATCACATGTCGGCACGATTTTTATATTAGCGCGGGTTCGATAGTCACAAGCTCCATAATGGTTGACTAAGCCTTCCATTCACTAGGTAGCGTTGGTAAAAAGAGAAATTGCACAGAAGGAAGCCTGCTAAACTTGTTATTACAATTACCACAACATGTGCAGTATATGATGTGATATTGCTCCGGTTTATCAGTGTTTCAGTTTGGCGACACTGTGCGATGGTGGTCCTCCTCCTTTGCCCAGGCTTTTGACTGGCACTTTCAGAGTGCAAACAACGACATAGTTACTTAAGTTTGTCAGTGCGAATATAATCGACGAATATTCGAATGGGATGGATGGATCCAGGGTTTAACGACAGCTTATGACAACAGAGGTCGTTGCCGTCGACAAAAATTTGCTGGGCATATTACAGCACTTACAGCTTAATTAGTTTCAAGGAAATTGAATATTTAGGTCTGATTACTCCAACACCTTAAAAACGGTTTCATTGCGTGCTATAAGATAATTTATAACAGAATTCGTATTCAGGTTCAAGGGAATAATGTTTGTCGACATAAATTTGCTTGGCATATTACAGCACTTACAGCTTATTTCCTTGAAGGGAGTTGAATCTGACTTCTCTTATAGCACATAATGATACCGTTTTTAAGGTGTTGGAGTAATCAGACCTAAATATCCTGTTTCCTAGTTTAGCGAGAAATTTTGCCTGACAGGGTTGATGCTTTTTTTTACCTAGTCCATTTGCTCTGTGTGTCTATGGTCAAACTAATGATTAGATCCAACAATTGAACGTTTAACGACAAGCCTGATTGATCTACAATACAATTTAGTACGCGCTCGTCGTAATTGGTTAATTATTAAGCAACGTCTTGACTGGCATCAAAGGCGTTAACTAAGATATAAAATGAATTATCTGGTGACCTATTAAGATGCACGGGTTTTTGATCAGCTTATTGCTGTTCTGAACCATTGTGTCACAAGTGATGGTTAGCGTGGCCCTTTGTTTGGAATTTGTCATGTCATGTCACATCGTCATCGTCGCTTCGCGACGGTTGACTACATGAATGGGAAAGTTATGTCCAATGCTTTCTGTCTCTTACGATGTTCATTAAGCCTGTGCCTCTTAAACCAGTTCACGCCATGACATTGTCAAACCAGCAGATTCTGGGTCTTCCACGACTTCGGCTTCCTTCTACTATACCCAACATTACACTGTTCTCAAAACTGTCTTTAGGCTGTCTCACGATGTGCCCGAAGTACCGCAGTTTTCTGGATTTGATGTGGCCCAACAGTTTGCTGTCAACTTTCGCCATTTGATACACTTGTTCGGTGGTCACCATTGCTGTCCATGGAATTCTGAGCAGTTTCCTCATGCACTTGTTCTCAAATGCTTGTATGCGTTTCTCTTCTTCTTTCTTTATTGTCCACGCCTCACAACCATACGTTGCTACTGGCCACGTCAAGGCCTTCATGAGTTGCAGTTTGGTTTTAGTACTGACTGATTTATTTTTCCAGAGGCTTACCAACTTAAACATGACTGACATTCCCATGGCTAATCTTGATTTTACCTCACTCGCGCAGTCCCCGTCCTTCGTTACTCTGTTCCCCAAGTATGTAAATGAGTCCACTTGTTCCAGTTTGTATCCGTCCACTTTGATCAAAAGTTCGTCATTGTTATTTGTCATTACTTTTGTCTTTGCTATGTTAATCAGCATACTGTATTCTTTTGCTACTATCTCAACACGTTGCAACAAACTCCTGTAAATCCTCTGGTGAAATGGCCAGTAGCACGATATCATCAGCATATCTAAGGTTATTAATAGTCTTCCCTCCAATCCTGAATCCCTTGTTGTAGCCTAGTAATGCTTTTCGCATTACCTATTCTGCCAGAATGTTAAACAGGTTTGGTGATAAATTACATCCTTGTCGGACTCCTTTCTTGATACTAAACCATGTCGACATAATTCCGTCTGCCTTGACAGTAGCTCGTTGTTGTTTGTAAAGATTTTGCAATAGCTGAATGAGGTAGGGTGGGAAACCCATTTCCATCATGGTTATCTATAGTTGATCCTGTTGAATCATGTCAAAAGCTTTTGTAAAGTCAATGAAGCAGAGGTACAGTGGATGATTCCTTTCTCTCGCTTTCTCCAAGATGATTCGTAAGTTCACAATTTGATATCGCGTGCCTCTTCTTGGTCTAAAGCCAGCCTGTTTTTCAGCGATCTCTGTTTCTAGCTTGATATGGATGCGTTCCAGTATCACTCGTAACAAAATCTTACTGGCATGCGAGACTAGCTCAATTGTTCTGTGATTACCACAGTGAAGTAGATTTCCCTTCTTGGGCAGTGGACTAAAAATTGACTGTGACCATTCTTCTGGTCAATCCCCGGCGTCCCATACGTCCACACATAACTCGTGTGGTTTTGTCAGAGTCATTTCTCCACCAAATCTAAACAGCTCAACGGCTACGCCATCTGGACCTGGTGACTTCCGCATAGCTGCTTTCAATATGACTCGTTTTATCGCTCCTTTTAGTGGCGGTGGTTCCCTTTCTTGTATTTCGAATTTTATGTCTTCTTCCTCTTTTTCATTGTTGTAGAGTCCTTCACAATATTCTTTCCATCTTTGATTTACTTTTTCCGGTTCAGCAAGTTTCTTGTTGTTGTTGTCATTGATGGCTGTGGTTCGAGGCTTGAACGAGCCAGTGAGCTTCTTCGCCATTTGGAATACAGATCTGGTGTTACCTTTCCTTTCATTCTCCTCCAGCTCTTTGCATAATGTCTCCAATTCCGACTGCCTGTCTCTTCGTAACATCCGTTGTACCTCATTTCGTAGAATTTTGTACTCTTGCGGGGACTTTGCCTCTCTTTTCTTTCTTATTAATTCAAAGGTATCGCTGGAGATCCAATTCTTTCGCTTGTCGCAGTTCTTCAGTAGTGTTGTTTTGGCGTCACTCAAGGTGATCTCTTTAAGTTGTTGCCAGAGTTCATCTAGTGTGTGTGGTTCGGCAATTCCCTCAAGTGCTTTGAATCTGTTAGTTACTTCAACTTGGTATTGCTGTTCTATCTGATTGTTTCTGAGTTTTTCCAAGTTTAGGAGAAGAAGTTTGATGGTTCGTTTCTTTTTGAATCTTAAATGCATTGGGGTCCGAGTCACAATCTGCGCTGAGGCATGTGCGGGCGTTATTGATCGATTGTTTCAAATGTTTATTAATCAGGATGTAGTCGATTTGAGTTCTGGTGTTTCTATCTGGGCTGCTCCAAGTATATTTATGTCTATTGTGCAGTCGAGAAAACATATTGGTGATAACCAACTTGTGTTGTTTGCAGAAATCCACCAAAGTTTGTCCTCTGTTGTTTCTTTTTCCGTGACCATATTTTCCGAGAAGATCTGCTTCCATTGCACCCTCACCAACTCTAGCATTGAAATCTCCTGTAATCAATAATATGTTTTGTTTGGGGGTCTCTGCAATAACCTGATTTAACTCTGTGTAGAATTGAATGATTTCTTCATCTGGCTTCTCTGATGTTGGTGCATAGCATTGTACCACTGTCACGTTTCTTGGTCTAGATGAAACTGTGGCTGTCATTACTCTGTTGCTCACTGGATTGTAAGATATGAGACTAGAAGCAACATTCTTGTTCATCCAGATGACTACTCCATGGTGTTCCCTGTTTGTCTTACCTGAGAAGAGCACTGTATGTCCATCTAGCGTCTTGAAGTGGCCATTGTCTGACCATTTGGTTTCTGATAACCCGCATATGGAGATGTTTAATCTTGTGAGTTCATTTCCAAGTATGGATAATTTCCCGATCGAGTTCAACCCTCTCACATTCCATTGTCCTATTTTGATCCAGTGTCTACCGTTTAATTGGATTGATTTTTCCTTTCTTTTGTTTTCTATTGGTGATTTTGTCAATGATGTCGATGATGATGACGATGACGACGACGACGATGATGATGAGTCAGTAGCACACTTGTCGGCATCCATCCTGACTCTCACGGTGGATGGCGCGGGCCTTTTTATCCTGGGCGACGTCCGAGCCAGTATAGTTTCTATATTCTGTTCCATTCATGTTCTGTGGGGGAGTGTGTGACCAGCTGAGTACCCCATTCTCTTGCTGGTTTCGCAGTTGATTTACCGTTGTGCCAGGTTGGACCCGGTATGCGCCAAATCATAAGCTCGGTGGCTGCCGTTGGGTGCATTGTGCTCCTCATCCGCCAGCTACTGATAAGAACCGCCCTGCTGCCCGCCATTCTAGGTTTCAGGTTAGCCCATAACCGGTTGCAGTTTAGGTCGTGCCCAGGAGTAAGAGAAATAATCTTGAATATTGGATGTAAACAACTTCACGTTTAAACGACAAATGAGTCGGCGTCTTCATTCGTTGCTAAGCAACACGCTTGGAATTTAGACACCTTTAAATTGACTGTTACAGACACAATATAACATATTGTGAACATTGCAGATAATATCTACAATGTTCATTGAAACGCTGTATCGACGAGAAAATGAACGGCGATTATAGAGATGTAACTGGATGTGTGGCCCAGCTTCTAATGTCAAGGTACATAGGACCTAGCGATTGGAGACCGGTATATAACATGCAATTTACACTTGAGTGAAGCTTACACCTGGCCTTCCTTATGCTTTGCAGATACTCGATTACATTACAATATGTCTATGATAATTGCTATAAGACTAATTTGCTGCACGTATTCCATGCATAATATCGTTATCCAAATCTCCTATCGTCTCATGATCGAGATTGCAGACAGGAACGTAATCAGTGCACGGCTTATCGTGAATGAGCGACGATGATAGACGACTAGTGAATATATATAATACTGATATACATATATATATATATATGGCCTTCCTTATGCTAATATATATATATATATACATATATATATATATATATATAATTTCGTGCGCACAATAATTCCATATAATTAGAGTTAGCAATGTTTGCGGGATGGTCGAATAGTAACTCACCGGCGTTGCCCTTCTGCTTTATCCAGGATTGAAACTGACACTTTCTGAGTGCAGGCAGTGTAGGTGGCCTATTGCTGCCAGTGTGAATTAGTTAGTTAGTTGCAGTTTATCGACACTATGTGATTAGCGTCGCCCTGTTCACTTTCCAGGCTTTGAACTGGCACTGTCGATCTTCAAACAAAGATTGAGTTCTGATACAAATTGAATGGTTGTAAATCTGATGCATCTTATAGTCCATAAAAAAATCATTTTAAAGGTGTTGAAGTGCCGGCTGACTGTAGCATCCGATCTCATTCATTATTTAACGAAATTTTTTGGCTGCCATGCTAAATGACAGTAGCCCCTTACCTAATCCATTCGCCGTTTATTCAAATGGTTGAGCTAATGATCAGATCCTCAATTGACCCTACAAAACACAACCAGATTGATTTCCCGTACATTTTAGTGCTCGCTGGTCGTAATGGGTTAATTATACAACATCTTTACTGGTCTCAAAGCTGTTCACCGGGTTATGAAACCAATAATCTGGTAACCTATTAAGATGCGGTCCGTTTATTGCTGCTCAGGGCCATTATAGTCTAAAAGATGATCAAATTAGCCCTTCCCTTATTCGATGTTTAGATACCTTTAAATCAATTTCTAAAGAGACTAAATAGTTTAATTGCTATATCACCAAATAACGTGTCGAGCGTGTTAATTCAAAGGTGATAATACAAAATATAACTGGATGGATGGATGGACCTACTTCCATTCGCCAGGTGGTGCTTATTTAATCAGAAGTAGTTACAGAACGTTGAGAGCCTGTTAAATTTGCTTTGAACTGTTGCACTATATCATTTAATCATGCTGCGGTTTGTCAGCGTAGATGCAGTTTCAGTTTAACGACACTGTGTATGTTTTTGTTCGTGTGCGTGCGTTTGTGTGCGTGTAAGTGTGTTTACAATTGATTCAAACTGTGCGTTGACATGGAGGATTAGCGTTGCCCTCCTTTTTCATCCTGTCTTGGGACTGGCGCTTTCGGAGTGCAAGCGTTGGAGGAATTAACCTCATTCTGTCAGTGTGAAATGAATAAACGAATGATATTATGATATCGTCATTGGGGCTCTTAGTCAGTTGCACTGTGATCGTTTTTCAACTGTCGTTGGATTTTTTTTGGAGAGTTTGAAAACTATATATTATTGGAAACGTTATTGTATAGGCAATCAGAAAAACGATGTTTCCCTTTGCTCCGATACCTATAATGGTCGCCATCTTGGATTTGACTAAATGGCCGCCTTAAAAAGGTTTTTGTCAATATCTCAGCTTCTACATCACTTAGAAATATGATTTTGACGGCTAAACTACCATTTCCAGGGCGATGGAATTAAATGGTATCAAAATTAAAAAATTTTAATTCAACCAGAAACTAGATTTACTGAAATTGTCCATTTTATTGAATGTCCTACAAGTGATCAGACACGACCGAAGTTAGTGTTCATTGAGTACCAAAATGCAACCAAACCAAACCACAGAGCATCATGACCTTTGGCCGAATGCTGTCAAGAAGGGGCATGAAGTTTGTCGACAAGATCAAGGCAGCCCTGCTGAAACATGGAAACCCATTTGCTGCTGCAGGTGACAAGCTGCACAATGCGATAACTCATGCTTACATCCCTCTTGAGTATGTACCAATGATCCTGGATGCAGATGTCTGTGGTCAAAAGCTGTATGAAGACAACGTGTCAGAGCGAATCAATGGAGACGTCAGCCTATGGGCGCCAGAAAAGAAGGAGAACAACAAGATGTTCAAGTCTACGAACAAGAAAATTAACATTCAGAGACAAGATCTAAAGGAAACCAAGTACTTGTATGATAGACTGATGGTCCTTTCCAAGTCCATCAGAAACATCAACCAGAAGGAAGCCATTGGAAATCATGAATTCACTGTGAAACCAAGGGCCCTTTTTGCTCCTGATGGTACAATCCTACCGTGCCTGGACAAATCAAAGTTGATCCACGTCCTCAACCAGTTGGCAACTACAGAAACTGCACAGGAAGATCAACAACCAGAATATTGGTTGGACAAGATACCAGATCATCCAAGTCTCAAGATAGGCGGAATGGTTCTCCTGCAGAAGATGGCCATGTAACCAGCAACCATAGTGACAGTCAAAGGTCTGTCAATGCTTCAACAACAGGCTGATGTCCCTCACACGAGATTATGATGAAATCATCCTTGTGTTTGACACATACAGGGATGATTCTCTGAAGAGTGCTACCACGGATAAAAGAAGGCAAGGAAGAGCACCAACCCAGTATCAGGTCAGAGCCAACACAAACATTAAACACATCTCAATGAGCAGGTTCCTTTCACATGACAAGACGAAGGCTGACCTGACAAACTATCTTGCTACAAAGACCCTAGAGTACAACAGTACGCCACACGAACTGGTCATCACTTCTTCGTCAGGGCATACCAAGAGCAACAAAGACACGCTTTTCCACGACAACAATCACGAAGAAGCCAACACACTGTTAATCTACCAGGCTGTCATGGCATCACAGCGAAACCCACAGATGGTTTTCTTCTCCCTAGACACAGATGTCCTAATATTAGTCATAGCAAACTATGACCTCATGCTGAAGGACACATCCATTTCTATAGCCCCTGGGGTTTTGGGATAGAGCCATTATAGAGAACCATAGGGGCAGAAAAAGCAAAGGCTTTTTTATGGCTGTCATTTTGTCAAATCCAAGATAACTGCCATATAGGTATCAACTCATCTGTAACTAGTACCATTGGATTTATTGGTCCATGGAAATGGTAGTTTAGCCGTCAAAATCATATTTCTAAGAGATGTAGAAGCTGAGAGATCGACAAAAACCATTTATGGCAGACATTTTGTCAAATCCAAGATGGCGGCCATATAGATATCGGGGCAAATGGAAACACCGTTTTTCTGATTGCCTGTACAATAACGTTTCCAAAAATGTATAGTTTTCAAACTCTCCAAGAAATTCCAGCAAAATTGCATGTTACCATCTCAATAATTGGCGATCAAGCGAGTCTGATGAATCTTATAACACAAACTGAAATCGTTGAAAGGTGTAGAAGTACATGTTGATATTAAGCTGATTGTATGTCCAGTTTAGTTGTTAGTATTCATTGCTTAGCGACATCAGTGTTGACGACATAATCCCTTACCTAACCCATTCGTCTTTTTAAAATAAAACTAACAATCGGATCCATCAAAGGCCATTCACTTAGATGTAGAATGAATAATCTGATAACCTGTTATGATGTACGGGATCCTTGATCCGTTTATTGCTGTTCATAGACAATATCTAATAAAAAGATGATAAGCCTAGCCCTCCTTCTTAATGCAGTATTTATACACCTTTAAATCGGTTATTTTAGATAAAATATATTTGCAATATGTCGTTCAATCGGTGAATACAAAAGATAATTGTAGCGTCATTCGCTGTTGGACCATGATGTCAAATCAAAGGTGATTAACATAAAGACAAGACACTGGCATTTCCAAACACCAGCTGAATAGTTTCAGTGTTTGCATATTGATGATGGCTACCAGTTTGGCTAATGGAAATGCGGGCTGTTAGCGTTGCCCACTTCTGTCACTTGGGAGTGATACAACCTGACACTTGCGACATTATGAGATTTGGCAGATGCTGGTGGAAGTGAATAGTTATGCTACAATATCACTGTATCACAACAAGCTAGATAAGCTTCCTACATTTGGCTTCATTTAGACACCTTTTATCTAATGGTATCATTTTACTAAAACAGCGTGACAAAATACCACGAATTTTACTCCTCCACTGGTAGTGTTCGGCCAGTGCCAGTCCCAAGCCTGGATCAAGGATGAGGGCGACGATAATGGTCCTTGTTACCACACAGTGTTGCTGAAGTGCAGCCACCACCAAGACCACGAACAAGGAACTCCCTCACTGGTTGAACTCTGCCAGTTACCCGTCCCAAGCCCTAATAAAGGAGGAAGGCGAAACTAATGAAAATGTTGCACTATATCATCTCACAGCGTCGTTAAAATTTCTGTCTGCGGCAACGACCTCTGTTGTCATAAGCTGTCGCTAAACTCTGGATGGAATTCAAGACCACTAACACCAACACTGAACTCTGACAGTACCAGTCCCAAGATTGATGATCTTTGTCATCACACAGTGTCGCTAAATTAGAACTACTACTCCAAGATCACTTGTGTCGTTATCCTCCTTCCTCGAATGGTTGGGACTGGCCATGCCCGAGTGCGAGAAAGGCGGAGTTAGACACCTTCCATTTAGACAGTTTTGAATGGTGTCTTTCGGACGCTATAAATTTCTTTGCAATGTACTGTGTATGTTTCAAATTGTCGTCAACGACCATAGACGTCATATGACGACGTTAAACTGTGGATTAATAATAACATCGCTAGTGAAGGGATGGAAACACAGACAATATGGTGTCTCACTCGCTAGAGCGAATTATGCCACTGATTGCACACTGACAGTGCCAGTCCCAAGGCTGGTTTAAGGTTTAGGGCAACGCCAATGATCTTTCCTATCACACAGCGTAGCCAAACATCAACTACTAATACTGTCGCTAGAGTAGTGTGGTTCAACATGCGGTTAACCACCTATACGTACTTAATAATAAAACTAAATCGCTGATCAACTTGCATGGCTAGCCAATCCTTCGTTACAGTACTTATCTTCTAAAAATGTGAATACATTACATGCATACGCGAGATTAAATTCATTATGATTATTCCACAATCGTATCGTATCTTTATATTTACGTAGCGCCTCCTGCAGAATAATGAGTGAGATGCTGATGGAGAGAGGTCAGTCCTTAGCTTAGCTTTTAGTGACGTAGGAAGGTAATTTCAGACATCAAAAGTCCGGCGTTGGGCCAAGGCAGTCTTAGACTTTGTAACAGCAACATTTAGACAATCAACCGAGATTAAATTGATATAACGGCTTTCGCCGTTAGTCAAAGATTTCTCGGAACACTGCAAAGTTTGACATTGGAAACTAGAAAGAGGATCTTGTATTTGGTACTTGAAGTTACAGAAAGCCAGACTTCAGGACTTCAAGCATATATTGTAGAGATGTATGATATGTGCCTCTAATTTTATAAGCATTTGTTTGTGTTTATATGGGCTCGTAAATGTAATAGCAAGGATACCTAAAACATTTTTACCAGCATTTCACCGGTTTGATCCGAAGTCAAGAGGAGTTGAGACAATTCTCCAGTATCATTTAAGAAGGTAATAGATATCGCATTAATTGCAACGGACGATACATACTTCTCTGTTTTATAGTCTGCATTATCCATTCGTCTTTGTTTTAAAGGTTGAAACAATGATCGGATCGAACGATTAGCTTTTGAATGACCTGCCATAATGATTTCACATACATTTCCTTCATTGATGATGGTACAAGATATATAGCGTTACATCATGTAATGATTATTAGAAGACCAATCATTGACGTCGTTTTAAGGGTGTCGAAGAAATCGTTATATTATTTCTTGTAATGATTGAAAGAAGACTAATAATTATAATTGACTTCACGTGTCCCATGCATAATACCAGACGCCTCATGTGTCAAGTTTAGTGCAAGAGGAGTATTCAATTAATATACAATCGCCTGACATTGTTTTAAGGGGTGTCCAAGCAGAGCGCCCAACCATCAGGCCTCCGAGATAAGTGAAAATATAGCCCGTTTCTCAGCGTATAAAAGGTGTCAACAATAACCCGTTAAGCACATACAGTAGAATGATCACTTCCAAGTATCAAGTAGTGGTGGAGCTGTGGCGGCCCCCAGTTGGTCCAGAGGGGCAATGGCCCCCCATCTGAGCTCGTGGCCCCTCACTGGTCCCCAGATTTTTTATAAAAATTTTAATATGAAATCTGGTATCACTTAGATTTTATATTATTTGCTCAGGAATATGATGCAAGATGAAATTGAAAGTTATTTTGTCCGGGCATCCACAAAGGCCCAACATACTTACTTGCATAATAAAATCTTAAATAGTGTTTTCATGAGCATTTTCACAGGGATATCTTACTTCCTTGTTTAGAATTTTGAGTGACATACATGTATATCGTGAGGGGTCAGGTAACAGAAGAGGTTAATAAGCCAATTTAGAGCGAGGAGAAAACCACTGAGAAGGCACGATTCTGTTTTTATGGGCAAACCAGACAATGGCAGGCCTCGCTCAGTAGAGCGGAGCGAGTGTCGACTCGTAGCACTCAGAATAGAGTAACAGAGATCGCGAAGATAAGCAGAGGCGAGACCTAGCAAGACCGCCATACCAAAGAGATGATACGGTACGAGATTCGCAGTTGGAGGTGGAGCCAGTGGAGCACATCTGGCATATAGCCGGAGACATGACCACAATTTAGGAATGCGTCCGAGAAGACGTGCATCAGAAAGCAGGACCCGCTCCAGGAACCACAACCGTCCAGCTGGAAGGCCTGCATAGACTGAGCAACAGTATTCCAGTCTGGCTGTGATGAAAACGTGAACAAGGCTAGCTGTGGCGTCTGGAGTTTGAAAGCGGGAAACAGTGCGAAGCTGATGCAACGGGTAGTATGAATCACGGCAAAGACGGTATGAGATGCAAAGGTGAGCTCAGTGCCAGTCCCAAGCGCCGATAAGAAAGGAGTGCGACGCTATTGACCTGTGTTATCAGTTACTATTATTATTATTATCATTATTACCGAAATTTGATACCGCCTCCTTCTAACATCTTTTGCCCGACGGCGCAATTGCAGTTGTACTGCAGAGCAATGGTGCGCTAAGGACTTGCTCAAGATCCCTACACAGTGACTGACGAGGCTCGAACCCGCGCGCTCAACACACACTGAAAGTTACGGGCTGACCGCTCTAACCGATCAGCCACTGTGCCACACAACTTATCTCACAGCGTCATCAATCACACTGAAGCTAACACTGCATTTCACAATAGCCTTACCTCCTCCCTAATGAAATTCTTGGAATGGGCACTGCCTAAGTACGAGTAGTGCCTGTGTTAAGGATTGTGGTCAACTGTAGCTTTGCATTTTTCCTGGACGCTGTTGCGTCGCCAACGGCCTCAATTTTATTTAATTTCAAAACTGCCCAGCGAGATACGTTTTATCGACAAAACATGTTCTGGGTTTTAAACACCTTTTGTTAGTGTCTTACAGACGCTATATAGCTAAAATTTAAGTCATCACTAAATAGTTTGTAACACTCTGTGTACTTACAAAGATCATTCGCATCTTCCCAATTTGTACGAAAGAAAATGTTCGAAGATGCATTCATTACTCGCCAGAGCAAACTCCATCATTGCTTGCAGTCCAGCAGTGCCAGCCCCATGCCGGGATAAGGAAGAGGGCGACGCCAATGATCTTGTTATCACACAGTGTCGTTAAACTGACGCTACTGCTAATGCTAGTGATACACCCATTTTGATGCTAATGAAGAGCAGTGAGTCCGTGACGTCCAATATGCGGGCGGCAATTTTTGAAAAATGAAGCTAAACCATACAGTCACAGATTTGCCTTGCTATTCGGTCGTTACTTGACGTTTTACAACATTTACAATGAATTTATGATACGCGTACGAACAGTCATATTCGTTATTGTTATTGTATAATGAAATGTTAATTCCTTAGGCAGTTAATAATTTTCAATAAATTTTAATCGTTGTTTTTTTCGTTGGTAGGCTACCGATCACGGCTTCAAGAGCAATTTATTAGGCGTCAAAATGGCCGTACTGCACTGATATAGAGGTTGTAATAAGGAAAGAGAAGGCAACATTTGGATAAAGGAATAAGCAGGCTTTGATACTATCAAATCAATGCAAAATATAAAACGAACCAGTTTTAGCCATCAAAGGAACACATGTGGTTTAAATTTGTTTAATTAGTGAATGTTGGAAGTAAGGATTTGGGGGCAAATAGTTGAATGCACTTTATTTATATACATAGTATCATTTAAGAAAAAGGTAGCTAAATTACATGAGGAAAGGGCTACCTTTTAATTTAAAATAAACCTAATTCACAATTAAAGTTCCGGATGTTGTTTCAAATATATTCTAGGTCAATGACCTAGTTTTCGTTGGTTTCGTATTCCTGCCATATTAGTCTCAGGATCCACCTGAGTAATTATCGACATTTGGCTGTTTACATCTGCGGCGCCTAGGTGTCACTACTGAAGCGACTGACTCGATTTGAGCCGGAAGCCCTTGCTGTGACATTTCCTGCAAGCGGAGACACGTGGGCACATAGGTGGGAAGACAGAGGGAGGGGCGGAGGGTGTCTGGTGATGGGATGGAGTGAGACAGAGAAGGCGCGCTGGAGAGACTGGTGTTTTGCCACGTGTGTGCGTATGTCTGTTGTTCGATCCGCTTGTCTGTGTGCCTGTCTATGATAGGAGGTCAGATAAACAAACTATAATCGCATGTAGATGATGAAGAGTGATGGAAGTATATAGTGAGAGAGGCTGGAGAGAGAGAGAGAGAGAGAGAGAGAGAGAGAGAGAGAGAGAGAGAGAGAGAGAGAGAGAGAGAGAGAGCAAGAGAGAGAGAGAGTGAGCGGGATTAAGTGAACGGTGTTGTTTTGGGTATACCTAATTGCCAATGCACAGCTGGGGATTGATAGCACCTGCTGCCACGGCGCATATCTTATCATTGCTTTCAACAGCACAGCTTACAATCATTGTATGCACGTTTCTCTTTCTATGAAAACCAAGGAAGGAGGGAAAGATTGAAAGAGGAAGGAACGAAGGAAAGAAGGAAGTTAGAAATGAAGGAAAAGAGAAACATAGCAGGAAACGAAGAAAGGAAGGGAAAAGTCAGAAGGGTTGGATAAATAATTCAATGTTCTGTCCATCTGTCAGTCCATCTATCGGCCATTCCGTGTCTCTTTCTGTCTCTGTCTCTCTCTCTGTCTTTCTCTCTGTCTCAGTCTCTCTGTCTGTCTGTCTCTCTCTTCTCCTTATGGGACAAAGAAATGAAGAAATGAAGGAGGAAGAATGATGGAGTGTGAGAGTGATGAACAGTTAAGAAAGGAGTTAGAAATGAAGAAAGAGGGGACTGGAAGGAAGGACGGAGAAAGGGCAAAATGTCAATTCTTTGGAGATATTTGCATTACCAATAGGTCAGTCTGCGTTGTTGTCCATCTCCCTATCAATGTCTCTTTCTCCTTGTCTCTCTCTACCTCTCTCTGGCTGTCTCTGGCTATCTCTGTCTATGTTTCTATCTTTGTATCTGTCTGTCTGTATGTCTGTCTGTCTGCCTGTATGTTTGTATGTCTCTATCTGTATATATGCATGTATATATATATATATATATGTATATATAATTATACAATGCCTCGAGGGCTTCGTTGCGTCTGCCGGGGGCGATGTCAATCTGCGGGAGTCTGGTTCGATCGAGAGAGTAATGAGTGAAGGACGGATAACGAAAGATGAACCAGAGGGAGGCAGAAGGTGGATGAGAAAGAGTAGGATGGGAAGAATAAAGGAGAGAAGGGAGAAAGAGAGAGAGAGAGAGACTGGGTGGATGAAAGATGGTGCGCGGAAAGGGAGAGGGGCCCCGTGGGTCGATGATAACACCGTCTGGATGGACTGGGGGTTGTGTCTGAGAGCGTCGCCCTTCGGATAATAGGACCCCCGATGATCGTCGACGTAAGGGCTGTGTCCGTCTGCGTAGCTCTCCTTGTATGGCTCTGTGCCACTGTGCACGCTTCTAGTTGCTTTCTACAAATCGAGGTATCGCTGTGTAGCTTTCATTGTGTTCGACGTAACGTGGTCTTACGATGGCTTGGCATTTCTCTTCATTTATCCACATGTATGGCTTAGGTCCTACGATGGCTTCGTCTTTCTCCTAATTGGTCCTCGTGTATAGGTTAGGTCCTACTATATCTTGGTGTCTGGCTTAGGTCTTTCGCTGGCTTATATATGTATATATATATACTTGTAGATATAAGTACTTTGTGATTGAGTGTTCCTTATATATATATATCATATATATGTAGCTTCATAAATGGTATATCTGTAAATATTAATTTTAGGTATAATAATATCACCGTTTACAATATTGGCTTCAGTCTCTTATTTAGAGCAAAGCCGTATTCTAGCCATTATAATTCCGGGAAGTAAAAAGCCCCGATTAATGATTATGTTACTTATTACATGGTTCTCGGAAATACATTTTAATAGAGACCTCTGAGGTCAACCATTTTCCCTTTGACGTTTTAACAGGGAACCACACTTGCGTACAATTCGCATCAGGGTCTTGCAGTTTCGGGTAAAATACATTCGTTGTGAGTCAGTTACCGTTCGACGAGACTTCTCATTACGAAGATGATTAGCGTCGCGATCCTTTTGCCACGTTTGACTAGCACTACCACATTTAGTTTGCCATGGCTCGATATGGCATGGGACGACTTTTTAGGTATTTTTCTGCTTCTGCTACGGTTTTGCTAATATTTAACCTGAACTCCGCCACTGGTCAGTGGCCAGTGCCAGTCCCAAGCCTGGATAAAGGAGGAGGACGACGCTAATGATCTTTGCTATCACACAGTGTCGTTAAACTGCAACTACCTCAGCATTAGGTTTTCATTAAATATTAGCAGACTGTAAAAAAGTGGAGTGTGTTATCTAGACATCAAAATGCTGAGAAGAAAGTCGTTCACTATTTATAGCAGACACTCCACTTTTAAAAGAGGTGCGTAAGGGACTGCTGTTTTTTCTTAATTCAAGGCCCTTGAGACATGTGACGATTACGCTACCTAGGCTCAATATTTGATTCATTCTAGAGGTACATGTAATCCTAATTGGATGTTCGTGATTAATTATTATTAGAGAGAGGAGTTGATACCAGAGAAATGAATGGAAAGAAGCAGGAGAAGCCTTTTGAAGTCGAGATTATGCTTGTAGCAAATACGTAAGAAGTGTCATAACATTGACCTTTTAGATTTGTCCTTCTCTGTATACGTTATGGGCGTGTCCTTCTTTGTCAGTTTCTGTGTCTCTCTGTTCCTTCTTGTATTGCTATGTCCCTGTGTTTGTGTGGCGCTAGTTTCCTAAATATATATATATATATATTGTCCTTCTCCTCGTTTATGTCTGTGTCATTTTGTATATATAAATATAAATATATATACAAAATGACACACATACATATATACATATATACATACATACATACATACATACATACGTACATACGTATATACATACATACATATATACATACATACATACATACATACATACGTACATACGTACATACATACATACATATATACATACCTACTCACATACATATATACGTACATACATACGTACATACATACGTACATACGTACATACATACATATATACATACATACGTACACACATACATACATACATACATATGTACATACATACATACATACATACATACGTACATACATACATACGTACATACGTACATACATACATATATACATACATACATACATACATACATACATACGTACATAACTATATGTACACACACATATATATATGTACATATAGTTGTGTATGCATGTGTATATGTATATAAATGTGTACATGTTTATGTATGCGTGTATGTATAATTGTTGCAAAAACATTTATACAGCGCCTTCAAGATGCTGATTAAAAAGCATAAGTGCGCAGAATCAACAACACACTCAAGGACTTTCCAGTGTTTCTGCCTGGCGGTCTTTTATCGCCAAACATCCTTTGCATCGTTTTCGTTTCTCGGTCGATGTCTTCATCAACACGATGCTTAATGACCAATTAAATTCACCCAAAGGGCCACCTTGCCGCATTTGCGCTCAATAATACGTGATGTGGCAAGTATTGTCGCCATGTGACCGAGTCTTTCCAATATATAGTGTCGTTTGACCTAGTTGTTCCTAGTTGACCTTGTCTTTTTAATGAATACAAATTAGTTAACTCAACCGTCGCTGTTGAAATGAGCCTATGATAATGATGAGGAAGATGGCGAATTCTCCTTAATCTTCGACTTCTTCGCATTCTTTGAATTTCTTTACATACTTCTTCATATTATATTCCGCATCTTCCTGTTCTTCTAACTTTCTTCGCCTTCTACACATTCTAGTTCCATTACTCATCTTCGCCTTCATCTTCTAATTTACTTCCATATTATCATTTTTCTGCTTCCTTTTTCTCTTTCACTCCCTTCTCGTCCTCTTCCTCTTCCAGTTGCTCTTCTACTTCTTCATCTGCCACTTCCTCTTCCGCGTCTTCTTTTTCATCCTTTTCCTCCTCTTCATCTTCTTGAGTGATGCCTGCATTAAAAAAATAATAACATAATTAACTTCCCTGTTACTTCTGTGTTGCAGTGATCGTTGCCGAAGAAGATTAAAGCACTGACTTGCATATAAACAGAGCGTTGGATGCTCGAAAGCTGTAAACTAGTCAGGTGCCGTTGACGAGTGAATTGGATTATCCCAGGCTCTCGACAGTAACCTAGGAAAAGGTCAGCACAAAAGAGCAGTTTGCCAATTTTTTGAAGAACAAACAGACGAACAGGTGAGGATCTAGATAAAGCAGCAACGGATCTAGAAGAATCGAGGCGTATCTAGACTAACAGAAACAGATCAAGACAAACAGACGAAACTGATATTGACAAAACTGAAGCGGATCAAGACTAACAGAAGCGGATCTAGGCGAACAGAAATGGCGGAGTGTAACTACGACGAAGTGACACACAGCATCTACCCTCCGGAAAACCCGGACCCAATGTACCACTGGGACGCCCACTTTCCGGAACGCCTCTCCCGTCTTCATCTCAGCCTAGAGTTCTCCAGCCCCGTCTTTCGACGCAGCCGAAGGGCCAAGGAAAGGAGCACCGGACGCTACAAGACACAACCGATCACCTTCGACGAGATCACGGAGGTGGACGAAGATCCTGCAACTATCCAGGGTTCCGCATCTGCCCAGGGTGCTCCGGACAACCGTCGGGACTTGAAGACGACGCTTTTCCGCCACCAGATCCCAGTATTCTCGAGGTCCGTGGACGGGCTCGTGGTGTCCGGGGGGTTCGTCCGGGCGACGAGCGGTGCGTCGACTGGGTCTGACAAGGAGAACACCCCATGCGACCCGGACCGCATCGCCGATCTCGGGTCGACGGAGGAGGACGAGGAGAACCGATCGACGCAGGCGTTGAACTGTTCGGTGCTGGAGGGTGCGATCGGTCTGCCCGCTGACGTCGTTCGCCATCGGCGCAAGCGATCCGGTCGCAGGCTGCGCAACCGGAACGCCGTTCCCGAGGAAGTCCCAGAGACAGACAAGATGGAGTAGTAGCCAGAGTGGAAGCCTAGACGCAAAATGAAAAAGGGATTGATTGGCTGAATGAGACAGCAAAAGCTGGACTATTTTCTGTGACCCAATACCAATGACTATGATTGGTCTATACGACTTTCCTTAATCCCTTAATCGTTGCGAAAAATGACGTGAGGTCCGGAGTTATTTTCGCATCCGGGAACTAATTTTGTGGTGTTGCGACAGGACAATTTCACCGACGAATCAAAGAAATTATATTTTTGACTGGCAACATGTTCTTATGAAACGGTTATTTAACACGCATTGGCTGTGTCTATGTTGCCTGGGTTAGGGCGAAGCAGAGCAAGTAGTTTTCGGCTTCAAATAATTGTATTTGATGCTATTTTGATCATTAATTTGTAAATATCTAATATTATTTTTGCACATTAGATGAAGATTATACGAAAGACAATCAATTATTAGCAAAACCAATAAATCAATTTTTACATGAAAATGCTTTGCATGTAGGAATTGACCTTCTGAGATTTAATACATCATAGTTAGCACTAAGATAATATTATGCATGCTATATAAATTAGCTCTATAATTAATCTTTCATTTGCATTTCTTGGTGTTAGAAAAATTGAATGTATATCATAATATTATAATAACATCATTGGTTACAAAATCATTGTGCCTGAAATAGTAAATTCATTGTAAATTAACTTAGAATAAAATAAATTGTAAATAAACACATAAATACCAAAACTTGCAGTTATGACATTTTAACAGATTTTCTTATTGCCATATCTACACAAACGACGATATTTTATATTTTAATATTCATTTCCGGTTCCTGAGATTCGGCTTCAATGACATCGTCACATCACGTGATGTGCGTAATGTATATTTCAAAATGAAATGTGAGTGAATGAGAATGGTATTTGTACATTCTGTTAAACCTAGCAAAACCTGGCTCTGACAAATCCTTATTCCATCCGGTGCTGTTTAGTCGTTTGACGCCGTTCTTTTTTCCGATATGGGATGAAATTACGCTGGTGCCCTGCAACTGCATGTACTTCCGGAAGGTCAGACGTGACTAGGGAACCAGATGAGCTGGCGGATGTCTGATGCTAATTAAGTTAATTGAGACTGCGTGAAATAAATCACGGAATTAAGGCTGCTTTTCCAATCTTCTGCCTTGTGATACTAAATCAGAGCCGACAGATCAATGAAGAGTTGCAGAGTGTGATGGAGGCGATGATGATGATGACGATGATGATGACGATGATGATGACGATGATGATGATGATGACGATGATAATGTTGGAAGATGAGAAAATTAATCTACATGTAATTGTAATAATTATTTTCTTGATATGGTTCGAATGTAATCCCTTGGAAAAAAAACCCAGTAATATAACAATTAACTTAAAACTCTTTCGGAGAAAAATGCCTTCCAAAAGCTTTGTTCACACCTACACGACAAATTGCGCATGCGCAGACTGCCCTCCATGCTAATTGTCTTCCACCAGATAATTCATCATACGATCTGATGCGTCTGACTCCAGGGCACTAGTGGACTACAGCTCTTGAAAGAATAAGCGTCATTATGTCGATTCAATAATTGACAGGGATATCGACTGCATTTTGCTTGCACGACGTTGGAGTATGGAATAATTGTCGAAATTACTGCTGGGGATTTTTATGACGCTTTACCGAGGGCGAGTTTTTTGGCCGAATATTCGTACAGTCTGTCTGCATAAGTACCAAACCCAATGGCTGCTATACTGTACACGGAAAATGCAACATAATTTCGCGTTTCACTCAATGCAGTGATTAAAAGATTACACACAGACAACACCCTTAACCAACTCCATTGGACAAATTAATATTATTTATGGCCTCTGATAGTAAAATTCAACTCGACACAGAGAGGCATAAAAGCCTTGATCAAACTCAACAATAAATTGTCTGTGGTTTTCTCTGGTTATCTCCACCTCTGATAATCCTTTAGCGCTGGCTCTCTTGTTATTCTGTACTCATATTGAACTTCCAAATCATGACATCAGATCAAAATAATTGTACAAATTTCTTGCAAAAAATGAAAGCACTGACTACTTTGGAAAAGCACGAGTGCCACAACTATATAATATCTTTTACTTATTTAAGGCAATTTGAAGTCTAAAAGTCTAACGAGCAACAGAAGAGAAGGACCAGCGTATGTATTGCTTTAGTAAATCATTGCGTAACGCTATTCATAATAATGATGTCTAACACTAAATAAAAAATTCTGAGATGTTAAATTATTTGCACATTAAAATATGACATATGTGGTGGTATATGGTTTTACAAATTGACGCTTTCCACGGGGAAATTCCATCTTATCCCTCTCAAAAATGCATGTGGAATGGTGCAGGTTGTATGTATGGAGTTCCATCAGTTGATGTGGTTTTTCAACATAGTCGTTTGCTGCTGCTAGTCCATCTACCTGGGATGACCTTCCTCCATCATTAAGGACTAAACTACTGACTGGATTCTGTTCATCGGCTTCTCGCTCTTTCGAGACGTTTCTTATTCCCCTGAGTTTTCTGTGCTGAGAGCACCTCTGAATAGTTATTCAGGAAAGGCGCGATATAAATCTAAAGAAACAAAACGATAGTGGACATTGAAATGGTAAATGCGCAAAAGTCAGATGATTTGCACACCTTCAAAATGTATTCGGCAAGATGTATATCTGACATCGTCGTTCCTTACGAACACAATAATCATTCAGCTCTACACGAAGTAGCTTCCTTTCCTCGATAGATGTATTAAAACCCACCATTGATCTTTGGGTTCAAAGGATTTGTAAATCTAAATGCATCATCACCCTGTGGGTGATAATCTGGACCAATTCCAGATATACTCGTCAGCTGTTTTCACTCATATAGTCTACGCCTTTATGCACAACTATTATGTCAGGAAACAAATGGTTTAAACTTCGTTTAAAAGTTTCACACTGTGTCCGGGAAAATAGAACCCCTATTGATAATTGCTATATGTCATGTCATGTCACATCGTCATCGTCACTTCGCGACGGTTGACTATACAAATGGGAATGTGGTGCAAAATGCTTTCTGTCTCTTACGATGTTCATTAAGCTTGTGCCTTTTTAATCGGACCACGCCATGACGTTGTCAAACGATCAGATTCTGGGTCTTCCACGACTTCGGCTTCCTTCCACTATACCCAACATCACACTGTTCTCAATACTGTCTTTAGGCTGTCTCACGATGTGCCCGAAGTACCGCAGTTTTCTGGATTTGAAGTGGCCCAACAGTTTGCAGTCAACTTTCGCCATTTGATACACTTGTTCGGTGGTCACCATTGCTGTCCATGGAATTCTGAGCAGTTTCCTCATGCACTTGTTCTCAAATGCTTGTATGCGTTTCTCTTCTTCTTTCGTTATTGTCCACGCCTCACAACCATACGTTGCTACTGGCCACGTCAAGGCCTTCATGAGTTGCAGTTTGGTTTTAGTACTGACTTATTTATTCTTCCAGAGGCTTACCAACTTAAACATGACTGACATTCCCATGGCTAATCTTGATTTTACCTCACTCGCGCAGTCCCCGTCCTTCGTTACTCTGTTCCCCAAGTATGTAAATGAGTCCACTTGTTCCAGTTTGTATCCGTCCACTTTGATCAAAAGTTCGTCATTGTTATTTGTCATTACTTTTGTCTTTGCTATGTTAATCAGCATACTGCAATCTTTTGCTGCTATCTCAACACGTTGCAACAAACTCCTGTAAATCCTCTGGTGAAGTGACCAGTAACACGATGTCATCAGCATATCTAAGGTTATTAATAGTCTTCCCTCCAATCCTGAATCCCTTGTTGTAGCCTAGTAATGCTTTTCGCATTACCTATTCTGCCAGAATGTTAAACAGGTTTGGTGATAAATTACATCCTTGTCGGACTCCTTTCTTGATACTAAACCATGTCGACATTATTCCGTCTGTCTTGACAGTAGCTCGTTGTTGTTTGTAGAGATTTCGCAATATATATATATATTGCTATATATTAGTCGATTTTCTAAATTCAAAAACCGTTCAAATCCTGGCATATTTATTTGATACTGCGTAGACTCTGTCGTTCAATAATGACGACACTATGACGTAATTTGTATAACACTTAATTTTGTCGATCAATCGTGGTTTCGGTCGGTGCTTCGTCTCTTAGAAATACGCAAATCCACTTCATGGACTAATAAGTGAAAATAAATGGCGGTTATTACCGGGGTTGCTTGGTATTGGAAAAATAATTATCACAGAAGAAACATTAATCGAGGTAGTACACAACACACATTTAAACAAGATTGGGGCTGCAGCTTGCTGAGCTCGTGAGACGGCTGAGTTATTGACTCTGGATTTGATATCCCTTAATTTTGGCCACCAAACAGCCCGGACTTAAATCCGTTTGATTGAAAACATTTGAGGGATGACGCAAGAGAAAGTTTACATGACAAGAGTCAGAGACATTTAAGTTTTCTGTTTGCGAGTTGTTGATGCCTGTGAGGAATTGTTCAGGTGGTCAATGATGCTGCTTTTGACGAATTGGTGTATGCGTCTTGTAGCTTGTCTTGAGGCCGAAGGCGGACACTTTGAACACACCTTGCAGTCTAATATAATTAAAATATAAGAATATATTTGAACCTAATTTACAGCATTTATATTTAGTATCTAAAAAATGGAACGGCATTTAGGGGCCTAGGTCAATATCAAGCCGTCTTTCATACTTGAATTTGATGCAAATGACGACATTATGACATCGTTGTTGAATGACAAGAGCGACGATTGATCATCACTGGCAATCTTTGGAGGAATTGCAATTACCTTTTTTGAAAGCCGCCATTTTAAAATATTTTAAGCAACCGTGCTAATTACCCACTCTTCGCCTCTGATGTAATTCACATCCGTTGGTTCGTCAAAAATTCAAAATTGAAAACTCTTTTTTATGCTTCTTATATATCCCGTAAAGATATACCGGGTTTTGAAACTCTCTTAGACCTTATGTGTAGCAGATTGGTAAGCGCGGTCGGCCCGCAACGCTCAGCGTGTTCTGAGTGCCCTAGTTTGACCCTCGTCCGATTGGTCTTTGTGTAGGGACCTTGAGCAAGTCCGCGCGCAATTTCTCTCTGCATTACAACTGCAGTTGCGCCGTCGAGGCGTGTATGCACTTCCGAGCAAAAAAGTTATCATTATTATCTTTTTAAAAGTTAATGCCCTGAGGTACATAGGATCCCTCATGGACTATAACATCATTTAAGAAAGATATAAAAACGGCTGTTATTATTATTATTATTATTATTATTATTATTATTATTATTATTTTTATTATTATTATTATTATTTTTATTATTATTATTATTATTATTATTATTATTATTATATTATGCTGTTATCGCCCATGATGAGCTAAGTGAGTGTTGGCAATGTCCCGAAGAGGCAGGCGGCGTTCCCACGCTGAAGAACAACTGAGATACGTTGGAACAGAAATGACGTCTCCATTGGATCGTGGGTTACAGCACTCGTTCGACTACCCAACTCTGAGATGAACTGCAGTCCTTCACTGCTCCAAGCGCCGCCGGATTCCAAGGAGAGGGCTACGAAGTCGTGGGTGTTGGTTATGGTGGAATACTTGACCTTCTTCGTCTTAGCTGCGCGTTCGGCTGCTTCGCCAGCTCTGATAGATTATTATTATTATTATTATTATTATTATTATTATTATTATTATTATTATTATTATTATTATTATTATTATTATTATTATTATTATTATTATTATTATTATTATTATTATTATTATTATTATTATTATCATCTCATCATTATTATTATTATTATTATTATTATTATTATTATTATCATCTCATCATTATTATTATTATTATTATTATTATTATTATTATTATTATTATTATTATTATTATTATTATTATTATTATTATTATTATTATTATTATTATTATTATTATTATTATTATTATTATTATTATTATTATTATCATCTCATCATTATTATTATTATTATTGCTTGCATCAATGACCTACAGGTCTCAAAGGTTCATGAATCGCAAACGTGTGAGAAAATATAAATCCATAATGCAAAGGTAAATCACACTCTTTCAGGTACTGCATTCATAAATTCCTGGAACTACTTCGTCAAAATAAGATTTTCTTCATAAAGAAAAGAGAGGACATCCTTCCATGCTGTCTAAATTATCAATTGATTAGAAGGAATCATGAGAAGTGAAACAGAAATCGATTAACATGTGAATGAGTTGGATCTTTTGCACACCTTTAAAACATGCCTATCAGGCTAATATATATGAATAAGTCCATGACATTATATTACTAGTTGCTCCAAGTTTTGTAGCTGAGTTATCTGATAAGTACATTCAGAAGAATGGGACACCTCAAGGTTCCATCAGTTCATCGATTTTATTTTTACTAATGACAGACGACATCACTCCTGGCCTGCATGGAGTTGATATGACATTATTCGCTGATGATAGCGCTATATATGTTGGCCAGCGAAATATTAAAATGCTAGAAAAAAAATTACAATCGTCACTAGATGCAATACATGAGCGGTGCCACAAGAACGGGTTTAAGATATCAATAAATAAGACCACGGCAGTCCTCTTCTCATATGCACGCTTCAAACCGAAAATCAACCTAAAGATTGGTGGAAAACCCATACAACTTGAAAAAACGGCTAAATTCCTGGGAGTCGTTTTCGACGACAAGCTAACATGGAATGCACACATAAAATATATAGTCGAAAGTTGCAAACGAAGACTAAATCTAACGAGAACCGTGTCAGGGTACACGTGGGCAGCATCAAGGTCACTAGTTACTATCCATAGAGCCTTAATTCGGCCGGTATTATAATACGGGGCTATAGCGTTTACAACAGCAAGTAGGACCTCGCTAGCAAAACTAACATCGATACAGACAGAAGCACTGAGGTTGTGCTGTGGAGCAGTAAAAGGAACACCATCAGCTGCGTTAGAAAATAAGTGCGAAGAAATTCCGCTGCGCTTGCGGTCCTTGCAGAACGCACTGAAATTCTGTACGAAAATCAAAGGCAGTGCACCCAGCCCAGGTACTAATACAATACAGCCACACTGGACGAATGACTATAGGACCAGACACATAAAATTCAAATCAATCTATTCACGAACATCTGAATTTCTATCATCTTTAAGTTTTCCTTTCAAAGGGCAGTCTTTCCAACAAACACCGCCCTGGTTAAATAAAACTATTAAAGTTGATACCAGCCTGAGTAAATCGCAAGATAGAAATGTGAACCTTCCCGAGTATAGGGCACAATTAGTGATGGAGACAACTGATAAATACCACAATCACACATGCAAATACACAGACGGTTCAAAAGTGGGATATGTAACATCTGCAGCTTTTGCTATAGCAAACGAACATATCTGTAACCGTGATTATTCTGTACATTACATTACAATAGATAGCCTCGAACAGATTATATATATAGATCATTATTATACATTAGTTTTAGATGAACATTCACTAATTCAGACAGTATAGGTTCTGTCAGTCACTCGTGTAGGCTGTAGCAGATACAGTCAACCCACATTCTAGGGATACCTTGAGTGGTCAGTAGTTGGCCAATCAAAGTAGTCTGTTCTAGGATAGGCCAGTTTCCTCTTTGGCTGAGGAAACTCACTTATATGCTAGAGCACTGTTAGGAACTTCGCAGTCTGACTTCCGAAGAACTCTAGCTATCTTGTCAGGCTCGTCAACTCGTATCATCTTAGGGTCTGGACATTATCATCTCACCCATACTCGCATTAGTAAGTATATGTAACAGTTATGTATTAGTCACCATCATTATATATATTATTATTATTATATCTTGTCTGTATTTAATAAAGACAAGTTGTATTCTAACTGTCTCTTCATGTGTAGCTAGTTTCCCCTAGCATAATCTACTCATCAACATCTAATATAATAGTAGAGCTAGTCTAAGTAGAACCCTCAGCGTTCTTACATATCTATCATCAAATGCGACTGTGCGATCACTCAAGTGTATATGCTGCAGAGCTCACGGCGATTAACGAGGCAGTGGATCGCTCGAAATGAAAACGATGAACGCAATTATGTAATATTCTCCAACTCATTAAGTGTACTAAAATCAATCAAGAGAAATGAATCAAAATGCAGACCGACACTACTTGATGAAACCATTCTAACACACAATAGAATTGCCCTGAGTACAGTGGAGTTGGTCTTGATACCCAGTCACGTAAATATACCAGGAAATGATGTTGGGGAGAAGTTGGCCAAAGAGGCGTTGAGCATTGATTACATAAACTCAACTGAATACTTAGAAATACCTGAGATTTACCCAGTGATATACACATGTATAAAAAGTAAGTGGCAAATGGAAAACACAAATGACCGGAGTGGACGATTCTATAAAGCATTGTATCCAACTATCAGCACAGAAATTAAGTATACAGACCAAAATAGGAAAAAAGAGGTCCAATTTAAACTATTAAGATTAGGCCATGTAAATTTAAATAATGGGCTTTATAATCTTAAATTGCATCCCAACGGCCTATGTGACACGCGCAATGTGAGGGAAACGCCATCGCATTTTCTTTTATATTGTAGAAAAGAAAACATTGCACAGACACTTAGTGAGCTGTGCTACTCTAAACAATTGGATATAACTTTGAGTAGTATTTTGTGTAATGTCGATCTGCAAGAAACGTTGTTTTGCGTGATAGAGCGTATATCTTTGGAGAAGTGGGAAAATTTGATTAGAGAGATGGGCCCATCATTAAGGAGCGTGACGCCGTCTGGATGAAGTAAATCGCTGTTGATTGTACAAACTGATGTAAAAGCCACAGATATAGATGAACTAATGTTCCTTTCATGTCTCGCCATTACTCAAAGTGCATAATAATTATTATGCCATCTAGATACAATGTATTATAATTAAAGTATATAATGTGTTCATATAAAATTATGTCAAGCTCATGTTTCTATTGTTCCTAAACAATGTATCCAGGTATGAAAAAGACTCTCTTACATTCAACCTTAAATGCTTTATCCAAATGATGTTAGCATATTATGATTCCTGAATGTTATACAACTCAAATAGCTGTTAAATGAAACTGACATTCGAAATATGTTTGCCACACGATCAATGCAAAGGCGTATAATATGAATATATGTATAGATTAAATGTTAATGTATTTTGCTGCTCTGTAAAATTGCAATTGTACGATATTTTATATGACGCCAGAGGCCATTGTTGTCATGAGATGTCGATAAACTGATGGTTAAACAAACAAACCAATTGTTTTAATTTATTCTAGTCTACATGACTTCATCCTTAAGCCGGTAAAACTGACTTCCCTTCTTCGAAATGAACAATTTCGTCCTTGGCTTCTGACGGCTGAATAAGTAAGCAAGTATTGGCTTCATTGGACCAATTGCACATCCGCACTCTGGTGTACACTACATTCAAAAGCGCAGCGTTCTAAATAAAATATGAATTTCGCTCTAGATTGTCTGCGGTGGAATTACACAATCATGCGTTCGTGGAAGTAGAGATTAGAACACATATCTAACCTTGGCGCCGTAACATAGGAGCGCCGGACAAAAGCGAGCGACATAAGGGCGCGAATAACCCGGAAAAACCTCGACATATGAGCGCATGACATAATCGCTCACAGTTATAAAATTGGAATAGAAAAAGAATTAATGCATACTATTTTGTGAATTCCAACAGTTTAACGACATTCACCAATCAATGATTGAAGATGCTGCATGTGAATACGCTGGTTTATGGACTCAAAAAGGTAAGTAGTTTGGGGCCGTCCACATATTATATAGCGCATAAAATCTCAATTTTTGGCCCACCTCTACCCCAATTAACGTTATAAAGCAGCAATTGTGACCCCACCCCTATATTATGTAACAGATATGCTACCTAGCCCCTACCCCACCCCAGTCTATAAGCGAATTAAAAGACATACAATCGACATAATTGTATTGCACAATTTGAAACTTTTATAGCAATACAATATTAGTTAGCACGTTAATATTCGTGTTTCAGCTGATAATTGCCTTTATCCATTTCAAGAACTGCAGTAAAAATCATCATACGCCCAATTAGCTATGTAGCAAAAGCCATCTTTAAATTGTGTACTCTCTCGTGCCAATGATGATTAGACCGGATGTAGGGAGTGCCTCTGCATCTTAAGAATCGGACATTTAATGGCGATAAATTCACTTGTATTAATTACGGTAACTAATTGGGTAATCGACGATTGTCGCCACGTACCTACGGTGTACCTCTAGGCCTACTAATACAGCATGATAATGCACGGTAGTGACGTAAATTCTCTCTAAATACACCATTTTAGTTTCCCCCCGTTTTGCACTAGTAATGAAGATCACAATATCACACAGAATGGATTGGTTTAATATTGCACTACCAGGTATTTATCGATAGGTTCGCGGTATAACTCTACATATACCTATTTAATAGCGTTTGATGTATACAGAGTGTATACTACAATTGAATATTTAAGCAAACATATAGGCCTAAATTATGTACTCATAGTCTACTATAGAAAATGAAATCAATTATCTTGATAATACCTACCGAAATAATTATTTCAAGTGAATCAATTTTTATTTAAACCAGAATCAAAACAAGGCATACATAACTGAATTTAAGAACGTTTAAAGATATACACAGGAAATTGTTAAAATTGTAAACAGGGAATTATTAAAAGTGGATTTATAAATAATAAGCAAGAACGTCAAATCATTTCGCCAGGTGGCAGCTAATGGTGCTAGTTTTGGTTCACAACGTATTGTGAACTTCGATTAAACAATGCAGGTCCGTGGTACATGGAATTTCCAATTGGCAAGCAGAGCAAACAGGCAAATAGCATAAGCTGAAAAAGTTTGTTATATAACGAAACCTTCAACTTGCCACCACCCTACACAATATATCGCTAACAAAGCAGGAACCTACCCAGCTACCCCTTGAGCATGATACAATAATTTTATATGAACGGCAGCGCTTGTCTGGGGGTGTCTTATTGATAGCGCTCCGTTCCATTTAAGCAGTCTCTGTTGCCCGGTTTCTGACATAGGCTATCCTATCGAAGGGCCCTCCGTTCCTCGGACAGAGGGAGCTATTGGTCAATCGACCTCAATCATCGATGAAACAGCATCGATCCCTCTCGCTTGTGGGTCCCTTCATTTGGAATGGGCTCCCGCTAGCTCTGCGCTTACTCCCTAGAAATAATTTACCGGACTTCTATCGTATCCTCAAGTCTTTTTTGCTTGACCTCAGCCTGGCTGAGAGCGCTTCTGAGTAGGCTAGGTATCTTGAAGGGGGTCTATCTAGATTTTTGGAATGAATGAATTGCAAAAGAATCTTGTCATTTATAAGAAAAGCTAGACTTCGTCATCAAAATATTTTCCGTTTTCTTTTGTGCAATCAATCATAGCCTATATATATATATATATATATATATATATATTTAATTATTAATATATTCTCTACTGATTTTTTCCTGGCTGTTACAAATTAACTAAGAAGAACTATAAGCATATATAAAAGACAACGAATTTTCCATGCTTCGATTAGACAAACCGAGTGAACAAACAATTACTCTTATGCACACTTAATGTATCCGTACAATTCAAATAATAATAGGAAAAATTTGCGCAAAGTTCAACATTTAATCTCACTCAGTCTGGGATACCTATAAATTGACTTGAGACAAGGTTTTGATTTATTTGTTGGATGGATGCATAGTTTGACAGCAATGGCGTAGCAACCGACAGAAGCTTTTTGGGGCATATTATAGCACTTTATTTAATATCACTCACACCATGTAAGAAAAGGTGTGTAAGCACACATTCATTAACCCATTCGTAACTTATATGTTTTTGACTGTGTCAAAAGAACCCTAATACAGTGGCATGATAATTTAAGCGCAATGTATGTATGTACATGTATGCATGTATCTGGCTATTTATATAGCGCCTTATCGGAACCACTCGAAGGCGCAATGGGCCTCTAATAACCAACAGTATTATTATTTGTAAACTTTCCTCCAGATAATTAATTAATTAATTTCAATTCAATTCAAATTTATTTGGTTACCAAAAAACATGAGAAAATGACAAACAGCAAGTTAACATTAATGAATTGTTTGGTGACACAGGGGAACCTAAAGGGGTCATGGACTCCGCTAACCAGAGGCCCCTGTGTAGATTTTATAAGCTGGCAATTGTTACCAATATTAAAGACATTCACATATCGGGTAAGTAAAATAGATAGAAGTTAATCATTTTAGAAATTTGGAGATTACGATCACGATTACTACATGTTCTTTGCTTCCACTGAATAGACAAAAATACAAACATTCAATACTTAGAGTTATCTACAAGCAATTAGAGGCGATGTTTATTTTTAATTAATCAAATATTTGACTGGTGTTGTATATATGCTGGGAGAAGATTCCAAAAGTGGGATGCAGTGCAATGAATAGAAAACAATCGAGTATTTGCGTGTGTATAAGGAAGCTCATAATATGACGAGTTGCTTGTCTGATAGGAGTGGCAATCAGAGGTGGGGCCACAAAAGTTATTTAATATATGTGGTGATAGGCCATAATTATAGCGATACACACACTCTCCTATTTGCATCCGCCTGATTTTATCAACATTCAGCAGCCCATATTTTTGAAAATACTGAAATGTGTGTGCTCTATAAGAAATGTTTGCAATAATTTATATGGAACAGCCTTTTTGAAGGGTGGTGAGTTGCTTAAGATTAGGACTCTAGGTGGAGGTCCAAGTTAGATTGCAATAAATTAAGCCTGGATAGTTGGGAGAATAATAAAGTGTAGTACGGATAGAAAGGGGAATCAATTTGGATGAGCGAAAGAGTATTCCAATATTAATTAATACAGATTAGGGCTAATTTATTTGAGGCAGTCATTTGACGGTTCTGTTAATCACTAAATTAATGTCTTCCAATATTACATACCATTGGCAGAAATCGTTTAAAGAGCGTCTAAAGTGGTAAATTAATTTCATATCATGTACGATTTATTGTAAAGGCTTACTCTAATTGCCGTTTTGTTAATCGCTATTTTATTATTCCACAGTTTACCGTCGTCGTGTGACATCAATGGTCGTTGACGACAATTTGAAACATATGCAGTAGGCCTACAGTGATCATAAATTCACAGCGTCCAAACGACATAATTCATAACAGTCTGAAATTTGAGCTATCATTAATGTTCATTGTTTAGCACCTAAAATAATATCTAATTAGCATTAACATTAGTTAATCGCTTAATCAGTTCTATCCTTATATATTATCAGTTACCATAGTTTTAAAGGTGTCTAAGGCAGATAATTAGTTGCACATCAGAGAAGGACTGGAGCACCGGAGATATGGGTATATTGAATAAGATAAAGAAGGATGCACGAGGAAAGGCGATGGGAACCGCACAGAGGAAAGATGAGACAGAGAAATGCAGGATGGTTGTATTACATGTACATGCGCCTAAGTGATTAACCGAATGTGCACTGTTGCACATAAGTTTTTTTCTATTTGGAAACTTTTTTTTATTAATATTAATCCATAGTTTAACGTCGTCATATGATATCTATGGCCGTTGACGACAATTTGAAACATATACAGTACAGTGCAAAGAAATTCATAGCGTCCGAAAGACATCATTCAAAACTGTCTGAATTTTAAACTGTCATTAGTGTTCATTGTATTACAACATAAATAATAATGGTATTAATAACATCAATAATACATGTAATATAGTATTTCATGCAAATGTAACAATATTTGCATTAATATTTGCATCAAGAAATGTTCAAAATAAAACAAATTGTGAATGACCAGTCTCTATGTACATTATGTAATCATTAAAGCATTGAAGAATCTTTTTAGCATTAAATTGTTTCATAATGTTCTTATTCTATCAAACATTCATTTTTACAGAAATATTTTCATATAATGCATGTTAATAATATTCGTTTATCATATTATACTAAGGTGTAATTCAGTGAATTACAGCTTTGCATAAATCTCAAATTGCTCACTTTGACTTTCTAATACAACTCCATTAACATTTGTCATATATGCATTTATATGTATGAAATGACTCAAATGAGGTCAGTATTAATTATCACATGTTTGTATAAGCACCTAATTAACACAATCAATGCAAAGCAATTGAAATATAAAAAAACTTTGAAAGTCAAAACATTAGCCAATCTGCATCAACTAAAACCAATTTCAAAGACATCTTATCATCATAGCTGCAACATGACAATAGAAGCTTAATGCAAGAAGACAAAGCATTTTTAGCTTCTTGCATTAAGTTTCTATTTTCATGTTGCAGCTATGATGATAAGTTGTCTTTGAAATTGGTATGGGTTTATGTAGATTGAATAGTGACTTCATATTGTGTAACTAATGCTTTATATTAAAATTTTTATATAGCATCGGTTATCATCATCTTAAAGGTGTATAAGGTGATCGCATTAGCCCATCGCAATTCTCCTGCCAGTTATTTTAAAATCGCCTTCACATGTAATGTCAAGCATAGAAGAGTTCGCTATAAATTCGGTACTCTTAAAAACCCAATTCATTGTCTGACATCTTATACGAAGAACCGATGGATTGCAGTGTTTCAAAAAACAAGGTCAGCAAAAACTTAAATAAAAATGGCGCTAATGCTTCATTCCATTGGAATTCCATCACGCGCCATTTTTCCTTCACTTTAAGCGAGTGACTCAACTTTTATAAATTGCCTTGATTACCATCATTGCATAAGTAACGTCGTTATGAGAATACAGCACGTTGGAACAATGGGTTTTGAAAACTGCATTTTTAATTTTTTCATAGTACAAATAACTATTTATAAGGCACGACGTGGTTTTTTAGTTATCGCTTCTTAACCAATAATTTTGGCTATGATCAAAGTGTATACTTGTCAGCTTAATACCTGACACGTACATTAACCACGGTTACATGATACTGATGGAGAAATTCAAAACAAAAACAAAACAACATAATCCTAGGACGTTCCAGGCATACCGGTTCGTAAGATTCCCTTCCGTGGAATCTCTGGAGTGGGCCCTCAACTGTTTGCAAGAAAATTAAATGAAAGCTACGATCAGCCAAAAGCACAGGTTGTTACAAAGCTGCAGCTTGAACGGTTGCGTTAGATCGTAAAGCAGGGCTGTCCAAAATACGGGTGGAGTAGATGCGAATAGCGGGTATGGGGCCATGATTACGTGGCGCTACGGAAGTTCTTTGGCCCCATGATTACATGGTGCTAGGGAAGTTCTTTGGTCCCATGGTGGCGCTACGGAAGTTCTTAGGTCCAAGGCGCAATGGAAGCTCGTAGAACCCAATAGGCGTGTCTACCCAAAGACCATGGACCAAAGGTCCATGGAGACTCACATGGATCCAGATGTTGCCTGCAACCACCCCTTTCCCCGTGATGGTCTCGGAGGCGTAGCCGCCTGCCCTCGATGCTGGGGAGCTCATCACGGAGAATCCGCGGCCCACATAGGCCTCTGTGTCATAGAGAGCGGCCCACGTGGCTAACAGTCTGATATAAACCAAAGTAAAATTTTTTAGCCTCAGTGGGATTCGAACACGTACTGTATTAGACGCTGCCTATGAGTTTATGCTGTGTGCTATCGATGACCGCTGGTGAAGGGTCGATAATATAGACTAATATGTAACCCATTACAGTCCGCAATAATCTAAAAGCTCCGTTTGCATGATTTGGGTAAACAAGACTTAAACGGAGCCTATTATTATTATGTCTCTTTTACTTAACGGTACTTGTTTTTTAACTCACCCCCAAAAGTAATGTTATTGGGGTGGCCAGAATGCCTTTATGTCCTTAGGGTTAGGGTTAACCCTAACCCTAATCCTAACTCAGTATGTAAATAGTATTATCTTGCGGAATTATTGCTGAAAGTGTCAGAAGATTCATGTTTATATGTTATATTTCAATTTCTAATCCAGTTTCTTAATACCGCAAGAAATAAAATACCAACACGCCATTTATACGTCACTTCCGCTCACATCATTTAGGACCTATAGCTCCTTTTCCTTATTACAATGTCAATGAAATTAAATTTTGGGGTGAATTCAAAACAAGTACCAACTTCTTTCCACTTCCGCCACCGTTTCCATCAACCATTCGTTCAATGTATTCTCGGTATCAGTGGTCGATATTTCATTTCCTAAGCGATTATTAGACACCTTTAATTTTTAAATCGCACCAACAAGAAGTTTTATAACCGTGCATTATCAGTCGCAGGACCCACAGAATTGAATAGTCTCCCAACTACAGTCCGTCAAGCCACATCTGTTACATAATTTAAGACAAAACTGAAGACCTATTTATTCCCTCTGATCTATGACTAAGAATGCAACACTGTGCGCTTTTGTGCACGACTTGTCTTGCCAAAGCGCGTTATAATTGCCTAGTTGTATTGCATTGTAACGACTAAGGATAAAAGTATAGAACTTCAAGATTAGGCCTATAATTGCAAATGAATTGAAACCCTTTCGCTGCACGATATGGCAAATATATTTCATCAATTGATACGTCAGTCATATGAAGTCGACGTATCTTTAACCATTTAGTTTGTTCTTCATGTGATATAGATACGAAGTCTATTACTTTTAGCAATCTTCTTCTTCTGAGCTATTTGAACTTTAATTTTTTACCTTCGACTTTGTTCAATCTGTGAACTTATTTAGAAGTGAACAGGCAACCCAATGCTTTGTCTTTCCTTGACGTTAAGAGCAAATTGGACTCACTGGCTCGGGTGGATGTTGTAATCAGTTTTCGCTCTGGATTCGTTAAGTCTTTTTTTTTAAGAATTCTCATTGACTGTATGTAAACAACTGTTATCATAGGTACAGAATTACAAAGCAACCTGACACCTGGATAAGTGAGCGCGTTATTCTCCTGTTTTTAAACACCTTTTAAGCGTTGGTAACTAATGCTATATAATAAGATACTTTAGTATAATATTTGTTGATGATTGATGTCTATAATGAAGTTGATTGTAATGATAGAAGGTGTCTAATTTGATATAAAACAGCGCAATCGTTGAGACGCTTCCTATGGTATATGGAAAGCAATTATAATTGTTTGGTGAGATTCATGTATAATGACTTCGATAGATATGGTTTTTGAGGATCGTTCGCATAGCACGGGCCTAAAATTTCCCAATTCAACTGTTGCAACGAAGCAATGTCATACCTGCGATGGTTGTTTACGACGCTTGTCACAAGGTGGATGATAAACGTCGCTTTATTTCTTCATCAGTGAAGTGTTTAGAAATCTCGAGATCGCTTCTTTTGAACTCAGTGCACTTGTAATTTCCGTCTGTAATAATTATGCAAAAAATCATTTAACCTTTTTTATTAGCCCAAGGGAGGAGGGCAACGTTAATGATCTTTGCGATCACACAGTGTCGTTAAAGTTTTTTATTGACCTCGGCATTTACATTATGACAAAGTTAATAATAAATTGATATGACATGTAAGGCTCCACAGGGAAGATAAGGCCCGAGAAAGACCGATGTCATGTAGGGAGGCCACCCACATATCAAGAGGCAAAAAGTTGTGATGGTCAGAGGTCGACACTTTAAAAACAATACTAAAAAGGAAAAAACGCTGGGACAATCAAGGACAGTTCTATAGAGAATTCAGAAGTTATTGTCTAATCGGATAGTGATTAAAACACCCGAAATATCTTCGAACTATTTGGATAAGAATGTGAAAGACCAGCATGACAATTATGTGATCCAATGGCTGCAATACAGTAGAAGTAACGTATTGACTTGCGTATGTGCTAGTATTGCTCTAGAGTAGTGCGTAGCACGCTAGCTACGACGCTGCACACGACGTGTCAAACAACGACGCCGCACACGACCCAGTCAAGAGTCTGGCCCGTTAGCATGCAACAGGTATAAATAGCCGGAGATGATCGACACGTCGGTTCAGTTCAGTGCAGAGACAGTATGGAGTCAGTCAGTCCCCGTCAGAACAGTTGAGGGCTCAGTTCAAGAGTCAGTCACCGTCAGTTCAGTTGATTAAACCCAGTTCAGTTTAATTCGAGGCACAGTTGAGAGGAAGCAGTTTGAATCGACAGTCAGTTTGAAGATCAGAACGGTCGATGAGGCAGTCAAAGCGCAGTCGAAGTGAAGCAGTCTTCGGGCCTTTCGTCGTCGATACCCAGTCGGCGTCGCCTAATCGCCGAGTCTGCGTTGCCTCGTCAGTCTTCGGGCTTCTCCTCGTCAATACACAGTCGGCGTTGCTCAATCGCCGATTCTGCGTCGTGTGCAGGGAATTCTGTCGTCCGAACTCAGTCGTCTGAACTCTGTACGCTTAGTCAGGTACTCTGGGACATAAAACACTGGAGTCTTAAAATGTGTCGGCGGGTAGCCGAGTGTTCTTAGCAATACAAGTTGAAAACGACGAATCGGTGTTGAAATCTTCCGCAATACTCCGGAAGTCTTACCCATACGTGGACTTCATTAGTGCCTCTGGTACGGTCTCCTGGTCAAGTTAGCCCTGAGGTACTGGTGGTCCTAGTGACCAGAAAACTCAACACCCAGTTTCATCACAAGAATTCGTTTGCTGAGACAGCCGTAACATGTCATATAAACATTAACGCTGTGTAATTGTCTTCCACCCTTTTCCCCTTGCCGTTGGCGCCCTTTAAGATGTTTTCTTTTAGGTTTCTCCGTCTCTCTTATGTGGACATGAATAGCCTGGTCATAATTATTGTGTCGAAGGCTTCAGAAATGTCTAAGAACATAAGCAAAGAACTTGTTGACGACATATTATCGTAGAGTGCGGTGATGAATGACGCTTGGCGTAGGCTGCTTGATTTGGGTTTAGGAGACTGTTGTAGGTTTGGAAAACGTTGAGACGAGAGAGGACGGCCCATAACTAGAGTTTGGCTAAGAAATGCAATTTTAAATTGCACAGTAGTTGGGAGGTTTTAATTGTACAAAGATGGTTTTTGAAGAGCGGTAAGACATTTCGGCTATCGGTGAGCATAGAACTCAACGGAAATAGACACAAACAGTGTTTGAATAAAGATAAAAAAGGCGACTAAATATTATTTCAACCAATTCTCATTTTCGTACTGTTGATGAGATGAATTTAACACTTAGAAACCATAGTTCGAGTACCGTTCCAAAAGACAATGCTCATTATGATGTTGACGCCCTTTAAGATCTTGTCTTTCAGGCTTGTTTGGTGTAGGTAGATTGATTTGCGCCAAGGGGATTGTTTGAGGTTGCGAAGACGTTACCAGAGCTTGAATCAGAAAGATATCTTTTAATGAACGGTTGTTGAGGTGAAGATCCTTGTCTAGGATTGTCTTTGAGGATCAGTAAGACAATTTCGGTTTTGGGCGAGCACAGAGTATATATAGTGTCTGAATAAAGTCACATAAAGGTATCTAAATATTGTTTCAACCAATCCTTATATTCGTACCGTTGACAGGGTGAATTTAACACATAGAAAACTAGAAAGCATAGAAAACATAGCTGTTTCGATTACGGGTACCTGGAAACTCCTTGGTGCTTAATATGATTATTTGTTTAGATTTGAAGGTGTCTAGTTAAGGATGAAGCTTACACTCCGCATATAATAATTCAGGATCTGATTGTTCCTGCAACTGGAAAATCCAATGGAATGATGTGGAAGCAAATAATAATAATGTATCTGCTCTAGAAGCCACAAGTCATCGTTAAACAATGATATTATATATGTCAGTTGAAGTTAACTTAATTAATTTTTTTGCGTGTGGCTTATTGAATCTTTCGTGTTGAGCCTATCTCACATATTCGGTCATATTTACTACAGAAAAAATATTTATTTGCTCCATCGTATTGAGGCGTCGTGATTATTGCTAAAATCGCTTGAACAGATCACACCTTACTGCGTCTTAATGCAACTTATAGTATTTGTATCATTGAAGCTGCAAGACTTTCCGGCAAGGTTTGATTGGTTGTTTAGCTAATGTTCAACGACGTTCTGGATCATTACAGTGTATCACTTCCTTTTGAACGAAGCGGATAATTTCAGATCTTAACTTTTGGAAAAAATACAGTTGTAATGTTCGTTCGATCACTATTGGTATACAATAAACCAATGCTTCAGTTACTCACCTGTAATTTGTTTCTGCAGAGAAGCATATTAGAAACTGGTCAATCTGAATTCGTCAGTGATTGAATGTGATAAGCAAACCAGCAATTAGTAATTAAAGCTTAATTTCAATTTTACTGATAGATTACAAACAAAGAAGTCACCCTAAGTTGTGTAGCAATGTTTACTCTGTAATTTATACTATGAACGGCGGCGTTAAAAATGGTGTCTGCTGGATTACATAAAAGCCGATCATTTAGTGTGTGCCGCTATTAGCAGGTTAGAAAATGAGCATATGTTGCTTAAGGATAGTTTTGGCAGACATAGACGATGTAACTGTGGTTGCAACATATATTGAGGCTGTCCAATGTTTATGAGCCTATTGTGGGTTTCTGGATGCTGACCATGTCCATCTGATCGTACCTTGTCTAAACGTGTATTCATCCTTTCATGTCTGCGAAACTTAATGACTGTCTCTGCTGTGCCATCGAATATTTGGCGCATTGAACAGTAGTTTCAGTTTAACGACACTCTGTGATAATAATGATCATTAGCGTCGCCCTCCTCATTTATCCAGGCTTGAGACTGACACCATTGTGTTGCAGGCAGTGTCATAATCAAAAGGAAATTTATCATCTTACTTATACCCAACTTTTAAATAACTTGAAGTAATCAGTGTGACTCTGTCTATGTTACACAAATAACCGTGACAAAGGCATTTGATGCACGCATTGGGTGACCACCATGATCTCGTCATCACCAGTGATGAAGATCGAGGGGTTCATATTATATTTACACTTCCACAGTTACGAATCTCTTTGTCTTGTCGCAAAGTTCATAAACGTCGTCTTCCACTGGCAGTTTGGTTTAAAGCCGATTCTTATCGTCGTGTCTATCCATGCAAATTGCTCAAGTACAATTTAAACTGTTCATTCTACACTGCAGGTCTCAGAGAGATCTTGCCCGGTAATATCTGTTTGACTTAATTTTCCGGACTCCTTCAGCTTCTTCTCACAGACCACGGTGTCCTTAAAATAGATTTGATCTGTGTAGTTATAATGTCATCAGCAACCAAGAGCAAACAGAAAATATGTAATGTCTGAATTAAACTACATAAGGGTGTTTAAATTTTAATAAAAATGCCCAGATCGGGTGGGGCCGGTTTCAAGCCTAGGTATAGAACGTAGAGCTCTTACTTAGTTTGCTTCAATCGATGATCTCTAGTACTAGTTTTCAGTCGTAAGTAGAGATATGATATTTCATTATTATTATTCCACATTTTTTCGTCGTCGTATGACATCAATGGTCGTTGACGACAATTTGAAGCATATACAGTACAGTGATAATAAATTCATAGCGTCCAAAAGACATAATTCATAACTGTCTGAACTTTAAATTAATGTTCATTGTTTTATACATGAGTAATATGCTACCGCCATACTGAGATATTATATTTCAGCGAAATCAGTAGGTATTAAAACATGCATGAATTCGTTAAAAAGGGTGTCTGTCTGATTTAATCAAAGACGATCATTTATGATTGTAAACGAAGACTTTTTAGCTTTTGAAGTGACAATAGATATCGTGTAAATTCCTACTATTAACACACGTACCTGATCTATTATTATTCAATTAATCATTTATTTCACACAGACATCATTATAATGGCATGCCAGGAATGAACACAGACGTCAACAGAGAGTTGTAGATATAGATGTACCAACATACGTTTTGAAGGTGCATAGGGATTCTAGGCAACTGACCGAAGAATTGCTCTATGTTCAACAAATGTAACTTTATCGAGTCTGAGTTTAATCTGGAGACTATCTTGTAATTAATTATGCTAAAAGTATGAATTGCTTTACGTATTCGCGAGTCTTAGGCCTAGTATTGTTTTCATTTATCAGCAATAGGCCTACTTTTAGACAGTATCATAAAGTTCAAGACATTATTTCTCACTTTCTTAAGATTCGTCTGTTAACAAAGCGATCAAAACTTCTGACGAGCGAGGAGGTAGTAGAGGTGGTTTAGAGAATTAGTTCAAAAGATACCCACCTACGAGTCTTCCAAAGCTGATGTAAGTGGCGTCAATTGTTTATCTATGCAGATCTTGTGGCATTATGGCCGGTACTCTGAGCTAACTTAGGCTAACGACCCATTGACAAATAAGTGGAAATTACAGTTTACATAATATATGTAATATCAACTTTAATGGTGTCTAAGTTGAAACTGAGAATATGCTGTTATATTCGTTGTGGTTTCTTCATTGACAAAGTGTGACAGTTGCAGTAGCGTCGATATTTAACGACGTAATTATTGTGTTGCCAGTTCAACTGACTCGTGTTATCTTTGTGTAAAATTATTTATAATAATTAAAGCCTCGTGAAGCAATGTTGAAACAGATTTATTTGCTAGTGCTTACTATACTAATATATAAAGTCAGCGTCTTTTGTTCCAATTATAAATGGAATGGTTTTGTTAGTGTGCTGATTAACGATAAAATGCGTTATAGCAATGATAGTTAACGTCGACTTTCTAGCTTTTGCAGGTTTGGAACTTGCACTGCCAGAGAACAAGCAGTGGAAGTGTTTCTGAATACCGTTTACCCTACATATAGACGTATATGTAAGCATTTCAACGATATTCCTGTAGAAGTCGACTGAACAAGTTTCACTTTAAATTGAGGCCAATTTAATAATGGTTATTACACTAAAAGTGGCATATGGGGCACAATTGTAGATAATCGGAGCACTATGGATTGATGTAAACAAAATTGAGGTATAGGTTTGGTCTGTTCGCAGCTACTGGTAGTGCTTGGATGGTTAGAGTTGTCAAGAGTATTGTCAATACGTGAATGTTCTATGGCCTTGTGTAAAATTGATGCTATTATTTTTACCTTTTCTAAGCTACTGTGCGTTTGCTGGAAATTCTAATAAAGAATATTCTTACTTACTTACTTCTTACTACCCAGTAAGTACACGGCTACGAACTAAGATGAAGATGTGGACAATATACGTCTGAGTAAATATCGGAATCAAGCTTACTATGTTTTGTTGCCATTAAATTAAGCCTGTTTACTTTCAGCTTAAATGAGCTTAAATGACAAATGGTGGTGGTTGTTGCAGTTTAAGGACACTGTGTGATAACAAAGATCATTAGCGTCGTTCTTCTCCTTTATTCAGGCTTGGAATATCAAGTTTTCGGATTTATACTTTTATATAGCTAGTGTGAACCCTTTAATGGTGTCTAATTAGAAGTTGAAAATCGGCCGTCTTGTTCAACGTAATTTTTCTGTGACATGTATATCTCGAGAATTCTGTTGGATCAAGTCACTAAATCAAAATGGCCGACGTCAACTACGGCTCGTACTAGATGACCGGTAGGGGACGAGGTCTCTTCGGTCGTCAAACTGTAAAATTGAGTTCATTATAATTTAATATTGCGTAGTATAGTGTCATTTTCATCTCAGTAATACACTTAGACCAGAACAACTCTGCTGGTATAAAATAGAAAAAGCAAATAAACCCCCGCCATGGGCGCATGGTAATTCTGCCAACAAGGTGATCAGTATGGTCTGAAGAGTGAAGAGAACGAAGAGAGGCAGCAGAAGTGAGTTAGCGCATTGGGTCGTAGGGATATCTGGGAGTCTTCCCTGTCAAGATTCGCTTAGATTCTCCTACCTTCGAATTATTTCATTGTGCCTAACTAAGCCTTCTTTGTCTCTGTCCCTGTCCCTGTTTCTCTATCTGTCTCTGTCTCTCTGGTCTCTATAACAACCGAGCTCGGATCATCACCTGAGAAAACTGGACTCTGTCACAAAGCGCTTATGAATTGAGTGGTGGACTGCAATTATGCTTGAAGTATAGCTTCAGAAAGTTTGATTCTGCAATAGCTATAATTGTCGTTATGCTTTTGTGTGATTGGGCAAACAAAAAACGATAATAAAATATATATATCCCGAAGTACTCGATTAAAAGGAATGGCAAAGTTTGATAGAGGACTAGGGCTACACCTACCATTTTGTTTTGACAGATTATCGTTAAGCAACAACCGACTGACCAATTAGTCGATGTATGTTATTTAATTACTAGATAATGATGAATAAATGAGTTAAAACCAAATATTAAATATATACTCTCATAGTTAGCGATTTAAAGGTGTTTAAAGTTTGCTGAAGGATGAAGGCTACGCTAGTCAATTTGGAATGACATATCATCGTTAAGCAATTGCCGACTAACCAATTTGCCTTTGTATCTTAATTATTTACTGGACAATTCGTTAAAACTGATTTCTCCACTCGTGAAGTTCTTTTTATTCAGACACGAAAAATCGATGGAAGATGCAGTGTTTTGGCTAACTTCCCTTAAATTGTGGGCACTTTCCTGGAATAGTTTAACTGTTCCTCAGTGGAGTTACTGTCTTCGCGAATCAGATTTGATCCATTAATTTTGTGGTAAGCTGTGGGGTATTTGGCGTTTGAGTTGGAAGAGTTGGGAGCGTCTGGATTTGACGAGCTATCGTTTGTCGTCCTTAGTTGCAAAAAATAGTACAAAACAAGCTAAAGTTATTTGGACACATTTGCAGAATGAGCGATGAAAGGAAGATAAAGACTCTAATGTTTTTACAGAATGGAGGGAACAAACAAAAGAGGACGACCGCACAGAGAGTGGATGGAAGCCATCATGGACTGGATGAAAAACCAACTACAAGAACTTACACACGCTGCGGTGGATCGACCGACAGCAGTGGAAAAGCCTGGTGAAAATGGCATCGGACATCTACGGGCGATGTGCCCATGATGCACGATGGCGATGATGATGAGCTGTGGGCGCTTTCGATCGATATACAAATCGTTGGAATAACATGCAGCATTTTACCTATCTGGACGCATCTGTTTAGAGTTGTATATCCTGCTCACGATGCGATAAATATTTTTACACTCTAATATCGCAACTTCTCTCAGGGTGAACCTGTGAGAGCAGGGGATGACGTTAATCATATTCGCTATTAATCAGCGTTGTTGAATAGCTCTTAACCCTGCGGCTCTCAACCTCTGAGTCGTTGAGCATATCTGTGTTGAGTTAATATCATTCACTGTTTATCGTTAGCTTGATGAGTAAACTTGGTTCTGGAGAGAAGTATATTAGAGCGCCATAGAGTAGTGGTGAACACACTGGGACGCACCGCTTGAGGAACCGAGATCGAGACCCGTATCCACCAAAAGTTGACTTCATTTCTTCTTTCGCTAGGCGGAGGCGTTTGTTAAAAAAACGAACATGTATGGCGTAATGTTATGGCGTCTGCCTCCTCTTGTAGGCTTGGCTAATGTCAGTGCACCAAAGGCGAAAAGCTGCCTCCATTGGGCCAATGAGCATTGATCTCGGAGAATCCGTCCTATAATTGTGGTTAACAAGGCGCTCAAACCTGGTCTGGCTGCTTTGGGTATGTGTTTCATCAGACTGGCAGTCAAGCATGGATGAGGAATGGAATTGACTACATTTATCTCATTTGTATCCAGTGATGTTGCTGGCTGTTGTGTCCTTGTATCGGGAGGTTCCTCTGTCGGGACATGGAGACCTCTTGGTCCTATTATTATCATTATTATTATTATTATTATTATTATTATTATTATTATTATTATTATTATTATTGTTGTTGTTGTTGTTGTTGTTGTTGTTGTTGTTGTTGTTGTTGTTCTTATTATTATTATTGTTGTTGTTGTTGTTGTTGTTGTTGTTGTTCTTATTATTATTATTATTATTATTATTATTATTATTATTATTATTATTATTATTATTATTATTATTATTATTATTATTATTATTATTATCATTATTATTATCATTATTATTATCATTATTATTATTATTATTATTATTATTATTATTATTATTATTATTATTATTATTATTATTATATGGTGTTCATTTTCACCAAGGTCCCCGTGCTTAGAGAGCACCAGTGAATAGTTATTCAGTTAAATGCGCTATATAAATCTAAGGCTATGGTACCATGAAACTAGTTTGTTTAATAAGTGACGAAAATGGATGATAAGAGACAGAATAGAAGTGTTAGAGCTTTAGATCACAAGTATAGAAGGTCTGATGTTGAGTTATAATGTTAATTGTTTTACACATAAATGATAACGGATTAACATCATCTATAGTACATGTCATGTGATATCTCATGCAAATGTAACAATATTTGCATCAATATTTTCAAGCCAAGAATTCTTTGAAGGCATGATAATTAGATAAATGTACATAGTGATTGGTCATACACAATTTGTTTTATTTTAAACATTTCTTGATCCAAATACTGACGCAAAAAATGGGGGGAGGGGCACAAAAATGTTGGCGCTTCGCGCAATAATTTCTTAATTATGCCCCCACTTTTCAAAACCTTGTTACACCCCTGATCGTCCATTATAAAAGACAAAGTGAGGTCGATATAAACGTCTTGGATGACGGCATTGTGATGAGTGAGGTGGTTTCCTGTTGCTTTCCTCACAGACAATAATGGGTGAGCAACTTATCCATGGTCGATACGCAGTTACTCGGGGTGGGTTCGAACCTGCGATCCTTCGAACGTAAGGCACCGAACATCCCACTAAGCCACCACGACCCATTAAGTTCATGATCTGAGGAGATTTAATGTCTGAGTTATTCCAGTTGTAGTGCAGTGGTTAGCGTGTGGGACTATAAAACTGAGAGGTTCAAACATTACCCGGGTAGGTCTTACTTCAAAAATGTCGGCTCCTTTTGCACCCCAATATTCAACGCAGCTATTGTGCTATGATCAAGGGAGAGGACTAGTTGCCAGTTCTTTCATATGCCGAGACAAAGAACATGAAGTCGCCAGCACATCAAGTGATCACAAACATCTCTGTACCTCATAACGAGTTAGTAGGACCATCTGTTTAACGACGCCGTGTCGCACAAAGACAGTTCCCGTCCCTCCTTCTCTTTCCAGGCTTGAGACTGGTACTTCGATAATTCTGCAAGCTGTGACGCAATTGAGACTGATGTTACATGCAGCCAGCGTTGCTCTCAGTGCTTTCTTTCAAATCTGGGTGGAATGTTTTTAACAATGACGATCAAGCTTACTACGTGATATTCATCTGATCACTTTTTATCGATTGATATTTCGTCAACTTCAGCTTGCACCAATTGACAGTTTGGCTGACATGTATTGGATTCAGAGTTTAACGACAGCTAATGGCAAAAAAAACCGTTGCCGTCGACAGAAATTGGCTTGGCATATTACATCACTTACAGCTTGTTTAGACGACAACACCGATCTTATAATTATAGTACTTTGCTCGAAATTTTAAAAAAATGAGCTGGAGATGTTAAGTAGGCCTACAGTTGTTTTCCAATATTCTAAATCTTAACTCATCTAATTTGTTCCGCCATGGTGACAATAAACAACGTATATATTAGTCCAGTCCAGTATTAATTATTCCAAGCCGTTGGCTATTATTGAATAACTGCTCATACAAATTGTGATGGAGACCTTGCATGGCCTCCAACAATTAACGATATGAGTTAGTTAAAAACATCACACCTGTGTGCATAGAAGTAAAAAAGGATAACTTCTCATCATTCGTTTATACTGTACTTGTAATCGTAATACGGTTTGTCAGTTTGATGAACTTGATTGGTTCCCTGTTCATGCTCACATACTATTTAAAATTCTCGTTCTAATCAACAAGACTTAGTGAGATATTGTCTCACCAAAATATCTGACTAACGTGATACTTCGACCTTGTTCTGCTTCCTCCCACCATTCTCTTCTCTCCCTCAATGGATTTATCTTCTTGACTTAAGATGAATAGCTTTGGTTCAGCCTCGATTGATGAATATACGTAACCAACCTACCAATTGTCACACAAATGTAGTATATGAAGTAAACGATTCAAAGGTGTCCATTGCTCGATGAAATAGGGCGACACTGTCATCTTTGATATGACTAGAATTTGTCAAGAAACAGAAACCAACCAGCCAATAACCATATTATGCTCTGATCAATGTTTTCTTATCAACCTAAAAACTGATTGTTGTGATAAGATATCGTGAAAACATTGGATACAAATATGTGACTAATCAATAAATTAATTCAGTTCATTACACTTATTTAAGCGTAACAATCTCCCGATAAGTTTAACTAAATGCAAATCAGTACAGCAGTGCCAGTTTCAAACCTTTTTAAATGCCTCTATTCAGGACAATTTTAAACGCGTTTTAATCGTTGACTACAATTTTTAAAATATATTCACGCACTTACTTGTTTGCAAAGTAATCAAGAGAAATAGGACAGCAGTCGATTAACATGAGCAAAAGTTAGATCTTTTGCACACCTCTAAAATGCATTCACTAGGATGTCTATATAAATTTTGCACCGTAATATTTTTCAGTCCTCGTCCTATGTAGCAGTCAAAATAAAAATGTTAAGGGTGTTTAAGAGATCTGATTCCGTCACTAAAATTTAGACTTGATTGGTATCACCCAAAGTGAAAAGTAGTGGTAGGGTCTTAAATGGCTGTAGGTCAGTTGCCGTTTAACGAGACTTTTTATTACAAAGATTATTACCGTCAGCCTCCTTTGCCATTTCATTAGAATATTGTGCAAATGGGGCGAAATGAATTTTAATGTTCCGGGGTTCGAAATGAGCAGGGGAGACTACCCTGGTGAAAGACAGACAGAATTAATTGTATATGAGTATGCCATGAGCATGTAAAGGTAGCCAAAGAAGTTCTTCAGTCATTAACGTAGAGATGTGAGTGTAGCAGTGAACTGCCTCCTTATGACGGCAGAGACGATTGGGGGCACGTACATGCAGCTGGTGAATCCAAGCCAGATAGATGCAACTAAGAAGGAGGGAAACACAGGGACTCCAATGCCTCAACGCCTCCAAAATATAATCCATCATCGTAGGCCCTCCCAACCAAATCACGATAATTTCTGACACAGCAATGTCAGACGCTTTTCGAAGTAATATTGTTTTCTTCCTATAGCTTCCTGGGATTTGGAAGGCTAAGTCCATCTTCATCTATAAGCTCCTCTCCAGAGAGATTCGTCAGATGTTATCTCTTATAGGCCTATAACCTCTGAATACTGCACAACTACATGGCTTAAACTTCATTCCATATTTCAATTTAAAAATTCTCATTCAAATCTGCAAGGCTCAGCGGAGTCATGTACCGAAATGTCTAGCTGCAGACTGTAATACTTCGGCCCCATTCAGCTTCCTCTCTCCGTCCACTTCACTCGTTTTATAATAGACTTAACCTCTTGATTGCTCGTTCTACAATTGTTACAAATCAGTCTCGATGCCTTGATTCAATTGGTCCCACTTTCGCGTTCTGTTCGCCTTAAAATTCTATCTATCCAGAACGCATGAGCATCAATTCATCTGTTTGTTTATAATTATTTAGTTGTGCTTGTGTGACTTTGTAATCTGCTTTGAAGTAGATTTTCTGAAAGTATGTAATCGCTGTTAACAATGGTGCAAATACAGGCCACGTACTTACCGACTTACAGAAAAATAGTCATAAGAAATGGAACAACAATCGATCAAATCGTGAAGGAGAAAGATATTTTTGCACACCTTTAAAACATGTCAATCGGGCAATATATGCCGATCTAGCTGTGTCTCTACGTCGCTAGTGCTGTAATATGCCCAGCAAATTTTTGTCGACGGCAACGGCCTCTGTTATCATAAGCTGTCGTTAAACCCTGGATCCATCTACGTCGCTAACAATCACTTCCTTCCTTTCTTCTCACCGTTCAATAGTACCTGCTTGCAGTCCATGGATTTAGAAATCTAAGTGCATCTTCACCAAGGGAGAAAGATACAAAGAGGGAGGGATACACAGAGACTGCGAAGCAGAGAGACAGAGAGAGACAAAGAGAGATACAGAGACAGAGAGAGGGACCTCAATCGTCATATTAAGCAACATCGATCAAATCAAATCAATTCATGACGGCGCCGCAATAAAAGCGCGTAGGGCAGAAGCGCGCCGACAAAAGCGTGCAAAGAAACCCGACAAATGGGCGCAGGACATAAGCGCCCAGCCAGCGCTATAGAAATATAAATAATACAGTATGACTACAATATTTATTTCTGGTATTAGTCTACAGAACTTATTTAATTACATTGGATCAGAAAAGGGGTTTCACATAGAATCATAATGTTCTAGCAAAATCAGCGAAAGTTATATTGCGCACAAATCAGATTAAATGGTTTAAATGGATTAAATTTATGGATTTTGAATAAAAGATTATAATTTTAATATTGCTACCAAGTCAATTGCTAGCCTAAATGTTAAATCATTTTTGATTTTAACATTTTTATCCGCCAGAATCAATGTTTCAAGACTTAATTAAAACGCTGTTTAGCTATGTTTACAACAGAGAATGTCGCAAAAGTCGGTTACCGAGTGTTTGAGACCGATTGTGTCTGCCAGGGTTAAGACGACGACCATCGGAGCTTGACTTTTCTAAATTTATGATCATCCGCTCAAAGCAATCATGACCTTAAATAATGCTGCGTTCATGTGTTTTGAATTGGTAAAGAAATTATTATTATTATTATTATTATTATTATTATTATTATTATTATTATTATATAAGGTTTCTCAGGTTCAATAAGATACAAGAAGTGCGTTAAAGGTTTTCGTCCCCATCGGGCTGAATCTAATAAAAAAATTTATTTAATTTTACATTTTTTTATTTTATTTAATATAGATATAATAGACCTTATTATTCGCTTAGGGTACAAAATTTGTAGTTATTTAATATTACAACAATTGTCATTGTGATATCTGATGATATAGGCGGCGTTCGTTGCTTATCAATGTTTTGTGGCCGTTATAGCCGTTCACTCTAAGAAAATCAGGCAAATGCGAACCATACAATATGAGTGACTTTGATAAATGGATCCAGAGTTTAACGACAGCTTATGACATATCACATCACTTGCAGCTTACTTGAGAAATACAGTGGCTGTTATCTAGTTTATTTGTGTTATAACAACTTTACAGATATAGTTCGTGTTATAACTACATTACAGGTGTCTATGCGGAAGTTGAAAATAAACAGTTGTGTTCATAGTAATCTGTCTGTGACAAAACTTTCACATTCGTAAAACTGTTGATATAATGTCAAAATAGGGACAATTATGTTTCTACACAGTAAGAGACGAGTGATCCTATATAAAAGGCTGTGAAATACTAATGTATCAGTTGTCGGGAATAAGGTTCAATTTGAAACTTAATTACAATGTATATCGTACCAATTCCTAAGAACAGTTTTTATATTGCCGAGTTTTATCTTTGTCGATATTTCTGTTTCGCCCTATCTTCTGAATAGTGGAAAGAAAGCACGTCTGAAACCTTCTGGAAGATTTTAAAACAAGCAAATTCGATACCAAATACCGAAGGAATTATAAATTTGCGCATATCCTTACTCACCCTCAGATACTCAAAGTTGTTCCGATCCTTACGGTTATGGTGGTTTTACATCAATTACAAACTAATAGCCAATATCTATTGTTTGTCAATAGGCCTAACTTCAAATTGCGTAAACGCAAACTTCACAATTTCAGATTCTCTCTCAGACATTTTTCACTTTAAGACAACTGAATTGATTTCAGTATCATGTGACTCGCGCGTTAACCAGAATAACCGTTTCTCGTAAATTCCGGTTTAAGTTTCTAGAGCAAAATTGTAAGACAGTTAACGCGAAACTTATCGAGACCGCTTATTCGAGATAGAACAAGACTTTCACTTCAAGGCAGTCTCTAAAATTCGAGACACCACCTCGAGACCGAGACAGCAGGCTTCCGAGACCGAGACACTAAAAAACTGTCTTGAGACGTCTCGAGACCGAGACACTGTCTCGAGACCATACAACTCTGGATGCAATACACTAAATTTGGGCATAGAATCAAGCTATTTACAGATTTATAAGAAATAATAATTTTTATAAATAGATGAACCATTAGATGAGGTCCATGAGTGAGGAAGACTAGAATGTGATCGAGTAGTCATAACTATTATCACCAGGGATGATAGGGGAACATGAAAAAAACCTATTCATCATCAGCAGATTTTGAATAATAGAGGAAATATCGGTCTTAGGATAAGTTAGAGCAGCGTTTCCCATTCTCTTTTGACCGCGGAACCCTTTCGACCTCCAATTTTTTTGGCGGAACCCCGGTCCAAAACTAAACACTGTTCCGGTTTTGCAAACGTTTTAGAATGCAGACAATATAGATTTAGGCCTAGATTAGATTAATAACAACACAAAAAAACGATGACAAAGACACATAAATTCTCTTCATATAAACTTATAGGCCTTCACAGATGTTATGAAAAAGCATCCTATAGGCCTACGCATACTGTAAAATTTGCAGTTTAGGTGACTCACTCTCGTCCGTATCGGCCTAATACGTACGATATAATTTCCGTAATTTAAGCTCTATCTTAATTAGAAGGCAGATTGATTAATATATATATATATATAATATATAAATATAATATATATATAATATATATGTTTTAACTACAGTACAAGCTTGATTGATGAAATGATGTTAACTAGAAGGTTAATTAATGAAAAGAATTGATGAAAAAATGCCATTTAATTGGAAGCGGAAATGATGATGAGATTTTAACTGGAAGGTGGAGTTCTGTCTAAGTGGAAGCGGGAATCGTGAAAAGATTTTTTTTAAACTGGAAGCGGGGATTATGAAAAGAATCATGCAATCCAGTAAGGCGAAAATGCGTCAAATAACTGCAAGTCCGCCTGAAAAATTGGTATAATTTATTTGAAATTGTTTCAAGATTGTTGAATGCTTTCCGCGGAACCCCTGTCTTCGCCTTACGGAACCCTTGGGTTCCGCGGAACACAGTTTGGGAAACGCTGAGTTAGAGACACCCCATAGTCATTAAATAGTGTGGATGTGAAGTTAGTTTTGGATGGATTGACCCAGAGTCAATTTGCCTTTGACTACGAATATGCATAAATGTTTTGGCGTATTACAGGTCACATATTTATTTACATTCGAAAAATATGTAGTTGACTAATTGGTGGATAAGATTTTACTGAATGGGGTGATGCTAAGAATGAAGAGCAGAGGACCTAGAACAGGACATTATGAGGAATACCGCAGGTAGTGCTATGTGGACTAGATGATTGACCAAAGGCATTGACGGTGAAATAGCACGAAGAGAGGTCTGATTTGATCCATGGAACGGCAATACCAGATATGCCAATTGTAGTTGTAATTGTAATTGAAAACTTATATAGCGCCACTCGTAATCAGAGGGCTAACGACTCAACACAAAGTTAGGCGGAGAACAGGAAAGTCCTAAGACGATTGCGAAAGGCAGCAGAGGTAAAAGAGACCGGTTCCCCCGAAGAGAAAGGTAGAGGCTGTTCCAGCTGGTGGAACCCACATGGGCAAGGCTCCTGGAATACAGAAGATAGACGTTTCAGGCGTTTCATAATGATGGCATTGTTTATTATGTCGAAGGCGGTACACAGTTTAAGAGACATAAGCAATTGAGAGACTTGTTGACGAGCTATTGCCATGACAACCGATTGCCATGACAACCGATTGTATATCGATAAGTGGAGTGTTTCAGTCGAGTAATGTTTTGTGCTTAGGGCATTTAATGAAGTCAGCCGTAGATGCGAGAGAGGAGAACGCGTTCCAAGGATCCCTATGAGAAAAAGAGATTTGATAGAGGATGGTTGTTGAGTTGGGGTGGAGTTCCTTGTCCAGGGATGGTCTTCGTGGAGTAGCCCTATAGGAAACGACAGGGTCAATAGACACAGGCTGATAATCTTGGTCATAGCGTCGCCCACCTTGTTTCTATAAGCTTGGGACTGTCCCTGCCAGAGTACGAGCAGTGTCGGGGTTCCAAAGCGCAGTCTGCCCACCACGTTCTCCTCTTTAGGCACCCGCGGGGGAACAACACGTGCTCTGGAAATAAGAATATCCTGAAAGTCAACACCGATTGGGTCTTATTCGCAGATTTGCTTGACAAAAAACAATGAAGAAACGCGAAGATACTGCAAATGATGAAACAGATGACAATGAATCAGTTGCAACCTATAATTCCTTTCACAGCCTTTGTAGGCCTGATGTTGCAGAGAATATGGTTTTTAAATCATACTTTGAATCATTAGCACCTCGTCGGTCGCAATCATTGGAGGACCAATAAGGGTGTATGAAAACTGGACCAATCTCCTGCACTCACTGAGAATCCGGGATTTGTAAGGAAGGACTTCAGGAATGTTGCTGATAAATGTGTTGATGAGATCTGTCTTATGGATCCTGAAACATAAAAAAAATTCGAATTCTCGGGGTATAGGTGTGGTAAATACAATTGATATTGTAAATGCAACTGTGGTAAATTCAAAGGCGATTATGGCCACATATAAATTGGTGTTGATGCCTAGTGAGACTACAAACGCTTTGAATAAGTCACTAGATAAGCAGGTTGTTGAGAGAAACAACGGTAGTCAATCCGGTCTTCCTTTCACTGAGGAACAGTGGAAACGCTTACGGGAGGTCCAATCATGTACATAAAACTAATACTTCAATTAAACACCTTTGATTTGTTTGTTTAGAGCAGAATATTAGAGTTTTGATCAAAAAAACGTCAATAATGCTCCTGAAATAGCCAATTACTAGCAATCAGTAAGTAATCGTTAAGAAAGTCACGACATGGACTCTGGTAGTGCCAGGCCAAAACCTTGATAAAAGTGGAGGGCGACGAAAATGATCCTTTTATCACACATTGTTGTTGAGCTGAAACCACTATGCCGTCCAATGAGTTAAGCCACAAACTTTATTGCGCAACATGAACGGTTTCTCCTAGTTCAGCAGTCAACCCACGGGAGTCTTCTTACGATTATGTCAGAGGTCGACTGAAACTTTCAGGAATTTGAAACAAGGTGAATAAGCAGATGGAAGAAGTTGGTGTAAAGGGTGTATAGATGTGTCGTCTTTCTACAGCCCTAATTAATAATAATTTATCGCTTGCATCGAAGCGGCTCTTTTAATTTTTGGTAAATGGAACATTAAAAATCGATAGAAAACTACGCTTATATAGGTACGGAATCAAACAATTCGTTGCAATAAGGATCCGCGTCGCGCTAATTTTGTGTGCAATCAAATAGACTGATGGGATAGATTAAAAATAATATCATTACATCTACGCTGGCTTCTTCTGTCGTCGTTAAAGAATACTCCGTTTAAAAGGTGATGTTAACCAACGCTTGTGGTTTTTTGTCTCATTCGTATTAAGCAAAATGATTGGTGTAGCTAAGTATGAAATGATCTGCAATGGTGCCAGGGTTGATTTTGCACATGAGCCAAGTCCACCGCCAGAACACTCAATTTTATCATTTAATCAGTCTGTCAGTCAATAGATTAAGTGTTTGACTAATTTTACCCCAACCTCTCCCTTCATCGTCACTCTAAGTCAGTTTTCCCAGTGCATGTACATAGGCATCGACCACTCTGGCAATGTCAGGCCCAAGCCATCATAGAGGAGGATGGAGACGCTAGTAAAGTAATTACTACAGTGTGTAGTTCAACTTAAGCCACTAAATCCTCAATTCGTTGAACTTCAAAGACTTATTGCTGCCTCATGAATGATACCAGCTAAGTTCAAAGCATTATATCTGTCGATGTAAGTGGTCACTGCTGCAGAAAGATATCGCTCTTTGCATTTGTGATTGTTACAGGGTTCAGAGGCGCCTTACACCGAAGTCAGTGTTAAACTCTGCATCTTTGCATGTAAACGTTAATAATTGATACGTTTCAGTTGGCGACAATCATTTGAACGAACTGATCACGTGACCTAATACAGATCCTAGATATATTATTCTCTTATGAGCTCATTCGGACGGGAAGTCTTCAATCTTCAATTTTGTTCCTTAAGTGAGTTTGTATAGAAGCGCAAATATGACGCAATGCTTCTACCCTTTCTTGATGTTAAGCGCGAATCGGACACACTAGTTAGGATGGATGTTGTAATAGGTCGTCGCTCGCTTCTCGTGCATTCATTCGTGAATGGGAATCGTTGCGAAATGAAAGACAGACGATGAAACCTACATAGATTCTTTGGACTGTAATGGTTTAATGCAATTCTCTTTATCTTAATCAGTACACAAATCTTATTATTAACAGATTGCAGAAGGAATGTGACATATGGACAAGAGGGCATTTAACTCTCCTCTCGCTTTAAAACGTTGCAAACAGATGTCGTATAATCATGACAAAACGGGTGATAAACTAACTGTGGAATGACATAGGTCGATCTTAGCAATAGTAGAACGAGCCCTATCTTAGTCCAGTCCCATCTGAATCGTTTTTTTCTTATCTCAAAGACAACAGGTGGGGATCAAAATTTTTCACCCAGTGATAAACATGTCAAAAGTTATCCGTTCCGCTTACGGTGCCATAAATTATGTCAACTGAGCATCGCAACTTTTGCCAGTTTACACCGGTTGAAACAGGAGGGCGACATAAATAGCCATTCTTGTTTAACATCAACCCTAATATTACAATTAAGCTTTACAACTGCCGTATTCGGGTGGTGTAAGTTAAAAACCTGAGTCAAGGAGGAGGGAGGGCGACACTAATGATACTTGTTGTGACATAAAACAGCCGCTTATCAAGTGTCGACGAGAGAAAATGTTTGATCATCGCAGATAATAGACCTTAGCATAGAAAATGTAGTCACCAACACTTAAGTGTCTAGCTCGCCTTATTGCTTTTAGTAAGTTCGATCTCTTACTTAAGTTTGCTTTCAATCGTTGATCTCTAGTATTCGTTGTAGTCGTTCTACAAATCGATATAGATATTAACTTTCAGTGAAATCCGGTGAATATTATACTGTGTGTTAATATATTTAAAAAGGTGTCTGTCTTAAGTAAATCATAGCCGAGTACAAAGAATAAGATCCATACAATTTAATTTTCAGCAAAATCCGGTGAATATTATACTATGTGTTAATATATTTAAAAAGGTGTCTGTCTTAAATAAATCCTAGTCGAGTATTTTAAAATTACGTCACTTCAGCATTGACTTAATTAGTTTACTGACCCATTGTGTCAGAGGCCAATGGACCAATGATATGAGCAGCAGCGAGCTGACTGTACTTGACGTTCTTCCTGGTAGCAGCGTGCACCTCCGCTGAAGATGCCGTGGCTTGAAGATATGATGGAGCCACGGTGTCAATCACCGTCGCATCCCAGATCAGGTTCCATCCTCTTCGCCATGGAATCAGCGTCAGACCATCAGGGCCCTTTCCTTCTTTTCTGGATAGTCTTGGAGGTTCTCTGATGTTTGAGAAAGTAGCGCGTGTGAGGCTGTGACTGATTAGATCGTTTAAAGCGGCGTGTCTGACAAACCGCCCTTGCCCAAGACCAAAAGAAAGCCCGTATGCTCCTTCCGCATTGACTCGTGACCCGCATGGGCATGCGTGTGTCTCGCATTCGCCTATCAATAGACGGATGCTGATCGCAATTCTGGCCGCTTTAGCCAGTCTCCCGCATGCGGTACTGCAGCTGTCTTGAACGCCCCTGAGTGTCGTTTATTTCAACCAATAATGGAATTGGTTGCTTGGATGCTGTTTTACGATTCTGTATCATACGATGACGATTAGCATTGTCCAACTCGTTTCTACAGACGTGAGAAAAACACCCCGAACTTGGAACTGGCACCGCTGTATTTCAAACCGTTGCAGAATTCTCTGACGTTTTAACGGATATTAATACTCATATAATATTATGGTGTGTTTTAAAACAAAATTAAAGTTCTCTAAGTGAATGTTGTAAATTATCTATTACATTCGTTGTTATTTGTTCTGTGACATAGGTGTGCAATTGCGCATGCGTCGATATTTAACGATTGATCGGCTGACTAATAATTATAAGCGCTTCATGAAGCGAGCTATTGACGAGATGAAACAGATTTCGTGAGGTTAATCGGACAAGAAATGTTCACTAAATTTATGAGGATGAGCGTTACGCTAATCATCCTGGATTTCAGATAATGATGCTAGATTTGATCGCTTCCACAACTGCAACACTAAATGTACTGGTACAAATAATATTGCATCTGCTCTGGCAGCCAGTAGTCGTCGATAAACACTGACATTATAATTAGCAGATGAAGATAACTGAAGCCTGTGGTATTTGAATCATTCGTACTGGGTTAATTTGACATACTGGTCATAATTTGACACTAGATAAAATAGATATATTGTCCATTACATTGAGTGGTTGTGATTTCTGTGCAAAACGTTCCCAACAGCTCACACCTTCTGTGCCTAAATACACTCTAAATTATCTCGATCATTGAAACGGAAAAACACTCTGGCGATGATTGATTTATTCATAAGCTACGCTCTTTTTCTGCGAATCGAACAACTTCAGATCCTACCTTATGGAGACAATGCAATTTTAGTGTTCGTTCGTTCGATACATGTAGTTATTGTGTAGCAGAAAACCAATGCTTCCGTTAGGCTTACACACCTTTAAATTGCTAGTGCAGAGCATTATATCATATTTTTTATGAAACCTTGGGCGATTTGTTCAAACACACTATCGTTGAAGTGTAACTAACCATCACTACTCAATTTTCAATAAACACAAATACAGCTTATATCAGTGCCTTGCCAAGCCTTGATACAGGAAGAGGACGACGCTAAAAAACGTAATTATCACACGGCGTTGTTCAACTGACTTCAGTGCCAGGCCCAAGTCTTGATAAAGGATGTGAGCTACCCTAATAAACGCAATTATCACACAGCGTCCTTCAACTGAAACCAATAGATCGTCAATTATTGAACTTCAAAGATTAACTGTGCCACAAGAATGATAATCTTTATGAGCTAGTTCAAAATATCACTTTTGTCGACGAAAACGATTCATGCGGCTATAAGATATTGCTGTTTAACTGTGGCGTCGTTGTCGATTTTCTCTAGCAGTGCACCTTTTTAGCATGAGCTGGTTGAGTGTGACTCACTTCAGACTACTAGCGTAATAGGTCCATGTGATGACAAAATGCTTGCTCCTTAGACTAACAACAAATTCTTTCTCTTTTCATTGTTCAGTCCGTTTCATCAATGTCCTGTTCTTTTCAGCCGTCAAATCTCATCGTCAAAACTGCTATCATAACGTTTATCTGCTGCTATGTTCATTTTTTTCAATTTTTTTCTACAATAGTCTGCATTTAGTGATGGAAGTATGCAAAGACAATAAATGCATGCAGAAAGTAGTTTGCATGCGAGGAATGTGAATAAGAAGAAGGAGGAAGAGTAAAATTAGGAAAAGGTGGAAAATTAAAGATTCTTTTGTGGAATTTAGTTTTTACATAATTCAGAATTATTTCTTATTCGTGTGAAGGCAACGGATTTTTTTAAAGCAATTTGGGTTGTTGAACGAAATTTGCAAATTTTATTGCGCCTGAAGCAAAATATTCTAAGGTGTCTAAGTAGTGCATCAAGGATCAGGGTTACGTAATTGTTCTTGACACAGACTGTCGTTTAGCAGTAACTATGACATGCCAACCAGCCCATACACCTTAAGTAATTGAAAGGTTATATGTTAGTTGCTTACTTACTTGCTTGCAAAATATTCAGGAGAAATGAATAAGCAATTGTCAAATCTTAGACACCTTTAAGATTGCTTTCAAGCTTTATATATGCATAAATATAGTTTGACATATATTTTGAAATGTATGTAGAGGCAATCAGCCTTTGTTCGCGTAAGATGTCGATACAATCTGCCAAAGTTCATATTTATAATTTTTTTTTCTACACGCAATAAGTTGAATCACTGGAAAAAACAAAGCAATTGATGTCCATCTGAACACAACCTCATCCCCTGTTTGCACTCTGACAGTGCCAGTCCCAAGCCTGGGAAAGAGAGGAGGGCGACACTATTGATATTTTTTTATCACAAAGTGTCGTCAGACTGCAACTACCACCACCACCACATATTATCCGTATACCAGTTCCAGTTCCTCGTTAAAGGAGGAAGGAGACGCAAATCTTCTCTTTAAACACCTTCAAAACGTTTTTGTCCGACGCTATATGAACAGCCGTGCTTTCTCTCTAACTTATCTGACGCAAAATTCTCTATTGGTCTTAATCTGGTGCTACGTCTGTTCCCATCATCGTGTAGTGGATATTTTTATGGTAATTTGAAAACTTACCTTTTATTTGAGTGAGAGTCAGAGGCGCTTTGAGTAGCTACCTTTGAAAGGGCGATATATAATTATTTTAGTGAATGAATTAAGTGGGTCTCGAACGCATTCCAGCAGTTAGCACACACTTTATCAATTGTTCAATTAATCACTAATTCAGAATGACCGTAAATGGCGAAATGACATGAATTTAGATACACATGTTCTTCAGTTTCATCAATTCCATGTAACACACCCTTTGCTAAAAATGCAACCCGTCTTTGGAGTTTCATCAATTCTGATTTGGTAGAAAAGAACTTAATTTTGACAAAGAATAGGGTAGACTAACTGTAACGCTATTTCCACATAGGTTATTTAGCTTCAAGAATTCTTAGTCCCTTGTCAATACGGACTGTGTGAATAACCTCTCCACCTGCCTGTGCTGTGATTTCTTTAAACAACTGAACAGGCTTAGTGTTGAAAAATCTAATGCAAAACATTTGCTTCACTAGATACAAAAACTGTTTTAGACAAATTGCTTTGATATCTCAGTTTTTGTTCCTCTATTAACTGAGGGCGGATTTGACTGTTCGGTAATTTCTTATTTTAAAAAGCGTTCATCTGATCTCTTAGTTTACTATCCACTGTTTTTGACTAATTCTATATGGGTTCATTTGTTATTTGTTTACTATCAACATCCTTGATTACAATAATATTATTCACAACATGTTTCACATCATCAACATCTAATTGAACATTGTGTTCGTGAGAAATGTTTTTGAAAAGTTATCATTGTTTTATAACATGATGCAACCTGAATCAACTCTTTGAAAAATATATTTTAAAACTGTTTTAACGACACTTTGTCACATTAAGGAATGTTTGCAATCTATGTATGCCACAGACGTTCGCCTTTGTGAAGCATTGTCGTTTGCTCTATCGAGGCAATTCTAAACCTTTACACACTTGGTGGGATACTAAATCAAACTGAACCTCATGAATTTAGCATAAAGCTTGTTTTCACGCTTGGGGATCCTATATGACGGAAGCATCGTAGGTGGGTGGTCCTTCTTCGTGTTACCGCATAAATTCACTGAATAAATAATATGATTATTGTCATCACAGCCGATGGTTTTCACAAATGTCGACGTAGAAACCTCTTAACTACATGCTCGAAACGCCTTACTGCTTAATCAATAAAAAATTTACACACCTTTATATCGATTCGTTCAGACACAATATATTTGTAATTTTCATCGGAACAGAACATTAAAGCGCTAGCCACAACTTTAGAAAAACCACTTAGAAAATGCATTATGGTCAATCGTCATTAAGTCTCCTCATTTACCGTCACTTCATGCTTAAACATGTTTTATAATTTACAACTGCAATTTCGCTCTCATTAGTCAACATAAGATTCGTCTGTCTCCTCTTCAGTCGGCTGCCAGACTGCCAATCTGCCTTACTCGGTCCTATCGCATCTCTACCTATGTGCGTTATCAACATCATTGGCTTCCTCTTCAAGCTCGCAATCAAGTTAAAGTCTTCATTCAAATATTCCGAAATGTACCGAAATATTTCATTGGCGTAATACTTCGACCTCATTCAGCTTCCTCCTCCCGTCCACTTCGTTCGAAGACTTTCGAAGACTTGACCTCTTGCTTCTACGAAATAGAAATACTATGGTTCAGTCTCGATCTGTTGCTTTCTTTCGACGCGCTTTGTATTTCTGTTCGCTATATAATATGTTGTAACTGGCATTTACAAAACATTCTGAATATCAGCGAAATGAAGAGCTATTCTTCATATCATCGCCTGTGAGTTAGAAACCATGTGTTGACTATGTTAACTACAATAGGCCTTTATGCTGACATATAAGCAAAGACGCAAACTAGGTGACACGGTTCCTACGTGTTGACTATGTTAACGATAGTTGTACACTGTAGAGAAAACTAGAGATGATTAAAAATACATTGATTACGGTTTCTGACTCACTTACGTGCTAATCATTGTATTTAATAACGCCAGTAGAAATTGATAAATGTTGATCCTTGTTTTAACTTTACTCTACTCTATAATCGAAATTGCTCAAAATGAATATTTTAGGGCTTTTGTCTTCACCAGTCTCTACACACACAAAAATAACCAGACATGCACTGGATAATGTGAAGAATAAACTCCTTATTTCACTGTCATTCTGATTATCTTATAAATGCTAGTTAGGCCTACTACATGCCGATATCTGGTGGAAATGCAATTACAAGCTAAACCGACGCCGAATTGTCAAGCGCCGAAGTGTCCACCATCTGCCCACCTCACCTGATACTGCATGCACCAGTCACAGGTCTTTCGCCACGTCATTCTTACGTGTAAGCAGCCTCCTGTTGCTTATTCGCCAGGATAGCATCTTTTTAGCATGGGGCGACATCTTTCCATGCTGCCTTTTGTGAAAGAGATTATTATGCTGATCGATACATCGTTGGTAATAATGTTGATTTTCTTCTGTGATATTCTAATCTGTTTCAGCTATGGTCAAATTTAAATGCGTTTTATTCGTTGAATGCAATTATGCAAATATATTAACGTACTTACTTAGTAATAAAATATTCAAAACTTATTGAACAGCCGTCTATTAACATGTGCAAGAGTCGCATCTTTTGCACACCAATAAAATGCAGTCATCAAGATGTTTATATAAAACCGATACCCCAATACTGCTTGCATAGAAAATAGTAAGGGTTTCCGTGGTTCAAAGTAACTTGATATCTTCCATTTGGCTTACAAAGATTTTGAAATCTGAGTGTAGTTCACCTGACGGAAGACTCTCAGCTCCTCTGCAGAGAGACTCATCAGATGATTTCTCTTATAATTATAGCCTCTGTTTTTTTGCACAACTACTGCCAGACAACAGATGGCTTCAATTTCGCTCAGTCTTTCTTCATCTCACTGTTTTACTTGCTTTATTTGGAAACTATTGCTTCTGTACCCATAGTGCACTGAAACTGTGCCTTTATCAGATTAATATTCAGTAGAATAATCCGCACAATGGAGAGGCAACCTAAGGAGGAGATGCAATATTGAAGTACCTACCTCGTTGTATAAATCAATTGTAATGTGCTGTCAAAGCGTGGCCTAGGTGGCCCTTTACAGCGTTAGATAGGTGGGGTAATCTGCAATAAAACCAATATCCTTTACCATTTGCAGCGATGTTGAATGAGGAATTGGCCTGCAATTATCCTTTTCCTTGAAGCGTATCTTTGAAAGTTGAAGTTTTCCATTACTCTCATCATTAATATCACCAAACCAACTTCTATTTTGACGAACACAGTGGACCACAGTGCACGAACCTTTTGTTGTCGACTTAACATATTGGTGCTCTGCTTTTACAATCTTTAGTTCTTAGCTTTTTGACACTTGAGGCTGTCTGCAAATGACGTCATGCGCCTATGGGGAGGGGTCACAAATTTGTGACGATGTGTGACAAGGGAGAGGGAGTCGACGAAATGTGACGTCACATCATCACATCAAAATACGTAATTTTATTAAAAACTTACACTCATTTAAACAAGTTCCATTTAATTAGCATTAGTTGTTACCACAATTAAACAACACTAATTATGACTATGATAGTCTGTCATCCTAGGGATGCATAAGATTGTGATCGTTATAGGCTACTTATTTTCCTTTTCTCTCCATTTTACTTCGTTCTACTATTATAATTTCAAATATTTTATTGCTATAATAAAAAAATTGACAATTATAAGAAAATTTACATTACATTCTGGACATCTGGCTTGATTTGGGGGGCCAGGGCATTGTGACGTGACGTCATATTTGAGGGGGTCATGTCATTTGTGGCGATGTGTGACGAAGGGGGAAGGGGTCAAAATCGTCCAAAGTAACGTGACGTCATTTTTGGACGGCTCCTCTAGCGTCCAGGCACTTCTTTTTTACACTTTAAGCACTGGGTGTATCTTCATTAATGACTGGACAATTCGTTATTTGAATGCTCCACAGATGAAATTAAGTTTCTGAAGATAATGGTCGGACACGGAAAACCGTTGAAAGACGCAGTTTTTGGTCAAAGTCTCATTATTGTGGCACGGTGGCTGATCGGTTAGAGCGGTCGGCCCGTAACACTCAGTATGCGCTGAGTGAGCGGACTCGACCGTCATCCGACGCGTCAATCACTGTATAGGGACTTTGAACAAGTCCTCGCGTACAATTGCTCTGCAGTACAAGTTACAACTGCAATTGCTCCGTCGAGGCGTGTGCAATTCTGAGCAAAAATTATCGGAAGAAGGGCGATATCAAATTTCAGAATAAATAATTGTGACGATTTTACTGAAATTATTCTTCCGTGGAGTTATTGTCTTCGCGATATTTTAGAATTGATCCGCGGATTGTGTGGACAACTGAGGAGTATTTGGTTGGTGTAAGTGTGGCGGACAGGCCACAAGGCTTGAATGAATGATTTATTTAAATAATCGGCTCGCCATAGTGTTATTTTACGTCTATTTTTTTACAGTGTTGCGCATAGGAAGGAAGACCGATCGGCGGTTTTTAATTGAGTGCATAGCTTGCAGACGCATGAATTGGCTTGAGTATAGCCTGACATGCGGTGCATCGCTATATATGTGAAGCAGTGGTTCGTACTGCTTCATACGTAGAGTGGTTCTCGTACCGCTCCAGGGATCGTTGAGTGTTGCCATATAAATACGACCTCTAGTGACAGCCGCTCTCGCGGTCAGGCTGGTGCTGCTTTTCGCTGATCTGGCGGGGTGGGCCCCTCTGCCGTCGATCGCAAGACGGACCGTGCCCTGATCGTAGGAGTCAACAGGCTGACAGAGAAAGACCGATCGTGAGAAATGCTCACAGGTCTGGGTGCCGTTCGAGAGTGCTTACAGACCTGACAGAGAGATAGACTGGGAAAAATCCCCGACCGTGCAGACCGTGGGAGTTCTGGTGGCCGAGAAATATTCTGGTTGGCTACCTAGATCGGTCATAGTTACTCCTCGAGAATACCAACCGGTTGTCGGATACTTGACCCCGTCGGTGGTCGGGAGAAATAGAGATCGGGTAAAGCCCCGAGCAACCGAACGCTACATCGAGACAGATTATGGCGACTGTTGAGACAATTTACGGGAAGAAATCCCCAGTGTACACGTTGGTTAAAAGACGGGGAGGGCGGCCCCGTGAAGCCGTTGGAAAGAGACTGAGAGCTACCGGAGAAACCGTTGACAAATACTGGAAAACATGAATACATTCGATAAATACGGGGAGGGTGACTCCATTGTTGCGTTAGATACAGGGAAAGTTCCCTTTGGTGCCGAAAACCTGATCAATTGTGGGCGTCTCCGCATATTCTTTCTATTTACGGTTTTCCGTAAATATCTATGCTTGGCTACCTAACGGTGGTCATACTTACTCCTCTCGTTTACCAGCAATCTGTTGATTTGCGTGTCTGATCGCAATGTCTTAGGTCGCGGTTTCCCCGAGTATCTTTACTTGAGTTACTAAACGTAATATCTGTACTTGCGGTGTCCCCGCAGTATGTCTTCTTTATTGTCTTGCGATCTTTCGGTAAATCTTCTTGTTGGCTACTTAGGTCGGTCACACTTACTCCTCTTGTTTTCCAGAAATCTTTTCACTTGTGTGTCTAGTTGCAATATCTTGGCTCGCGGTTTCCCCGCGAGGCGTCTACTAATTTCTTCTTGTAGATCTAACTACATAATCTTCTTTCGAGGATTTCCTCGAAAGATTTGCCAGTGGTTCGTTCCAGTGTACAAGAGACAGAGTACAATTGCTTCAGAGAAAGTGATTATAATAATACAGGTCTGTGTGAAACATAGAGGTAACGTGGTGACACTTACCTCAGGTGCCTGTGAGAGAATCGAGTCTGAGAAACGAGAGTTGGTGCATTACCGTTGGTCAGCTCTCTAGGTGACGAATACAAATATGTTCCTACGATGGGATGAATAAATGCAGTCGATGAGAGTTAAAGACATGTGAGAGTCTGAGTGATCGGATACTAAAGTATATGACAGATGCAAGCCGGCCGAGAAATATACTCGTTGGCTACCTAGTTCGGTCATAGATACTCCTCCCGTTTTCCCCAGGTTGTCGGAGACATGAAAATTCGGGTGGCCGCAAGAGATACAAGCCGAGTAGATTCTCGCAGTAGCAGCGTACAAACCGAGAGAGCTGCCGGTGGAGAGTTGGCAGATACGGGGAAAGTTCCCCATTGAATACGTTCGATAGAAATATCGGGGAAATTCCCGAAGGACCCGCTGGAATTACACGTGGAGGGTGAACACGTTAGAAGAGCACGTGACAAACAAGTGAAAACACTGGTGCCGATTGATACCTTCAGGTTACTAGTCAAGTAACTCTTCTTGATGGCTTTATAGTCGTTCGATAGATACTCTTGTTTGTTACCTACGTTGGTCATAGTTACTCCTCCCGGTTTCCGAGTATCAGAATATATTACGGTTTTGGCGGACAACTGCCAACGCAGAGGACGGTCAATCGTGTGCATGATAACTTATGCGTGTGAGGCCGGTATGCCACACACGGAAATGGGCCAAGAGGCCGACGTGAAAGTCTGGGCAGTCGGAACCCAGGGTAAAGATAGTAAGCAGACCAAGAATTGATCGATGCGTAAATATTACTGTTGGCTACCTACGTTGGTCATAGATACTCCTCCCGTTTTCCCGAAGTGTATCTACTTGCGTGTCTGATCGAAGTGATCGATACGAGTACGTTTGGGTAATCGGGTACCCAGGTGAATACATGGTTGCTTGTCGTTACACACAGTTCTGAGAGCTGACTGAAGTGCGAGGTCGGGCCCCCTCGTGCGTAGGTCGGATCGAAGATCTGTGTGCAGATAGCGAAGTTTATAGACAGAAGACCTTCACTATCAGTGTCCGTGAATACCATGCCAGTGTCATTTTTATCGAAGCAGAATATATCAGTGTTGGTGGGTAACTGCTAACACAGAGGACGGGAACTTAGTCCGTCAATGGTGCATGACAAAATATACGTGTGCGGCCGTTTATGCCATATACGGAAATAGACCGAGAGAGATACGTGTTGAGCAGAAGGCGTGATAGATAAGTGTCGGAGATGACATGACTAAGAGCTGTGAGACTGGTGTGTTAGAGGCTACCCACAGAGGTTAGAGAGTTGGGACAGTAATGTCTAAGAGTACAAGACATTGAATGTAGCTACCGATAATTGTATAGGCCAAAATGGCTTATGGACTTGTTTCAAATATGTCTGAACCTCGTAACTTAAGACAACGTTTGGTGTCCCTAAATGGCGATAGTTTCAGAGTCACAAGATGCTGAACGGTACGACATCAGGTAGAGGAAAACGAGGCTAGTAGCTTGGAAGGTATGCAAGGCGAGGAAAACTCCTGCCGGTATGATTATGAACCCTGTTTTGAGTACGGCCATCCTCAGAACGTTGCCCATCCGGCGACCGCGGAATAGGCAGAGTCAGACCTCGTTACTAATTCGAGCCGTGTTACCTTTCTTGGAGAAGAGACCCGTCCCTAATCTTGCCTGGTGATAGTGAACATCCTGGTAGATATAGAGAGTAACCGTTTGGCATTGAGATTTGGTAAGGAAGTGACTCGGGCGACTCCAGGCGTGTCAGCGAGCTGGGGTCGACACCGTCCGTTAACGCTAGGCAGGCGCTCGGGCGGCAGAACGCCACATAAGAGATGGGAGCGTCTGGGTTCATTTGCGGACGTTTACATAAAAGGGGAACAGATCGTCGGTTCTAGTTTAAGAGAAAATAGTGCCTAATGTGGCTTCGGCTAAAACTTTAGATTTTGTGTATTTTGTCTAATTACATTCTTCTATCAATGCACTGTTACACCTTTAAAAATCAATTCCAATAAAAACAATTTATGAAAAATATTTGTATTTCTTTATGACTACATACAAATGACCAGATTGTTGGTACTACTTTTGAAGCCCGTCAGCAGGCTAGAGGCAGCTCAAATTGCCTAATAGCCACCAGAAACGATTATGCAGAAGGCCCATTAATGCATTGCTTTCGGTTTCTGAATCACAGAAGTGCTAGCAGTTGTATTTACTAAGTGCGGTAAAGGTTGATAAATCATTGACTCAATGTTACTGTACGCTTTAATCGCAAATTACTCAAACTGAGTATTTTAGGGTTGTTGTGATCACCAGTCTCTACAATAACGAGAAAATATTATGGAAAATAATTATGCGGATTGACTCTTTATTTCACTCACATTATCAATATCTTAGAAGTGCCAGTAACTCCATATCGACAATCTGGTCTCTCTCACTTATTAAACGTCCACATTTAGTTATCGTTCATCGTCATGGTTGTGGGTGATTTTGATTGATAGACAAAATTCGTTGAGCTAAACTGACAACCAACATTTTAGAAAGGGATCGGGTAGCAAGTGTTCTCTCGTGATGAGGTGCGTTGGAACACTGATTACGTATTGTTGTGTTAACTGCATCAGCCTATTTTGACGGCTTGTAACTACTATTGTACGAAATGCATTCGTACATTTTTACCTTAGATGCATTGACCTGTAACAGAATAAAAATGACTACACTATTCATTACTTAATGCATTGACTTTTTATTTGGGTAATTGGGCTTGTGTATCGTAGTCAAAATGTGCTTTGTTACGTTACTGGAGCAAATGCAATACTCACCTTCAGATTCAATTAGCTATTATTGGAGGTAATGCTTGCTCAAATGCATTGAACCAAGATCTCATTCTTTCTGTGATCTGATGTCTCTGGCTCAAAAGTTCTACGGCTCCCGCTATCGTAAAATATCAATGTCAACCTCATTCGACAGGGTGATGAAGTATACAATCTTTATCCAAGGTTTATAACGTCGTCTTATGACACCAAAGGCCGTTGACGGCAATACACAAAATATACATGGTTTGGTTAGTTGCAGTTTAACGACAATGTGTGATTAGAAAGATTATTAGCATCGCCCTCCTTCTTTATCCAAACTTGGTACAGGCACTGCTGGACTGAAAGCAGTGTGGGAATTGAAACATACATGTAGGGCCTAATGCAATCGTTTTATACCATCGTTTAATGGGTGTGTAACGGAGCTTTACAATATCACTAACACTCTATTTTTAGCGACATGACGCAGTAAATCAGACAGTGTTTATGATACATAAACTGTGATAAAGGCATCTGCGTCAACTAAAACTATAATAATATACAGCGATTGTTCAAGGTAAATGTTTATTTAAAAGTTGCATAAGACCCAGCTTCAGTTATAATATTTGCCTGTATGAGACATACAACCCAAATTGTGAGTGTTTATTGCAATTATGATATTCGCTGTGATATGCTACCTTAGTTAAGAAACCGTGCGTTACTTATATATGGATCAGAGGTTAAACGACAGCTTATAACAACAGAGGCCGTTGCCGTCGACAAAAATTTGCTTGGCATATTACAACACTTACAGCAATTACGTGTATATAATAGAAACCGATGTTTATAATAGAGAAGCAATGAGACAATAAAAGAGTGAAGACTCACATTCGACCGCTTGCCATCTAGTTCGACCGGGATTGCCATCAAATGCGTCGACGAACCCGTGCCTTGAACGACGATTTCGTCGCTCTAGGGATCCAGCTGACCACCTCGTCTGGATCAACCAACTGCGCTCCCTTCACGGTCTCTATCGTCAGAAAGAGGCAGCGCATTGGGAGGATTTGGTTAAGCGGAACTCAAAGAACCATAAGCACCTCTAGTCCACCATCTCCGGATTACTGGGACGACCATCCTCTTCATCCGTGAATCCTTCCTTCTCAGCGAACGACTTTCTACAGATGCTCACAACTAAACTGGATGCTCTATGAAATTTCTCGGCTGGCTCACCACCTCCTTCATTCAGTTCTATCGAATTGGTCTTCAAGGACTTCCGACCTATCATTGAATCAGAACTACGTCATCTCATCACTAGTTCTAATCTAAAATCATGTGAACTTAACCCCCTCCCTCCGTTGGTTATTGTAGATGTACTAGATGACATTGGATGACAATGTCCCCTTCCTGCTGTACCTGTTTAATAGGTCTCTCTCCGAAGGTATCCTTCCAACATCCCATAAGCGGGCTATTGTCTTTCCCACTCTTAAGAAGCCAAACCTGGATCCTAGCTTGTGCCAAAACTATCGACCTATCGCAAATCTTTCTTTTCTCTCAAAGACTTTAGAGCGACTTGTTTCTCTACAGCTCCTTCCTTACCTTGAGCAATCTGGTCTTCTACCTCCCAGACAATCAGGTTTTAGAGCCAACCACTCAACTGAAACTGTTCTTCTATCCGACATCTATTCAGCAATGGATAAGTCCCATGTCACTCTCTTGGCACTTTTTGATGCGTCTTCAGCATTCGATATGGTAGAACATGATATACTTCTTCATCGCCTTGAAACATCCTTTGGTCTTAGTGGTCTCCCTCTTCTTTGGTTTCGCTCTTATCTTACTGATCGTACCCAAATGATCATCCTAGGTGACTTCCGCAGTTCTTAGGTACCTGATTAATTTGGCGTATCTCAAGGATCCGTACTGGGTCCACTTCTATATATCATGTTTACAGCTGATATTCCTCGCCTTTTTGAAAAGCACTCGACGTCGGGTCACCTTTACGCTGATGATGTTCAGGTCTTCGTGCATGGCTCCACTTCCAACCAACTTGCTCTTTGCCAATCTATTGAATCTATCTCTGATGATCTCAACTGTTGGATGTCCTCAAACCGTCTCTCACTCAATTCTTCCAAGACTCAATTGATCTGGTTGGGCACCCGCCAGCAGCTGCTTAAACTTGATTACGCTTTAATTGCCAAGCGGTTACCTCAGTTTAGTTTCGCTACAAATGTCCGCAATCTGGGTGTCACTCTGGACAGTACTCTATCCTTCTCTGCATATACCTCTAATCTCTCTTGGTCCAACTTCTATCTTCCCGCTGTAACTCGTGCTGCAATCTTATCTAGTAACACAACTTTTTCTGCTCGTTCTCTTAAGACTTCTTTTCTCTAGGGGTTTTTAGCACTGGGAGCGCCTCTTGTTAGGTTGTACTGTGATAGGCGCTTTATAAATTTGTAAATAGAATAGAATAGAATACAATAAAAGGTGTTCAAATAAAATTTATATTGCGCATGCGGTGTAGCGCTAGTCTCGCTATTTAGGGAAGCAGTGATCCTTGTATGAAGATTTAATTGACTTTCTGGAAATGTTTTTAAACAATTGCAACCGTTTGTACGGCAATGTACAATCTTCAATGAGACGCTTTATGATTAGCTGATCAGCTAATCATAAAGCGTCTCATTGAAGAATTTTTTTCTCTCAAATGAACGACACAAATTTCAAGTCACTTGTGTCAATAGAGCGATTTCAAAGTGTCAAAACAATGTTAATGATCAAGGAGCGTGACTTCGATAAATATCGATCATATGACACGATATTATTATACAAAGAAAACAATTACAGTTTAGATTATGGTTCTGATTATACTTTTTATCATTGCTAATATCATTGTTATCATTTTATCATTGCTAATTTAGAATACAGTTTTGATAATAGATCGTAGTTTAAATTTTAACTTCAACACTATGATCTATTCAGAGGTGACGTGAGCCTGTGGGAGACGAAGATACAACGGATGCAGTTAACTCGTCTGACCGTTACAGTTTCAGTCGCAAAACTTAGTTAACAATGACAATTACTTTGACGTCCTTTTTGGACGTCCAGCTTCTCGAACAATGCCAATCTAGTTATTATCTAGTCATTTTACCAAACTCAATAAACTCATGTGCAACTTTTTCAATTTATATTAAATGTAGAAAACTTTTGAAGGTGTTTAATGCTGCCTCTGCGTATAAAGAAACAATGTATTCTCATTAACAGTTCATACATGTACGCAATAGCGTCGCGTAATGCGTGAATAATTATTCGCTATACAGTGTCAGAGAAGCGAGATCTTATTCTGCCGCAAATGTAGGGATGCATGGGAAACGTTGGCCTACTCATAATTTCTTTATCAGGTCTAGAGGTTATATATTACACGCTGACCGGTATCTTCATATAAGAACGCTGTGTTTAGAGTTTCAAGTAGTCAGCCATGCACGGGACAAAACGAATTTTCTTTCGGCTTTGTTGTCTGCGTAATGGTTCAGATGTTAGCTCATATTAATGCTTAGGTCATAGCTTAAATCACAATTAAAATAGTGGTCTAGACTGTTGTTTAAGTAATAGTTAGGCTCATTTTTTTAAAATCTGTGATGTGCCTCTTACACTATGGGCTATTCAGAGTCGCTGTGAGTATTGTAGCCACGAAGTTACGAGAATGTCTTCAAGCAGCGGATGGATATTGAGAGAGAAGATATTGGAACGTGTATTATATGCGGTAATAATGACCTATGGACGATTCTACATAGGCAATAGATCGAAGTGGGTCATTACAGTGACAAAGTGATCAAGACGGAAAGAAGAGCGATGAGGGGTAAAAGATGGAGCGGAGGTTGGCGTGGGGCAAAATGATAGATGGGTGTGTACACTGTGTAGTCTACCCAGAATCGGATTGGCCATTGGGCTACAGGTCTGAAGAACATTGACACGAGTAGACTGAGTCTAACCCCGTTGAGATAAATTTCATTCTTTGTCTATAAAATTATGTTGTGACCTTCAGACGGTGACGAATGTTTATTAATCCACAGTTTAACGTCGGCATATGACATCTATGGCCGTTGACGACAATTTGAAACATATACAGTACAGTGCAAAGAAATTCATAGCGTCCGAAAGACACCATTCAAAACTGTCTGAATTTTAAACTGTCATTAGTGTTCATTGTTTTACAACATAAATAATAATGGTATTAATAACATCAATAATACATGTAATATGGTATCTCATGCAAATGTAACAATATTTGCATTAATATTTGCATCAAAAAATGTTCAAAATAAAACAAATTGTGTGTGACCATTATGTAATCATCAAACGTTTAAAGAATATTTTAACATGAAATTTTTTCATAATGTTCTTATTCTATCAAACATTACTACATAAATATTTTCATATAATGTATGTTTATAATATTCGTTTATCATATCATACCAAGGTGTAATTCAGTGAATTACAGCTTTGCATAAATCTCAAATTACTCACTTTGACTTTCTAATACAACTCCATTTACATTTGTCACATATGCATTTATATGTATGAAATGATTCAAATGAGGTCAAGATTAATTATCACACGTTTGCATAAGCACCTAATTAACACATTCAATGCAAAGCAATTGAAATATAAAAACACCTTGAAAGTCAAAGCATTAGCCAATCTGCATCAACTAAAACCAATTTCAAAGACATCTTATCATCATAGCTGCAACATGACAATAGAAGTTTAATGCAAGAAGACAATATATTTTTAGCACACCAATAACTGAGTATATGTTGAATCACATTTAGCAAACTTCACTCAGAATAAAGAATTCTTAATCTAGTGCAAAATGTCTTCAGAGGTTAACATATAATATCTGGTATAGTTCTTGTCTGGACCAAATAATTTCTAAACTGATACAGATGCGCTGTAAGTCCATATATGTTCCAATGGGCAATAACAGTAGCCATGATGAAGAGACCCTGTTTAAATTTACAAGCACTTAAATGGATTAATTATCCTAATTCTTTTATCGGAATTGAATTTCACCTTTAAATAGGAAATCCGAGGCCCCACAACAGACACGATCCTTAGCTTCCATTGTGTTCTTAGATTTGTCAATGGATGCCAGTACACCCAGGACAAATTTCATGATTTTGCATGTGATAGTATCGAATTAATCAATATTGACTTTGCATGACTGTGTCACATTTATTGCTTTATAATTATTAAAATCGAAATTAAGGAATTCTTTTGAATATTGTCCATGTGACGGGACTGGTTCAATGTTGTTTATTAAATGTTCTGTAGAATTATCCTCCACATTTTCACTTGTAATTTTATTATCAATAAACATTTGAGTTGCAGAACTATCTTCCCTATGTTTCATTTTCATTTTCATTCAATTTGCGTTTTGCTGGAATATATTGTCTGTCTACTGTTTGTGTTTTTGTCTCACCTTGTGGGCGATGTATCTTGGCTGCTTCTGCATAAGACAGCCTCTCTACAGCCCTAATTTTCAAAATTTCCTGAGTTTTTATATATACAGGGTATCCTCGATAAGCAGAACTATGCTCTCCACGACAATTAGCACATCTTTTAATTTCCTGATTTCGACAATCCTTGTATGCATGATTTTCACTACATCTACTACAAATAATTGGCCTAGGACATTGAGATTTAGTGTGTCCAAAATGTTGGCACTGATCACATCTTATTGGCTTCGGTATGTATTCATGTACCTTAAATCTTCTGCCATAAACCTGAATAAAAGGTGGCATTTCCTTTCTCTGAATGAATGTATAACGATTGTTTTACTAGTGTCAGGATTGCCAATCCTGTTGATATGATCAGCTCCAATAGCTTTTGCCAGTTCAGATAAATTTTCATCGTTTTCATCTATTCCATGAATCATGCCTTTTGCCAAAAATGGAACCTTCTTTTTGGAGTCTCCTAAATCCTGAATCCGGGGAAAAGCACTGGGCTTTGGCAATTCATATGGAAAACTAACTGTCACACTATATCCACAGATGCTATATAGCTTCAATAGTCTTTTTTTCTGAGCCTCATTGTGTGTTAGTATTCGTTGGCCTTTGTCAACACGGATTGTCTGAACAACCTCGCCACCTGCCTGTGCAGTAATTTCTTTGAATAACTGCACAGGCTTGGAATTGAAAAGTGTATGCAATACATTAGCCTCACCAGACACAAAGACTGTTCTAGACAGGTTATCTCGATATCTGGTTTTCTGTTCCTCTGTCAATTGAGGGCGGTTTTTACCATTTTGCATATGCTTATTCTTAAAAGGCTCCTGTCCATTTCTTATTATTCTGTCATCTGTTTGAGAATTATCCTTGATGATCTACCTCATCACTATGCTCCATCAACACACCTGAAGAAGCATTCGTCTTAGGAAAACCATGTACAGTCATTCTGTCTGGCATTTGTGTCTGTATTAGAACAATTGTATGTTGTTCCAAATCTTTATGTGTTATCCGTGTGCCATTTATTTCACATTCAGTTTGCTCATTTACACCACTCTTCGTTACAATGTTATCTCCGCATCATTTTCAAGATCAATTACGTCCAAAACTTCATCTTCAACTGAATCTTGATATGTTTCAGAATTCTTAACACGTCTCTCATCAACACATTTACCATCAGTATCAACATATCTCTCACACACATCCACACATCTTGCAGATTCCTCAATCACAAAATTTTGCATATTACAAATAATCGAGTTATTACTTATTATATTCGACTTGTACTTTTTCTTCGTGTGTGTAATTCGAAGACGCAGCTCACCAGAGTGCTGACCCTCGAGGTTTTGAGGAGATCCAAACATTCATGTAGTCCTTTCTCTCGAATCCAGAATTTTCAGTGATTTTGCAAGAGATTCGTCCAGTTTTCATCCGTCCCGATCGGTCCTCCAGTGATTGTGACCGACGACAACGTGCTAGTGTTTCAAAGTAGGATTCAAAGGCCATATTCTCTGCGACCTCAAGCCTAGGAAGATTGTAACAGGAATTATAGGCTGCAATTGATTCATGGTCATCTGTTTTATCGTTTGCAGTGTCTTCGCTTTCCTTCCTTGTGTCATTGTTTGTAGTCAAACCAATCGGCGAATCAGACCCAATCGGGTCGACTTGTTATTTAGATGCATCGGTTGTACATCGGATTTCTGTTTCCCGTATAATTTCTCTTCTCCGGTTATGTTCAACCAAACGTCACTCGACTTTGAAGAACTTGATGATATGTCAAGATTTCTTTTTCGTTTATTCTTTCCCATTTTCGATTTATTTACTTTATTTACGTACAGATTTTCAGTTATTGAAATTTCCCGCCAATTGGTACACAGACCACAAGATTTACAATTCCATGAAAAGTTTATGTATTTATACCGCTTTACAAAGACATTTAAAAGGTGTCTAATTGCTATAGTGAGGAGGATGTCGCGAAATTGCCATATGCAAGGCAGGCAAGAACAAGTGCACGAGGACACTGCTCAGAATTCCATGGACAGCAATGGTGACCACCAAAAAGTGTATCAAATGGTGAAAGTTGACAGCAAACTGTTGGGCCACATCAAATCCAGAAAACTGCGGTACTTCGGGCACATCGTGAGACAGCCTAAAGACAGTATTGAGAACAGTGTAATGCTGGGTATAGTAGAAGGAAGCCGAAGTCGTGGAAGACCCAGAATCTGCTGGTTTGACAATGTCATGGCGTGGACTGGTTTAAGAGGCACAGGCTTAATGAACATCGTAAGAGACAGAAAGCATTGGACATCACTCTCCCATTCATGTAGTCAACCGTCGCGAAGCGACGATGACGATGTGACATGACATGACGTCACGTTTATTCCTATCTACATGTATTAGCAGTTAATTAAGTTGACGTGAACATCCCTAGTATGGCCAGTAGTGCCAGATCTAATCCTGGTACAAGGAGGAGGGTGACGCAAGTCTTCTCTGTTGTGAAAATGCGTCGTATTTAACTGAATCACTTTATCATTTTTACTGGGGCAGAGAAATATCGGCGTAATAGTTATAAGACCGCCATTGCTCGTGTTTGGAAGTGCCAGTTCAAAGTCTGAATAATTTAGGTGGGTAACGCCAATGATCCCTGTTATCATAAAGTGACGTTAAGCTGAATCTATTAATACTATTACATTAAAGTATTGAATGTCTATAGATGTCGCTAAGCATTTGAAACTTTTGTCAGGCCTACATTATCTGTTGTAAACATTGCCAAACTGTTTCGGATGCGAAACGTAAGGATCCTGGAAATCAAAAACATAACTGATCAGGATTTGTTCACTTCTTATTCCAAATGTCATAGCTATTCCGCAGAATTAAGCTTTAGTTGAGGGCTAACGAGACACCTTTTTAATATTTCATTGGACACTATATGATGATTGTTGCCAACGAAATTATAGACATGTACGGTGATAAAGGGCCACGTCAACATTCATTCAAATAATATTATTTTGAAATAGCGAAATAAAAACACCGCCATTTTTGCACTCTGGCAGTGCCAGTCCAAAATCTGGATCTCTGTTATCAAGCGAAATAACTGCACCTACTGTTAATATACACATAATCATTAAGCAACGTTATCTTTATCTAACGCTGGTCGGAACGACGACGTACACAGCTTGTACTACAATAGTACCAGTCTCAAGCCTGGACAAACGAGGAGGGCGATGAAAATCATCTTTGCACGACACAGTGTCACAAAACAGAAGGTCTTAATAACTTGATCTGAGAGTAAGAAATAGTTGTGATTATGTGATGTGCTCGATATCACTTTCTTAGTCTCGGCATATGAGACCTTCTGGCCGACTGTAGCTGTATTGTTTAGGGAACGTAAGTGGAGAGGAAAGTTTAAAAAAATTCGTCACCGCTTATTTGTGAGCTCTAAACTACACAAAAGTGGAATTTGAACAGAGATGTTCTTTTCTAAGACCATGAGCTTAACCAACTGCTTAGACATATTTTGATGGACGCCTTGAATGGACGCCTTGCATGGCAGCCAGTGTAGTGGGCCAAATACACTCCCCTTTTAAACACTCTCAATTTATCCTAGGTTAATTCTTCCTAGGAACAATTGAGTAGTGGAGTGCATTGCACCTAGGACTGCATTCGGTATGGCAGTCAATGTATCCTGGGAAGAATTAACTCCCCGGTAGTTAGTTTGTACTAGGAAGAATTAACACCCGGGAGTCAATTTGTCATAGGAAGGATTAACTTCGCTATTGTATACGGTATGGGCGTCGATTTGTCCTAGGAAGATTTAACTCCCCGGAAATTAATTTATCCTAGGAAGAATTAATTCCCAGGGAGTCAGTTTCTCCTAGGAAGAATTAGCTCTCCTATTGCATTAAGTATGAGATAGGGTGTAGCGATGGTAATGGTAATTTTATTTTATTTTCATTGAAACATTTAATAGTTAGGGAAAATTTTCACTACATATCAGGAGTTATGTGGTGAATTTTCAGCCAGATTTTTAATGATCTTGAGGGTTCTCAACGCCATTTAAGTGAGAGGGTAAAAATGTAGATTCCGTATTTTTGTGTTCTGTGCCATGTTTGGAGGTAAATATCTAGCAAACTCTTTGTGCTACGCAAATAAAATTTTCAGATAGTGTTAGCATGTGATTAATAGATCCAGACATGTTTTGTCTGAAAGCGTTGTGTTAAGCAATGACGAAGGTACAATTCCCCAAAATGTCATATTTTGAAGTTATTATAGCGTTGCAAATTTCATTAGTTGAATTACAACTACAACAATATTATCCAGTAATCATAATCTATAATCAATTGAAAGTCATGTCTATATATATATATATGTATATATATATGTATATATATCTCACTGCTCTACCAATGGGTATTATTTCATACATTCATGCTTTTCAATCAGTCATAGGTACAAACGAACACTAAGATATTTAAGAAAAGCAACACACAGATTAAAATCATGTAACTTTCGCATTAAATTTATGCCAATCGATATTGTTATTTGGTGTAAAACACCGACATTGCACGACGAGATTCTAAGCGCGATCTAATAAACCCATCACGCGACTCAGGTCCATATACTGACATTGATGCATCGGTAACAACCTTAACGCAACCCTCGACTGCCTGGGTATGACATGGCAATCTTGGAAATTTGAGCAACATTTCTTCACCGATATTTGCAAATTTTCGTATGTCAGCATCTGAAACGTCTGCTGTTAGGGGTGGTTCACTAACTTCAACTTTTGTCCAATCCAATATGTCATAGTATACTAGAGCATTGCAGTTGAGTTGAGGAACAGCTAATTCACGAATAGATGCGCGCTTTGTCATCTTAGCTTTGAGGATTCGACGCAATCGAAGTTCACGAATGTGTTTGTGTTTGCCATTGAGAGCAATAAATGCTCAGAATGGGCAAAGAATGAGTATTGCTGTATCACCGGATCGACAATGTCTCGCAACTTTTTCGTTAGATAACGTGATGAAAATATTGTTTGAAAGACGTGTTTTGAACCATCTTTGCAAGATGGCTTCATTTTAATTCTAAACCATGACGGAGAATAAACTCTCAATTTATAATAGTAAGAAACTAATTTCCATCACACAAGCCTTTGTTACAATTCAAAATTAAATGCAGGTTTACAAAATTGTAACAACTAATACTGAAATATAATAAATGAGAGCAAATTGAATACTAATATGATGGAAAATGAGAATAACGGCAAAAAAGGAAAAAGAGAGAAATTCTCAAAAATTTTCTGTCTAAACGTAAACAAATTTAACTGAATATTCAAATCCAGTTCCACTAACATCATTTAGTTTCATATTTCTAATATGCATTACTATATAATATGTATATTAGAGTGACATAATTTCTATGATGTTCATTTTTAGTAAAATTGGTAAAATTTCATCATACAATTTCTGCTTGAATTTTTTTGATAAAAGTGTATTTTTACAAGCCGATGAGGACCCTCAAGACATAATTTTTAAATTATTTTTTAATGTGCATTTGGGATACAAAAAATAACTTTATTTCACTATTGATAGTTGCAGAAAATAAGTTTCACTAAACCTTAGTATGGGAGTGTATTTATCCTATGAATAATTAGTTCCCTGGTAGTCAGTTTGTCCTAGGTAGAATTAAGTCTTCGGGAGTGTTTATTCGCATAGGGAGTGTATTTATCCTATAGGAAGAATTAATTCAATACAGTTCGGGAGTTAATTTAGCCTGTTACACCGGCAGTTACATTCGACCCCTGTAATTATCTGTCACCATCAGTTGACGTGCCATCACAGACCTCTGGGTCGAGACTGCTACATATATTTTAACATTTCAAATTTGCATTCCTGTATAATATGCATAGCAGCCTCGTATACACACTTGTATTCATACACGGTTAGTCAGAAAAGACTATTTACTCTGGACTGAATGTACAAACAAACACATTTTATAGTGCCTAAATTACATCCTACAAAGGTGTTTAAATTTGTCTGCATTTCCGTTTTTTTTCGTAGCCTTCCAACACACAATGACATAATATTACGCAGGAGAAATAAGCAGGGTGACAAACGACAAGGTACAAACGACTCATATTTATAGTTTAAGTGTTGTATAGGGACGTCTTGGTGTTTAAAAATATTTCACATTATTTTAAAGCACCATTCGTTCGTTTTAATGCAACTAACTTGACCAGATCATCAAAACTGCAAGACCCTTTGATCGGGGTTTGATCGGTTTGCCATCTTATGGATTGAGGGTAAACGAATTGGAGGAAGAAGGTGTCGTTGACGCAATGTGTCCTCACCCTCTTAATTGCATAGATAGAGAAGATAATCCTAGGTCAGGAGACGGAAAGTTCAGTCAGAGTTCAGACAGAGAGAGAGAGAGAGTCGGTCGCCTCTGTAGCAATCTCGACCCAGAGGTCTGCGATGGCACGTCGAGCGACGATGAAAAGACTTTGACTACGTTTAATATCGTTTGAGCAGATTAGTACGAACTGCAGATTCGTAGTTGCTGTAGAGACGTTTCATCAACATTATTGTATTCGGACAATCTCGCAAAGTAACTACACATCAAGAAATTTATGAGAATAGATGAGAAAATGGAGTCGTGTGTTTTTCATACATAATAGCTTTAGAGCAACATTAGCTGCTTCAAACGCCGCCCGGAAATGAATCACAGCTTTTAGCATATCTATAGTAGCACCGGTTTCAAGCCTGGATGAAGGACGATGGTGGCGGTTATCATCTTTGTTCGACATTGCAACGTTAGACATGAGGTCCTATTGGAGTGGTTGTGATCACGTGATGTGCTGGCGGCTTCGTTTCTTAGTCTCTGCACCTGTAAGAATGATTAATTAGTTTTCTCCCTTGATTGAATAGCAGAGGACTGAGAAGAGGACCTTGAGGAACACGCAAGCAAGGGTGCAATGAAATGATGAATGACTTGCGGCATTGGCAGTGAAAGCGTGTGAAGAAAGGCATGATTTGATCAACTATATGGTAGCACCAGTGACTTAATAATTATGCAGAAAAAATGTGTTTCATAAGCAATGGTCATATTTAAAACACATACATGTATGATGGATATTTTGTCCATTGCATTGAGGCAATTTGACATCTGTGGAAATCGTCGTCTTAACTGCAACTTAAATTAACCCGTTCAAGTTACCCTCCCCAGCTGGGCTTGATTGGCTGGTTAGCTTTGGATGATTGTCGACAAATAATTTCTTTTGATACAATTCGGACACAACGAAACCCTGAATGTCTTATAGAAACAATATAATTGTAATATTTCTTCAAGCGCTAATAGCCAACATAAATCGAATGCTTCAAATAACACACCTTTAATTGTTTGCTTAGGACCAGAATATATAATTTTGAGTTACCAATAAGTCGTCAATAACCTAAAATTAAACACTGTATTGTCGCATGAACTGTTTCAGCTAGCTCAAAGCAGGCATCAGTACAGTCGCCGCAAGATATATCGCTCTTTATATTTCTGATTGTCACATACAACAATTTTATAAAAGTCAAGGCAAACTCTGGATCCTGTTAAATATCGCCAGATAACATGTTAAAATAAATTGTTGCTTTGTTATTTTCCAGTTGGTAACACCCGTTTGAACGAATTGTTCTTCAATTTGTATGCTACTTTCAGTACCTTTGTCAACTTGATGCATTTTTGAATGCCAAAAGGATATACGCATTTCATACATTGCTCAAGAGATCATTTATTATTTGTTAGGGTTTCGGAAGAAGTCTAAAGCTGTTAATAAATTCATATGTTGAAATATAAAGTCAGCCATTTTAACTTTTTTCCAACGCCGCATTATAAGATTATATGCAATAGTCTAGTAATATGGCGTGCAACTATTGCTGGAATAGGTATCTTTGTCCAGTTCAACTTGAATTAATTGACTTGTTTCAGAATATAATGGATCAAACCAAATAAACCTAGATGTATGTGCCTTTTATTGGGTTAATTGGTTAAGTTCGGTTTTGCGGAAACGCCCTGCTGTGTTGCGTTGTATGACGAAATGTATAAAGTTGAAATTAAAGACAATGTTCTATAATTGTACACAATGCATAAGTCTGTACTTGTTCATGTGCATTATACAAAGATTGCTTTCAATAATTCGTCTTTATGCTTAGTTTCCAACGTTAATCGGTTACCACGCCCGTTACAGAGATGTTTTTGTCAGCTCGTGCTATCTGAGCAAGCAGCTGTAAATTATAGAATTAAATTAAAGAATTAAAGACCAAAATAAAGGTGTCTTATTGATTTGCTCTGTACGCTAGTTTTGTTATTTGGAAAGCATTGATTTATATCTGGATACATATCAACATCGTAAGAAATTATGTTTAACAGTTCTCATAGGTTTTTTAAAATATTATTTGCTCTTTAAACTGTATTAACTGTGTCACAAGAAGGATGTTTTGTACTAGATGCAAGCCACTGAAGTTCTTCTCCGTGAAGCATAGTCCCTTGATCTCTTAAGGCTCTTCAAAGCTAGTCCTTTACTCACTTGAAAAACTAAAATTTATCAATGCGACATTAATCGTCGGTGTTTAAAGCCTGTATACCTAGATCAACACATTTTGTCATTAATCACTGGTATGAAAACAGACAGAACAGATAATCAATCTATTAAGAGCAACGTCAGGTTATTACATTACAGTTATATGCATTACAGCCAGCAGCACAATGGCACCAGTTCCAACCATGAATAAAAATAGGTGGGTGACGGAAGTCATCTTTATACGACAATGGGAGGTCTGAAAAACAGACATGGTTGCAATGGTGTGATATGATGATGACTTCATTTTCTTAGTCTCGGCATATGCAAGCATTGACAACTATTCCTTTCCATTCACGTCTCATATTCTTAGTGTAGATGCGCCTCCTAGGGGTGCAAGTTGAGGAGAGACTTAAAATAAATTCGATCGTGCTGATATTTAATCCAGATCTCTCGATTGATAGCTACGCTTACCATTATACTACAACCAGAATAACCCAGATATTCAATTTTCTCAGACCACGACAACAATGAAATTTGATGACGCCTTGCATGACCACCGACAGCGAAACCTACTCCTGTTATTAGTTGGCACCATTCGTTTATATTGCACTTGTTACCATACTGCGGTTTTGAAAGTTTGAAATTGGACTAAATTATTTTACTTCATGATTTTGCGGAACTTAATCTTTATAGCATCAGGATTGACCTACATAAAGGTGTCTAAATAGTTTATCCTTCTTCTGTCTCCGACGACGACGAGACCTCAATAAGACGCCTCCAAGTAACTCTTTCTCCAGCTTTATCTACCGCTTCTCTCATAGTCATGTTCATTTCATCTCTCATGATGTCCATCCAAGTCTTTTCTCTCAGTGTGACCATTAGAGATATAACAGCAGTTTATCAACTCAAAATGACACTTATGCTAGCGAATTTGGCACGGTTAATCTAACACACACTACAACATATGTCTAGTTTAAATAGTGTACAGAGGCTCACCAGTTGATCTAACGATCTCATTGGCTGGTATCTCGTGGGCGCTAGCATAATATTACATATTTTCCTAATTTGTAATTACGATCATTTATATAGCGCCGTTTATCGCAAGCTACTTCTAGGTAGTGTTGTTTCGTTAACGAAAACTAAGACAAAAACTAAATCGTGGAGCCAACGAAAACTAAAACTAAAGCGAAATTTGTGGCAATTGAAACTAAAATGAGACGAAAATAGATGCAACGAAAACTAAAACGATATTTAGCCAGAATAAAACAAATATTTCTGCTTGAAAATGTTCCTGTGTTAGGCGCCTATTCGTTGTTTGCATTATTTGTACATAATTCTCCAAATGATGTGACGTTATACCATACAGTACCCTTTCTAAGACACATGAGAAGAATGAGATGTGTCTACTTCCGGTTACCGTTCACCGCGAATTCGAATCCTATATTTTTATTTCGCAAAATGTATGGTACTTACAGCGAAAAGTTCAGTTAAATAATTCAGAAATATTGAAATTTTAATTTCTCTTGTCTTTGGCCTCACGTGTGACGAATGTCAATGGTAGACCATAATAACTAATGTCTACCTTTGACGTTCGATTAGAATTAAATTAAAATAAAAAAATTATTGCTATAATTATAGCTTAAATTGCTATTAAATCACTAAAGCTGTAGCTAGTATACTTAAGCTAAACTATAATGAGCTTACTTAAACTAATATCAGAAACCTAAAACTAAAACTTTATTTGACAAAACAAAATATAACTAAGACATAGAAACATAGAAACTTCAACGAAAACTAAAACTATAATTGAGAAACAATCATAACTACAATTAAAACTAAAACTAAAATAAAAACGTTATTAAAACAACACTACTTCTAGGTGCTTTGCAAGATTACATGACAGTTCGCTGCAAATTGTAAAACATATATTCGACATTGCATTGAAAGCAGGATTATAACTTTATTTTGAAAGCAGGGAATATTTTCGTGTCCAGAATGTATGCAGGGAGACTGCTCCAGGCACGTGGATCATCGACCCGGAACGACCGATCGCACATTTTAGTTTTCGTTCTTTAAACGAAAACATCGGAGGATTTGAAAGAACGAAGTCGTTACCTGTTGGGTTCATCTGATAGTGACCTGATGTGGTCTGCAAGATAACGTGACGCACAGTTGTTGAGGCATTTGTGCATCAGAGTGCAGAGTTTGAGCTTGATGGGCTCGCCAATTCTAAGCCACTGAAGCTCGTCTTGTATCGCGGTTGAAATGTGGTCGAACTTATTCAACCGCAAAACCACACGAGCAGCAGCGTTGATGACAGCCTGAAGCCGAATGATATACTGCGCTGTGGCAAGCCAGCAAAGGCGACATTGCAGTAGTCGATTCTGCTCAGGATAAGGCTTTGCACAAGATGGCGAGTCGTATCCTTTGTGAGAGACTGAGACATAGACCTCAGCTGCCTTAAGATGACAAAGCAGGTCCTCACAAGTCCCGAGAGAGACCGACAGACACATTGTCATAGTATTGTTGCGAGGCGAATAGTCATTTAAAATTGCGTGTGGCATGATTGGTGTTGGATGGATGGACCCAGAGTTTAACGACTGTCTATGATTGAGAAGATCAAGCGGCAAGGTACATGTAGAAGACCTGGATTTTAAAAAAATGCAGTTGCCTACACGTGGCTTCCTCCGGATACAATTTAAATACTACACTCTCTATTATGTTCCGATATAAGCTACTTTCATCAGATGATTTCTGTTCCTTGTTTCCAAAGATTAGATTTTACTATCATTAGTTCAGGCCAGACGCACAATGTAGATACATAATATTTTAGCAGACCCAGTGAAAACACCTTTAAATTGTTTTTGCAGAGAAGTATATAAGAGTCTGGTCAACATGAAATCACCAATGACATATTAAAATAATTTCCCATTGAATAGTAACCATCTATCGATTTCAATTCATGTCAAAAGACGCAGGAACTGCTTGAACTCCAGCAGTGCCAGACCCAATCGTTGATAAAAGAGGAGGGCGACGCTAATAAGCTTAATAATCACATAGCGTCGTTTAACTGAAGTCAGGAAGGAAATCGTCAATTAATTGAACTTCACGGATTTATTGCTGCCACAGGAATGATATGAGTTAGTTCAAAACCACTTTTGACGATGTAAACGATCCATGCCGCAAAAATGTATCGCTGTTTACCTGTGATTTATTCCAACACTACGTCTTCTTTGTATGAGCTGATAGAGGGTGGCTCAGTTCAGATCAATAGTATAATAGGGATAATGGACCTATATCATAACAACCTGCTTTCCCTTAAATTCATCAAAGATTGGCTCTCGCCAACTTTACCTCGGCCCACACTCTGACACTGCTAGTCTCAAGCGTGGAGATAGGGGAGGGCTGTGCTAACCATATGTGCATGACACGCACCTTATTCCAGTCGACAAACATTTGATTATATGGTCACCCATCAATCCAATTTATCTTGTTAGCAACTTTGGTCTTGGTTTTAAAATGTTCAACATTTGATTTCGTCTCAATATAATTTAAAAACCCGCACAATAGTATGTTCCAACGTTAGTTAATTTCATCAACAATCACTATGATTAGTTTTTAAAGGTCATTTATTAACATTGATTTTATATAGAAACACATAAACAAACCATATATACGTTTAAAAGGGTGTTTTACTTGGATTAAAAGCCAGTCATTTGTCATTGTTTTGCCACTGAGTGAGTATATCGCATGGGTTATTTAAGAACATTTTTGGTCTCAATAATCAACGCGGTTAATTTGTTCTAATGTCGTTTAGCTATATTTAGAGTAGAGAATGTTGCAATAGTATGTTTCACAATTTTAAAACACCGATTGTAGCCACCATGCAGAGCCATGACGAAGTACATCTGAGCCTCCTACCTTCTCGGATGAACTTGTGATCATCCGCTCCTAGAAATTCTGCTTTTAAATCAGATTGTGTTCATTTTAGTTTTAATTATTAGGAAATTGCACTATTATAATAATCACCATCAACAGTATCTTCATCATCATCGTCGTCTTCATTAACATTATTTGTGCTATTAGTTAATTATTTTAGGCGTTCTATTTTGTACAAATATACCTACGTATTGCGGCATCAATAATTGGCTTCTTAGGTACATTGTATTCCTGCAGTTAAAACGTTGCATTAATTGACCGATTACTGACAATTTCAGAGCCATCTGCTATTAGAATCCAGTTTTGATTGCTTGATCATCACCGTTTTCTAATTATAATTGCAGTAACAGCATACGTTTTAGAGGTGTCTATGCGTACGACGACCATTAATTACTGTTGAAATAAATTGATTTAACCCATTAGAGCCTAAGTAAATTATGAAGTTAATTCGTGTTATATCGAGTTCAATATCATGTAATGAAGCAGAAGTATGAATAATTTTACACCATTGCGTCATGTGATAAAATTCTCATATCTGAGTAAAACTGTTGACAGAGACTGCTGGTATCAAATTATTCTAAAATTGTTTTCTCTTTCGTGTGTATATGACTAAGACTGCCTTTGCCCAATAACTGGTGGTTGCCGTTGTGGGTCCATCAACCGAACTGGCCTACCTCCATCACTAGGGACAAAGCACATGACTGACTTACATCCAACGGCTTTCCACTCGTTAAAGTCGTTTCTTTTTCCTGAATAATTATTCTGGAAATGCGCTATGATTTAATTTAACCCATTCGTGTAGAAAGATACATGTACGTATATATAGATATTCGATTGGATTAAATTAGTTCGTTACCAAAGCGAAGTTTGACGCGTGAAGTGGATGAGAAGAGACAACAGAGATTGTTGTGATTATTAGATCACAGAGATAGACGGAAATCTACCTCTGTTAAGTTTACTTTCCTTCATAGTTTAGCAATGTCTTGTGATCGTTAAGGCCGTTCAACCTTGAGTTAGGAAGACTGAGTGTATTAGTCATTATTCAGCAGTTTAACGACATCCTATAGCAACACAGGCCGTTGACGTCTTTAAAATTTGTTACATTTCAGTTCAATTTCGTATATAGTTTTAATCATTTATCTTTCTGTTTTCTTTCTTTCTTTAGTCTTTCTGTTTCTTTCTTTCTTTAGTCTTTCTGTTTTCTTTCTTTCTTTAGTCTTTCTGTTTTCTTTCTTTCTTTAGTCTATTTGTCTTCTTTCTTCCTTATGTGTTGTTATAGATTCCATTATTATTTAACAATGTAATTTAATTATAACATAATTATAAGATATTATGAATTATAATATTAAACCTACAATTATTATTTTTATACATCTATAAACCACTATAATCTGTATGCATGCTACTGAGATCACATGAGTTAATTGATATGCGTCATCCTGATAAACACGTGATATGTCTAGTCCATCTATATACACATACAATAAATTATATAGTAATATAAATGAAAGAGATTTAATTAGAGTATAATCCCTTTATTTATTGTTTTAATAAGTCTATAAATGACACTTTGTATACATCCTACATCAAGTAAATTTTTCACATTAAATTCCAATTTATAAATGCTACATTGATCCTTCAACATAGAGGCTATATTTTCTTTCTTACACTCCATTAGTAGATGTGCGATACTGTCTGTAGTCTTACATAAGTCACACAATCCATTGGGATGCCTTCTCATTAGAAATAATCTTTTATTAGTAAGGGCAACTCCTAATCTTAAACGACTAATTTGAACCTCTTTTTGTCTACATGGATCTATTAACTTAATATCAGTGGAAACAATTGGGCATATATTTTTATAAAAATTTCCTTTATCATCATTAGTATATTGCAATTGCCATTTATTGATTATATATGTTTTAATCAATGGGTATATTTCCTCCTGTTCTATATAATCTGTAGAAGTTATAGAATCAATATGTAATGCTTGTTTGGCCATTTTATCAGCCATTTCATTACCTTTTAGACCTACATGACCAGGTATCCATGCCAATTTTACTCTATGTAATGTTAATTTATTTAATTCAATTAATAATTCATTAAATAAAGTTGGTCTAGAATTACACCTGTTCCTCTGAATAGAAGACAGTACACTTAAAGAATCCGAGAAAATGACAAAATTACAATTATTATAATCCTTATCATTAATAATCCACAAAATTGCTTCTTTTACTGCAGTTAGTTCAGCAGCAAAAATACTAGAATAATCACATAATTTGAATTTTCTTATAATATCCAAACTTGGAATTGTAAATGCAGCAGCTACTAAATCATCTATCTTTGAACCATCTGTATAAATATGAATGTCATTATTATATTTCAATACTATTTCCTGAGCAGCTAATTTCATGAATTCTGGATTAGTAGTCTTTTTATTAATCTGATCATTGAGACTCATATCTATTTCAATTTGCTGATTATTCCAAGGAGGACATGAAGGGAAGGTAGGACCAATAAATGATGTATTTATAATAGATGAAATGAATTCTTGAGTACGAATAAAAATAGAATTATTTTTATTCTGAGGTGTTTTATAGATGTCTGTCCAATGTAATTTAGAATTGGATGTACATGGATGATTTTTATTACCAATTATTTTAATTTCCATTTTAATAGAGTTATTTAATCTTCTTAGATTTAAAGGTAATTCCCCACATTCATTTTGCAAGGCTGCAGCAGAGGAGCACTTTGGTACACCACAACATAATCTTAAAGCCTCATTTTGAATTGTATTAAGTTTATTTAATATTGATTTTGAAGCTGATGAATATGCTACATCCCCATAATCTAAAATTGATCTAATTAGAGCTCTATATATAGCTAATAAAGATTTCTTTGAAGCACCCCAATGATATCCTGAGAGTGCTCTCATAAGGTTTAATCTTTTTTTACACTTCTCTATGATATAATCTATATGAGGTCTCCAACTTAATGTCTTATCAAAAATTACACCTAAGAATTTAGCTTTATTTTCCATTTTAATGTTTTGTTGATCAACTTTGATACTTATATTGGGTGTACTTATACTATTAGTGAATAAAACTGCAACTGTTTTATTTATTGAAATTTTGAAGCCATTTTCATTACACCAGTTAATTATTGAATTAATTGATTGTTGTATTTTAGTTTCCAGTATTTTTACATTCCTATGGCCTAAATAAACAGCACTGTCATCTGCAAAAAGGGACATATCAATTCCCTTTGGTCCTGATGGAATGTCATTAATCATAATCAGAAATAATAAAGGAGAAATTATTGAACCTTGAGGTGTGCCATTTTGTTGCTTAAATTTAGTGGACATTTCAGCACCAACCTTTACTTGAAATGTTCTTTCAGATAGAAATTTCTCTATCCATGTAGTTATATTGCCTGTAATACCTAATTTTTTTAATTTTTTTATAAGAGTTGGCACATGCAGCATATCAAAAGCCCTTTCAAAATCAATGAATACTGCTAGTACATGTTCCTTATTCTTTAATTTCTTTAATATTGTGTCTTGTAGTTTCAAAATCTGATCCATGGTACTTCTATATTTACGGAAACCTGATTGGTTTTTAGTAATGAGAGAATTTTTTTCTAAATACCATTGCAGTCTATTAGTTACCATTTTTTCCATTATTTTACACATAGTAGCTGTCAAAGAAATTGGCCTGTATGAATCCGGAATTTCTGCATTTTTACTTGGTTTTAACAAAGGCAAAATAATAGCATGATGCCAATCATTTGGAAAAATTCCCTGAATCCAAATTTCATTAAAAAATGTCAATAAAACTATCATAGCATCTTTATGAAGATATTTAAATAATTCATAAGGGATTCTATCCTCACCTGGTGACTTATTATTCTTAACAGATACAATTGCTTGTTTCAATTCATTAATATTAAATAATTCATTCATTGAATAATTCATTTCATCATTACAGTCATCTACATTAATTAAATTATTATGTAATTGATTATCCTTAATGTAATTTAGAAATTTCTCATTATAATTTTGTGAATCACTGGTCTTAGCATAAGTTTGAGCTAATAAATTTGCTTTATCTATGTTAGATTCTGCTAAATAACCATTACTTTTGAGTGTTGGAATAGATGAATAACTTTCTACACCATTCATTCTCCTCGCCCAATTCCATACAGAACCCAATTTTGTTTGATCTGTTAACCCAGTACAGTAATCCTGCCAACTAGATTTAGCTTCTGATTTAATTGTTTGTTTAACAATGGCTTCTTGTTTTTTGTATTCCAGATAATCTCCAAGCTCCTTAGTTTTCTTCATTTTATTCCTATGTTGATTTCTTTTATAAATAGCTTCTGAACATTTATCATTCCAATACGGCAATGGTTTAAATTTCTTTTGTTGTTTATTAATATTTTTAGAATTTAATTTCTTATAAGGTATAACTTTTTTTGCTGTATCAGTAATACATTGCACTATATTATTATACTTATTATCTATGCTTTGATTATCCAAAATTTCAGTTGTTATAGCCAATTTAGTATTTTCCTTGTATTCTTTCCAATTAGCTTTATTTAATTTCCATACATGCATACTCAAATTATTTTCTATAATTATTTCTTCATTTATATTAGTTAAACAGGCAAAATGATCAGAACCCATATTATAATTAGTAACTCTATGTTTTGCATTTAAAGCTAAATCTTGTGAACAGATGCTTAAGTCAATGACTGAATTATTTATTAGTCGATAACGATACTACACTTTATATAGCCAGTGACACCACATTAAAGGTGTCGTAGCGGAAGTTCAAAATAAGTTGTTACATTCGTGATTATTTCTTCTGTGCTACAACTGTGGCAATTGCAGCAGTGTAGATATTTAACGACATAATTATTTTGATCGTCCAATTAATATGAGCGCTACATTAAGTAAACTTTATTTACGTATCGAAACAGATTTGGCGAGCAATGCCGATGCAAATACATGTGCGACTAAAAATATCGATGATACTTTATTCAAATATTGTTGAAAAAGATTGGTAAGCTATTGTTTCACTACAATGTATAATACCAAAGATGGCTAGCGTCTCCATCCTTGTTTTTACAGGCTTGGGGCTGGCACTGCCAGAGTACCATCAGTGGCGGAGTTCCAATAGTCTGTACGACCGATAATATTAAGACGCAGACGAATACATTATTAAAGGAATTTCTGTGAAAGTCGACCGAATAAGAGTCACTTTTAAGTCAAATTCAACAAGAATCAGTTTCATTACAACAATGCGGCAAATGGGCTAATTGGGAAAGTGAATCTGAATGTTTGGGGTTTGAAATGCAGAGACATACATCCCTGATGATGGAATGAGAGTAATATACACAGGAGGAAAAATCAAGAAAAACGGTGATGCTTTTCTGCTTTATGAAAGAACTTTAGTGCACAGTAAATAACGAATAATATGAAACAAACTTACTGCAATTCACCAGGATAAAAAAAGAGAGCGACGCATATAATCTACATATAATATCAGTGCACGCAGAGGCGTTACACTGCAACTAACCCGAAGTATTCACTAACTCATTTAATTGGATCCAAGGTTTAACGACAGCTTATGACAACAGAGGCCGTTGCCGTCGACAGAAATTTGCTAGGCATATTACAACACTTAACAGCTTTATAACTATCTTCACATAACTCATCTAATTAGTCGCTGTCGCTACATTTATATTGCCCTAATGCAACGATTAAAGGGTGTTTAAATGTTAAATAAATTGAGGAAGCTGACACTAATTTGAAACACGCAAAACAAGAGGTGAATACCGTAAGCGATATGTGTGTGTAGAATGTGCTAACCCATAAAAATAGTAATATTTTCATTTAAGGCGTTCCTGGGTCATTCGTAGTTCTGTTTCCTCAGCGGATATTGGCGGTGGGGATTTTTATGGCGTCATCCAAGGGCAAGTGTTTTTGCCTGATATTCATACATTCTGTGTGCAACTCAAAATGTTGCTAATACACAGTACTCTATAACATAATTTCCCTCAGTTTTGGACTGAGAATAGGACGCACGACCGTAACACAAGACATCGACTAAGCTGTGCAGTTGTAGTACACGTAGTTTCAGCTTAGCGACGCTGTGTGGTAACATGGATCGTTGGGGTGGCATCGCCCTCATTCTTTATCTATGCTTGGGGCTGGCACTGTCAAAATGAGTTCAGTGGCCGGGTTTTGAGTAGTTGTGAGTGAAAACCTATCGCAAAGTACCTATGCATAGCCAAGTGGTACTAACATAAATATAAGATTCGTTTCTTTTATAATAATATTTTTAATTAAAATGCAGGTGTTTAAGACATTCTCAACATGCGTGTGCCAAGAACACACATTACGCCTCTGAAGCAATCCGAAGTCATTCGTTCAACAAGAAAGTACAAATCGAATTTCTTTCATGTTTTGTTCTTCATACATTAGGGGAAAGACCGAGTTTTACAAAAGCAGCGCTACCTCTAATTAACTCTCTTAGACTCTGTGGCAAGCGGACTTGCTGTCTCTGCAAAACCTCCGTTCCACGGCTCGATGAATTCCGTTAATGCGACTAAGAATAGGATAGATGGTGTGGTTAATAATTGATTCATCATTTAAAATCGTGATGGCAATTATGCATTGTTATTGTGACACCATGATAGCGCTGCGTGCGCTAGTCTATCAACAAAAAGCTATCAAAACCAGCATTTTTACATCAATTAGAATAATTATGTTACTCTATCACAAAGATTCGCTAATAAAAGCATTTGCAACAGTGATCCCGCTGGCGTTATTAAACACTAGATCTATACTCGTTCTTCTGGGACTTCAAAATTACTTCAACACGTATAAATGTAACCTTAGGTCGGACTGACATAGACAACTCTAAAGCGCAATCATATTATTCTATAACATCGCGAATCGTTTCAACTCATACAATATAAAAAGCCTAAAGTGCTGCAATATACCAAGCAAGTTTCTGTCGACTGCATCCAGTGTAGAACTCATTTGCTAGGTCAGCTTAAAGTCAGGATCAAGAAGGAGGAAGTCAATGATATATTTGTAGAAGTCTCATCTCGTCACGAAACTTTAACTCTGAGTGACCTGATCATCCGACTTCCATTTATCAAACCCAGTGGTTCTCAACCTGTGGGCTGCGACCCCAAGGGGGTCGCGTTACGATTTGCCAGAGATCGACTAGCTAGTACCTTCAGGAATGTTAAAACACCAGCTGTCAGGGTAGTATCTTATATTTAATACTTATATAATCATGATTATTGCGTTAACTACTACACTTCAGCGACTTAAATTAATCTTTACTCATTTCTTGAACTATGATTTATGTAGTAAAATTATTACAACAAAATTATCAACTATTGTTCTGTTAATTGATGGCTCATCATGTGCAGTAATTCATAAGGTGAATAGAATATCAAGTAGTAAAAGATCAAATAGGTTACATGGTAGTCTAAACGCGGTGAGCTTTAACCCAATAAATTAGGAATGAGAACCGATAACTTATAAAAAGAATATCACACTTAAAGTGGTGTCCAGGAACTGCATTGACATGTTGATTTGTGACGAATTTGGGTTGTATCAATGCTGTCACGATATCTTATCACAACAATCAATGTTTAGGTCGATATTAGATCATTGATCATAACATATTTAGTTATTGGCTTGTTAGTTTGGGTTTTAGTCATATCAAAGATGACGAACGTCGCGCTCTTTCAAAAGACACCTTTGAATCATTTACTTCATCCACTACATATACTTGCGTGACTAATGGTTGGTGCTTTAATACTTTCGATGCCCTATTGCATTGCATTATTTCCAAACACTTGTAAAATGTCTTCAGTGAAGTGGGCCGTTCATAAGCGCTGCCAGGGCGCAGTGTCCTACTAAAAGAAGCAGGCTATCAGAATAGCGAAAGATCATAAGAGACTGCCATATAGAATTTTAGAGCGAACAGAAAAGAAAGCTCATTCCACATAGAAGGACCAATTCAAACAAAGGACCGAAACTGAGCCACAGCAGGTCTATTTCGAGGAACCAAGAGGGCATGTCTAGCGGACGAGCGAAGTGCACTGAGCGAGAAAACTGAATGAGGACGAAGTCAACCAGGTATCTCGGTGCAAGACACCGCTGAGCCTTGAATATAAGAAACACATAATCTGAGACGTGGAAGCACCGAGTAAGGCGACTGCCAAATTTTTAACAGCTTTCTGTCTAACTCTACGTCTTCGTAGCTGGTTGATGGTGACTCACTTCAGACCACTAGTATGGACCTATAATTACAACAAACTGGTTGTCCATAAGATCAATGAAATCGTGTTTCGCTGGGCATTGATTGATTAGTTTGAACAATGCACTGTGCTAAGCAGCCTTCAAATCCTGACGTCATAACTGCTTTCTGATCCGCTTCTGTTTCTCTGCTGCTTTGTTCGTATTTTTACAGTACACTTTGTACTGAGTGATAAAATTATCGGCGACGAAGAATGCAAAACGAAAGAAGTTGATATATGAAAATGTGAATAAGAAGAAGGAGGAAGAGTGACATGAGGAAAAGGAGGATGGTGGGATATAAAAGATTGTATTATAGCATTTAGTTCTTATAAAATTGAAAACTTTATGGTAATAACTTACAAACTCTTTGAAATGTTTAGGAAGTAATTAGAGATTATACGAAAATTGCAAATATATTGCACCTGCAGAAAGCTACATAAAGGTGTTTAAGCAGACCTATGGCATGAGGGGTCAGGATTATGCTAATCATTTTCATGACAGACTGTCATTTAGCAGCAACTGACCTGACAGCCAACTCATAAACCTTAATTAATGGAAAGGTCAAATGTTGCTCCCAACAGTCGCTTTTTAATTTATCTTTTCCTTCAAAATGTTTTTTTCAGGTTTAGTTATCTTGCTGTAACTAAATGTGTAGTCAACATTGCTTGTCCCGTGTGCGTTCAGTTTTATGAATTGTTGTTAATTTGCCTAGCATTGAAATTTATTCCCTGTTTCTGTTTATGCTAGTCCCAACTCCTTACTGATTAACAAAGTTTATCCATAGACTGGCCACTATTTACCTGTGTTATTACCTTGTTAATCGGGTGATCCTAACTTTCGGGTCGATAACATTAATTTAGGGCAAACAGTCATTAAAAATTACGCATGGCATGTCTGGTACTGGTTGGATGGACCCAGAGTTTCGCGACTGTTTATGATTACGATCATTTATGACGGTGCGAAGAACAACTGGCGAGGTATAAGGCCTAGATTAAGAAGCTCATATCCCAAGGGAAAGTCGCGTTTCTGTATTTATTATAATAAACGAGTGGTTTCCTCCGAATACAATTTAAATGCTGCACCCTATTATGTTCTAGCATAAGTTACTTTCATTAGATAGCCTCTGTTATTTGGTTCCAAAAATTATATTTTACTATCATAAGTTCAGGCCAATATTTTAGTGAGAACACCTTTAAATTGTTTAAGCAGAGCAGCGTGTTAAATTTCTCTCTTTGAACAGTAACCAACTATGACCTTGAATTCATCAAGGGACGCAGAAACTGCTTGAACTCCGGCAGTGCCAGACCCAAGCCCTAATAAAAGAGGTGAGCGACGCTAATTAGCTAAATTATCACACCGTGTCGTTTAACTGAAGCCACGAAATCGTCGATTGAACTTCTAAGATATGTTGCTGCCACATTGTATTATGAACGATATGAGTTAGTTAAAAACATCACACTTGTGTGCATAGATGTAAAAAGTGTTTTTCATTTTTATTTTTTTATAAATCTCGTCCTTATTGTTTTTTTCGGCCCGTTTTCTCCCGTTTATTATTATTATTATTATTATTATTATTATTATTATTATTATTATTATTATTATTATTATTATTATTATTATTATTATTATTATTATTATTATTATAAATTTTCAGGGCACCATGTCAAGATTACAGTCCACTGACAAGCGGCGACCCAGATAGCATGATGACAGATCCGTTGGCAATGCCAATGATGAATAATAATAATACTAATAATAATAATAATATCATAAAATGATTAATTACAATAATAATAATAATAACATTATTATTATTATTATTATTATTATTATTATTATTATTATTATTATTATTATTATTATTATTATTATTATTATTATCATTATTACTATTATTAATACGATGTTCAATTTCAACAGTGCTTGGGGAGCGCCAGTAATTTATAGCTATTCAGTTAAATGCGCTATATAAATCTAAGGCCATGACACTATGAAACAAGTTTAATAAGTGACGAAAATGGTCGGACGAGAAAAAAAGGGATGAAAAGAGACAGGATAGATGAGTTTGAGCAGTTAATCACAAGGATAGCCGGGGTCTGACTCTGTTCAGTTAAATATCATTCGTTGTTTAGCAAATTTTTTGGCCGTTAGACCGTTTACTCTGAGCGAAATGAGACAAAATATAGGTTATTTTGACTGTGAACGGACTATAATTATGCGGATATTGGCACTTTTATAGAATGTGTATGCATAATTTAAAAGGTGTTTAAATGGAAGTTAAAATGAGCCAGAATATTGTAAACTTCTCTGTAATAAAAGTGGAACGGCTGCACCATTGGCGATTATTAACGACAATATTGTGGTTGCTGGGGCCACTGACCCAGACACTACCTTCGAGTAGAATTAGAATTTCTCATATTAATAAATGTGCTTTGCCTACCAATGCGTTAGCTCATACTTATGCTAATAAAATATCAGTGTCGTTTCTTTCAACTAATAATTGAAGTGATTGGTTGGATGTTGCTTTACGATTCTGTATCACAACGATGACGATTAGCGTTACCAAACTCGTTTCTATAGACTTGGGAATACCACCGCAGGAATGACTTCACAGGACAACTCACTAGATATATTGAGGATAGCTCGTGTTAGATAAAATCGCAAAATTTAAGAGCCAGAGTCGTTAGCGACTCATGCTGGATATCGAAATAATTCGCGAACGGTATAACTTTGCTGGCATATGATAGGGGTTAAATGATAAATAGTTGAATTTCTCTTCACTAATGACTGACTTCTCAACATCGGCTTTTCACTCTTTAAAGGAGCTTTTTCTCCAGTTTTAGCGTGATGAGAGTAGTCATTCTGTGAGAGGCTCTATATAAATCCATGACACAATGCGATGCGCTGAAATTTAGTTTGCGAACAAAACGATCAATGAGGTTTGAGTTATCGTGATTTCTGTGGAAATCTTTGAACAGATCACATCTTTCTGTGTCTTAGTTTAGTCTAAATTAATCCGATCATTGAATCTTTAAGTCCCCACTTCCCGGCATTGACTGATTAGTTGCTTAGCTTATACTGAGCAGCGTTCTGTATCATTAGTAGATGTAACTCTGTGTCTGACAGGCCACAAGGCTCGAATGAATGATTTATTTTAATAATCGGTTCGCCATAGCGCTTGATTTAACATGTATTCTTTTAAAGCGTTGGTATAGGAGGGAGGACCGATCGACGGTTTTTAGTTCAGTGCATAGCTTGCAGACGCATGAATTGGCTTGAGTATAGTCTGACATGTGGTGCATCGCCATATATGTGGAGCAGTGGTTCGTACTGCTTCATACGTAGAGTGGTTCTCGTACCGCTCCAGAGATCGTGTTGCCATAAAAATGCTACCTCTAGTGACAGCCGCTCTCGCGGTCAGGCCGGTGCTGCTTTTCGCTGATCTGGTGGGGTGGGCTGTTAGTTTTCAATGGTCTAGTTACTAGACCATTGAAAACTACGATAAGGTAGGTAGTTGCAGTTTAACGACACTGTGTGATAACAAAGATCATTAGCGTCGCCCTCCTCCTTTATCCAGGTTTGGGACTGGCACTGGCCGAATGCTACTAGTAGCGGAGTTAAAACTACGATAATAAACAGACTTTATTTTTTATATTAAAAGTAGAAAACGATTTGAAGGTGTTTTAACTCACCCTCCGCTTCTTCAGAAACGATGTTCTCTACCAAACAGTCTCGATTATTAAAACTGACACTTTCTAAAGCGCAGTAACGCAGCCATGCCGCTACAAGAGCGCTTTAATGCATTAGTGTCGCGTATTGTGTAAACAATAATTATTATTCACCATAAGGTATAAGAGAAACGAGGTCTTATTTACGACAAATTTCCGCCAGAAACGTAAGAGTACATTGGAAATGAACGCATAGTTTATTTCTCAGGACGAGAAGCTAATTAGCTAACGTTGACCTGGATATTCGCAAAAGAATGCTTTGTTTAAAGTTTCATATTATCGTGAACCTTGCTTGGGACAAGGAGAATTTCTTCCGCTTTATTATTTAAGCATTTGTTTAGGTCATAATTTATATTGTTGTCTAGATTACAGATTGGATCATAGTTTAGATTATGGTTTTCATTATAGTTTTGATCATTGGTAATGTTTCAGTAATAAGTTTTGATTATAGTTAAGATCGCCTTTTAAATTTCAAATGCGCCTGTAACACAATGATCTATTCGGAGGTGTTGTGAGCATCTGGGCGACGAGCTTACTGCAGATTAAGTTCACTAGTCTGACTTTTACAGTTTTTTTTTTAGCTAACAATGACAATGACTTTCTGACGTCCTTTTGGACACTCAGCTTTTTGAACAATGCCGATCTACTTATTGAAGGTGGCCACTCACTTCAAAGAACACAATATGCACTTACACTGCTTTTAATCCAGCAGTGCCAGTCACAAACATGGATTAAAGAGGAGGGCTACGGTCCTTGTCATCACACAGTGTCGTTGAAATGCAACTCATCATCATTAATCCTGGACACAACGTCCGTAGATGTCCGATGCTTACTTACTTCGTCGTGACTTTCTACTTTTGTTTGTCCTGTGCAATATGTGCCAGTTCTTGAATCCGCTCATTTCCCCATTCCCCATATCGTCTAGCCATTCTTTGTGATGATGTCTCCTTTCATTCTTTCCTTCCATTCTTCCGAATAGCAATGTTTTGATTTTTCTATCATCGCTCATTCTGCATATAATTTTATGGCCAAACAAACCTAACTTTCTTTTAATTACTTTTTGCATTAGATTTTCTTTTGGTTGTATTCTTCTGTACAGTTCTACATTGCTGACCTATAGCTTTTACAGGAAGCCAATATAACATAAGTGCAAGTTTTTTCAATTTATATTAAATGTAGAAAACTTTTGAAGGTGTTTAACGCTGCCTCTGCGTATGAAGAAACAATGTATTCTCATCAACAGTTCATATGCAATAGCTTCGCGTATTGCGTTAATAACTATTCGCTATACTGTGTCAGAGAAACAAAGTCTTAATCCGCCGATAACGTAAGGTTGAATAGGAAACGTTGACCTCCTCTCAAATTCTTTCTCAGATGTAGAATTTATTTATTACGTGCTGACCGAGATGTTCATAATATGAACTTCTGATATTATAAGTTATAAGTACTTTATTATACGACTAAGATGTTGTGTATTGTGAGGTAATAATAACCTTAGGACGAATCGATAATGGAAATTGCTCAAAGTGTGTCATTACACTCGTTGCCCGTGTGACGCAGCGATCAAAACGGAAAGAAGAGCGATGAAGAAGAAGAGTGTGGCAAAGGATATTTTGAGCATTATACAAAAATGGAGTGAAGTCTATCCGGAGTCGGAATAGCCATTGGCCCGATAAGGCCCCCGAGAATACGGATCGTCGCTGATCGTCGCCTGTTGAGTTAAATTTCACTCACTGCTTATCAATATCTTGTGTCCGTTATGACCGTTCACGACAAAATCGTGTCCTGAGTTTTATTCTGACAATAAGTCAATATTAACCTTTATATAGATTACTCTGAAATATCTATTAATGCAAAGGCATGAATTTTTTTAACAACGATGGGTTAACCTTGCCGCAGCTTTCTTATATACATCTTTGCATGTTAAATAATACTAATTATTATTATTATTGATAATAATACACTATAGCTGCACAAAAGAGCCTCTGAAGGCAACTGCATTGAAGCGCTGGATGCAGACTGACAATCGTTGGAACAAGTAGCTTGTCTCTCTAGGGTCTCTGGGGACACGAAACCATTTTAAAGGTGTCTAAGTTGAAGTTTACCGAAAGCTGTTACATTTATTGCGTCATAGCAATGATGGGAAGCGTCGCCCTCCTCATTTTGAAGTCTTGAGTCTGGCACTAGCAGAATGCTAACGCATATTAATTATGAGCAGGTACCTTATATAATCAACCATATGAAAGCGATTTAAAGGTGTTTCTGTAGAAGTCGACTGAATATATGTTATTTTCAAGTCAAATCCAATGATAGATGGTCAATCCACTCCGAAACCCAGACAGAGGGTCTCGTCCAATATTTCTCGTCAAATAGAAATATTGGGACTGGCACTGTCATAGTGCGAGCAGTGTAGGGGTTTCTTGTTTAGCCGACGCTGTTAATTTATTAACGCCGTTTGTATGCCAAAGGTTGTTTATTAGTAACATCTTAACGACATCAACGATAATTATAGAAGAAAATCCTCACCTTTAAAAGGTATCTGTCTAAAGTTTAAATGAAAGCCTACCCTTGTAATTTATTATGTAACAATCAGCAGGTCAGTTGTTAGCATGGAATTTGACCGAGAGATAACAATGTCATGTGGTCAAACTCACCTAAAGTTGTGTAGCCATGTTCATAACAGAGACCTTTGCAATGGCAGCCTTTCCAATGGGTATAAAGACCACGTGTGGTGGATTGTAGAGTCTACACCACGTACTTACTCTGTAAAAAGAAGCACAATGTTTGCTAAATTCGCTTATATTATAATTATTATTTTTATTGTTATTATTATTATTATTATTATTATTATTATTATTATTATTATTATTATTATTATTATATTATGCTGTTATCGCCCATGTGGGCGAGCTAAGTGAGTGGTGGCAATGTCCCGAAAAGGCAGGCGGCGTTCCCACGCTGATTATTGTTATTAATATTATTATTATTATTATTATTATTATTATTATTATTATTATTATTATTTTTTATGCCCTGAGGTACTTCATTCCCCCAGGGACTTAGAGATTATTAATGTACAGATTTTATTGTCCGGAGGGTCAGGCCTCGTCTTCTGCGGTCAACGGAAAGGTGCCCATGAAAGCGACTAGGTTGTAGCGTTGGATGCAAACAGAAATGCGCTGAAAAAGAAAGGTCGTCTCACGTCTGTCGCCAATTATAAGAGATATTCGGCTACCGATCTCGCTAATGAAATCCAACGCCGAGGGGTTGAAACGGCCCATTGTGTCAATAGCGAGTGGTTGGAAATCATAGGAGGCAGGTAGTCCACCGTATTTTAGAGTTTTGCGGTATGCCGCCTGAACCGACGCAGGTCCCTTCTCCCCAGTCTGGGTTATATACGAGGCAGCACAGGTATGAACAATTGTAGCATCCCATGCCAGGTACTTCCCCCTCGACCAAGGGATGAGCGTTGCCTCGTCGGGCCTCTTCCCATCAGATCTAAATAGGCCGACCGGTTCCTTGGTGCTCGGTATCTGAGCCCTGAGAAGAGACCGCCAAACGATGTCATTGATAACGTTGTGGCGCAAAGAGCGTCCCTGGGCCCTCCTACACACGAAGCCATGGTGACCCTCCGGGCCCACCGCCTCTCCACAGTGGCATCTGTGAGGGCCACAAAGTTCCAGGCCCAACCTCAGGCCTACCGCCACCCGGACCGCCTCGTTGTCAAGGACAAGGCCGCATGTAGCAATGGGCAGCGCGGTCAGCCAATCGGCTGAGTGAGGGCTGCAAGCTGCGTCTAACCTGGCTCCATTGACCAAGTCGCAGGCGTGTCGGCGGATCTTCGTTTTGTCGATATCAGTGAGTGGTCGATCCCAGATGCTCTGCTTGATTGGCATTGGATGTATCACCTCGGGCAAAGATCCACGGCGGGACTCCAACAGTTCCTTCCCGTATCTATCTGGAGCCGTCAATGCAGCCGAGAGGATGGTGGTTTGCAATCCGAAAGTCGCTGCGGCTGAGGCCAAATAGGCAGAAGAAGCCAACGAAACAACCCTACGGATGCCGAGTCCACCATCTCTTATAGGAATTGAGGTCTGCAAACACTGGATGTCGTTCAGATTGCAATTGACAATTGCTTCCAGACCCAGCCTCTGCAGTCCGTCAAGTGTCCCCAATGCAGGGTGGTCGAAACACGGAGAGCACCGGAGGAGGTAGCTGAGCCTAGAGGCTCCAAAGGACGAACGCAGAAGAAGCAGGGCGTTCTGTGAAGGCAAACGCCGCAGTCTGTCCATCGCCCTCCGATGCGCATCACATTGGCCTTCCAGGGCGGCGTCTAGAGCGTCACCCCGAAACAAGGGGCTCCCAAAAGGTTCAGCGCGGTCGCGTCCACCCTAGTGTAGCTGGGCAGTGGGCATATTGATGCGGACGGCGCCTCTGGCATGAAGATTTCGCATTTATGTGGATTAAGTTGAAGACCCATCCGTGTTTCCAATTCGGCGACTACCGACACATCCCGGACCACGGCCTCAGCGGATCCGCCCAAAGTCAAGTCATCCAAGAAGCCAATCCTTAGCTCTGAATCGAGTGACTGCAGCACCGACTGAAGGGGCAAGCTGAAAAGAAGTGGACCCAGTGGGTCCCCTTGCTGAGGGCCCATCTGCGATGATAGGAACAGATGGCCGAACTTTAGGACTGTGGAGGCCGAATATGCCTGGAAGGCAAACGGGTAAATCTCAGGGATCACCTTATGCACAGACTCAAGCATGATGTCTCGTCGAAGGGAGTTGAAGGCGTTGGTGAAGTCTAGCTTCACCAGCACTTGATTGGGTCCCATAGCGTCGACGAAGCTTCGAGTGGCATGCACCGCTGCCTCGCAACCGCCCGGCACTCCTATTCCCAGTTGAAGAGGTGCAAAATGAGATGTTAGCTTCGTCGTTGCGTATTTGTTGGCGCATTTGGCCGCCAATCTTCGCCATACGTAGCCCACAGCAATAGGCCTGAGTCCACCCGAGTCTTTATTCAGGGCGATCATGTTGCCGCCAAACAAAATTGGTCTAACTTCGGGGGGGCAGTCACCACGGAGCAGCAAGTCTGTAAAATCTGCAAGGGCCTCGACAAGAGGCTGCGCCGCCCCGCCGAATCCAACCAGGTCCTTCAAGTGGTCCGGTCTAAATCCGTCCGGGCCACCAGCCGATCCCGTCGGAAATGTGCGGATCGCCTCTAGTACATCCTCAGCCGTCGCCTGCCACGCTCCGACCGAAGCTGGGTCTGGTAGACTCTCGAGGGCCTCCGGAAAGGGATCCTTAGGATGTTTTTCTTGCAGTAGTTGGAGATTATCTTCGTTTACAAGAGCCGGTTGCCCACCCTCGCACAAAATGCGCACCGCCGCCCTTATATTGCCGTCCTCTAGTTTGGAGTTAATGGCAGCCAGCAGCATTTCACTTTTGCTCCGGCGACTAGTCCGATATCCCGCGTGACCCAATTCCTCTCTGAGTGATTCAGGGTCCGACAACCATTTTTCGGTCCGGTTCTTAATCACAGTTGTCATGTTGCGACGTCTACCCGCCCTTGATGGTTGAACGAGGATCGAGGGGGCGAATTCAAGCAAGGTTAGCCAAGTTTTTGTGGATTGTGGTCTTCTGCATATGTTGAGGAGAGTCGAGGTCAAAGCCTGAGCGCAAGCTGGGCTTGCAAATGCGCCTGAGAAGAAGCCCGCGGGACTCTGGGTGTGAAATATCGGCAGCGCGGCCCGCAGCAGCAGTCATCACAGGCGAGATGGGTAGCGTCGACGAAACCGCAACGGGTGTATTCATCCGGTGCCCCTCGGCCCCGCCGTCGACTCCTCCATCCGTGTCGGACGGCGCCGCTCCGCTCGCTAAGCGCTCCAGCGGCGGACAATTGGACCCCGGGCAGGGGCTATCCCTAGGGCCGTGAAGGTGAACCAGCGCCCCTCTTGAGTGCAGCTGTCTTGCCGACAAGCAGTGGCTGCAAGTGCCTCTGGGTTTTAGTTTTCTCTCGGGCTGAGACATCCGTGACAACCCTTACACAAATGAACTCTCATAGGTCCACTCTAAAAATAGTCATGCGCCAGATGCGGGGCATGACCTCAAAGGTGACCAGCGCACCCGAACGTATAGTGCACAACAGACATGGAAATACCAGCGTACAGGTATTTTAGGATATGAAATCTATTGGGCAGGAACAGGTGTGTGAATATGGGTTGTAAACAAATACGCCCGCCAATTCGACGTGCGCATGCGCGTATGTAGGCCAGGTGAATCCTTACGAAATGCTAACAAAAATCGTCCAAAAACGTCCAAAAGGACGATAAGCGCAGAAACTACGACAGAGCCGGTGTCACAAACAGGCATTAATACAAACCAAACCGGTCAAAACGTTGAAAGACCAGAAAGACGAACGAAAATGAGGTTAAAATCCTGTGAGTGAAACAACGTGCGTGCAACCCAGACGAGGCCATTCCAGACAATGATTATTTTTATGATTAAGACAATGATTATTATTATTATTATTATTATTATTTAGCATGGTAGTGTTGACGAAAAACCGATGGCACTGCCTCGCTGGACAGCTACCGAGAGTCTTTGGAATAGGTAGCCTGTCTCGAGTGTTTCATGGGTCACATCGGTCAGCCTTCGTCCCAAATCCAACACAAAGTTCAAACCCTCGGAACTCCAAGCACCACTGTACTCCAGTGCCACCGCCACAAAAGCATGGGTTCGGGTGATCGATGCGTACCTTGCTCTCTTGGCGATTGCTGCACGGTTTGCTGCTTCTCCTGCTGCAGTTGATGTAGCTGTCAGGTAATTATTATTATTATTATTATTATAATTATTATTATTGTCATTGTTATTATTACTATTATTATTACTATTATTATTATTGTTTTTTTATCATTATAATATGCGCTAATGCCAAGCTTTTCAGTAGGTGTGATTATATTTAAATAAAGAGATTACAACTGTAGTTAAACGTCACTTAAATCAAATCAATCAATCACCGAAGCAAGACGCCATTTCACTGTTGCATCCGATTGTTTCAACACTGAAAATGGCGAATGTGTTAGGTAATGAATAATAATATTGCATTGTTCTTGGAATATAAGTATTTAAACGCAATACACTACATGGCTTCCGGAGTTTCCTCACCTTACATGATTTTACGTGGATCAACACAGCTCTGAAAAGTTTGATAAATGGCAAATACGTGAGGAAATCCATGATGCAAAGGTAAATCACATTTCTTTAGCTGCTGCATTGATAAACGTCTGAAACTTCTTCGTGAGTCTAAAATTATTCTTCGCAGAGAATAGAAATGCGTCCATGATGTCTATATTTTGAAGTAATCAAATCATTAGACGTAGTAATGACAATTAATCAATGCTTCGTTTTGCAATATTAAGTTGTAGGCCTACTCATGTGACTTTGTTATCTGGTTTTGTTAAAGCATAATTTAAAAAAATTATGTAATCGATATATATATATGTATGTATACAACGATGCAAATAAAGGCTAGGTACTTACTTACTTACAAAGTAATTAAGATAAATGGAACATCAAGCGTTGAACAGGTTAATTAGTCAGATCTTTTTGCACACCTTTAAAATCTATCTATCGGTCTAAATATAGGCCTAATCATATCCGAGAACGCGATACTGCAATAACATAGTAAGTCAAGCTGTAACATCGAGCAAAGCGTCCTGGGTGTGTTCCTCTCTTCTCGAAATAAACAATTTATCCTTGGCCTCCAGAGTATTGGAAATATAAGTGCATCTTTATCTGTCGGCTGATTATGTGCTACGCATCTGCGAACTCTTAGGCCTACATGTAAAGGCCTAAAGATATGATACTTCCTGAAGACACTCACCAGATTGCGACCGTTCCCACGCAGACTTATTGGTATCCAGTCATAGCAATTAAACCTATCATTGTAACACATTTCAGAGCAGAGTTACTAAGATAGAGAAGCAAACAGACTGAGAGACAGATAGAACGAGAGTGAGACAAAGAGGGAGGGATACACAGAGACGCCAGGACACATAGACATGGATGCAGAGACAGAGATAGGAACATCAATCGTACAGTCACCTAGTCACCTTGTGCTGTCAGTTCATTGAACTTTAGCTAAATGGCGTATGACTATTGTTGTACTAAATGTGAATTGTATTTCTAATAAGTGTCCTGTTACAGATTATTATGGACTAGGTCATTTAAGCCTTTCATTGTGTAAATTGCCCCAGCTTGGTTTCAATTGGCTCGAACTGGATCTGCTTCTGAAAACTGTTTTTTTTCTTGAGTTATTGAACAAGATGCAGAAGTCTCATATTATACAGTCAACCAAGTTTGTTTTTCACCATTCATCTATTGTAGCTTAATTTCTAACGCTTTGCAGCAGCTATGACCGTTTACATTGACGTCAACCTTATTTAAGGACACTGTTTGGAGTGCTGTAATTAAAACTTAACCGATGCATATTATGTAGTCGAAAAACATTATAGAAAGGTGTCTTAGCATATTTTAAATTGCACGTGTGTAATAGCGATAACTTTGCAATTTGGAAAGTGGTGATCATTATCAATGTTTTCAAATCGACCTATCAGCTGAATGTTGTGATAAGATATCGTTTGTGCATTGGATACAGTCAAAACTCGTGACTAACCAACATAACAATGTACTATTTTGTACCTGACACATTTTTAGTGAGATTGTCTCCAGATAAGTAGAACTAAAACTAATGAAAATCAGTTCAGCTCAGAAGATATAATGTTTAGACAAAAATGTACTTAGTGATTGGTCATACACAATTTGTTTTATTTTGAACATTTCTTGATCCAAATATTGATGCAAATATTGTTACATTTGCATGAGATATCACATGACATGTACTATAGATGATGTTATTCCGTTATTATTTATGTGTAAAACAATGAACATTAGTTTAAAGTTCATACAATTATGAATTATGTCTTTTGGATGCTATGAATTTATTATCACTGTACTGTATATGTTTCAAATTGTCGTCAACGACCATTGATGTCATACGACGACGTTAAACCGTGGAATAATAATAGAAAATCAATTCAATGCCAGCAAACAGTCGCCAATAATATTAAAGATATCGTTAAACCACTCGCTTCGATCGTTTATAGCAATCAATAAACGCAAAAGAATTAGCTAGATAATTATAATATTGCATCTGTTTTGGTAGCCAAAATTCATCCTTATAAGCAGTGAATGTAACCATTAAAGCGTATTATCTCACCTTGCGTGATATTTCATGCATCAGCCACAATACTTTGGCCGCCACAACATTCTTGCAGGAAAGCTCAGCGCCGGTGAATAAGCTGATCTCCCTGACGTGGCTTTGTGGGCGCTGATAAATTTTCGAAGATTTACATTACATTTACATGCTTATTCTCAAGAGCTTTCTTCGCATCGGAGAGCATCCATCCGTGCAAAATTGTGTGCGATAATTTTTAATTATTTTGAGGTAGTTTTGTTAATCGATGAATTATTGGTTACATTTTGTTTCACCTGGGTGAATTTTTAATTTGCCTCCGTTATGGAAAAGTGTAAACACGATTTAATCGTTTGATGTAATTTTGAAAATATATTTACGTACTTACTTACTCGCAAAGTAATCAAGAGAAATGGGACAGCAGTTGATTAATATGCGTTAAAGTCAGATTTTACACACACCTTTTAAAACAGTTCATTAAGATGTATATATAATTTTGACACCGTAACATTAATTGAATCAATAACAGGTTTCCCAATTGCTCAAAGTAACTCGAAAAGCTTCTCAAAATTCACTGGCTTATGACTATTGGCATATGCACTACTTCAGAGAGCCTGATCAAACGCTTTTTTTTGTAATTATAGCCTCTGCCTTTTTGCATTAACTAATCAGTTTCAGCTTCGTTCTATCTTTCTGGATCTCTCCGTGTCACTTGCTCGAATCGGAAAGTATTGCTTTCATATTCCTAGTATCTCACGTGCAAATCCCATATTTATGATACAGTGAAAACCGGCCGTTTTCAGGTTAATATCCAGTAGACTAGTTCTTACAATGGAGAGGCAACTTAAGGAGGAGACGCAATATTCAAGTATTACGTTCTATTACGTTCTATGGTCAGATCAAATGTTTAAGAATGAGAGCACTGCTTGACTTAAATATACAGCGTGAGATGGGTGGGGTTATCTGCAATAATCTCATTAACCTTTACCATTGCAGAGCTATTTGACATCTAAACTTCTACCACTGCGAATCTGCCTGACGATGTGCTTCCACGTCTTCGTTCACTGTAAGTCTGGTTCGATGCCGACTGCCATCTGCTTCGTCGTTGAACTCGATGCTTGACCGAAATCTGATCAAAGTGATCGACTGGCTTGGATTCATCAGCTAAATGCAGTGCCCCCAATCGTTTCCCTCGTCATAAGGAGGCAGCTCACGGGTGCACTAACATCTCAATGACTGATGAAGTTCTTTGGCTACCTTTCCATGCTCGAATACAATATTTAAAAATTCTCATTCAATTCTTCAAGGCTCAGCAGAGTCGTGCATTGAAAAATCAAGCGGAAGTAATACTTCGGCTTCATTCAATTTCCTCTCTCCGTTTTGTGTAATAGACCTGCCCTCCTGATTCCTCGTTCTACAATTGAAACGAATTAGTCTCGTTGCCTTGATTCAATTGGTCCCACTTTTCGCGTTCCGTTCGCCTTAAAATTCTATCTATCCAGAACGCATGAGCATCAATTCATCTGTCTGTTATAATTATATAGTTGTGCTGAACCCGTAAAAGTTAAGACTGGCCGGTAAAACTGTTTTCTGGACCATTATTAAAATTAGTATTCTTCAGCAAAAAATAATGCTTTGAGCGTGTTGTTCCATTTTAGCATCTTAATAAATTGAATTGTTTCTTAAAAAAGGATCGGTCTTGGTCTTGGTCTCGGACTCTCGGTCTTTTATCTTGGTCTCGGACCACCCGGTCTCGGTCTTGGTCTTGGTCTCGAACCACCCGGTCTTGCTCTTGGTCTTGGTCTTGGACCTCTTGGTCTTGTTCTCGGTATTGGTCACGAGGTTTTGGTCTCTCTAATGCCCAATGCTGGTACTAATAATAAATATTATGTCCATTTATTATTTTTAATCCACAGTTTAACGTCGTCATATGACATCTGTGGCCGTTGACAATTTGAAACATTGACAGTACAGTGCAAAGAAATTCATAGCGTCCGAAAGACATCATTCAAAACTGTCTGAATTTTAAACTGTCATTAGTGTTCATTGTTTTACAACATAAATAATAATGGTATTAATAACATCAGTAATACATGTGATATAGTATTTCATGCAAATGTAACAATATTTGCATTAATATTTGCATTAAGAAATGTTCAAAATAAAACAAATTGTGTATGACCAGTACATTATGTAATCATCAAACTTTTAAAGAATCTTTTTAACATGAAATTTTTTCATAATGTTCTTATTCAATCAAACATTATTACAGAAATATTTTCATGTAATGTATGTTTATAACATTCGTTTATCATATTATACAAAGGTGTAATTCAGTGAATGACAGCTTTGCATAAATCTCATATTGCTCACTTTGCCTTTCTAATACAACTCCATTAACATTTGTCATATATGCATTTATATGTATGAAATGACTCAAATGAGGTCAATATTAATTATCACATGTTTGTATAAGCACCTAATTAACACAATCAATGCAAAGCAATTGAAATTTATTTTCACACATCAAAAACCAAAAAACTGAATTTGTTTAGGACTACATTAGCCAAAACTGCTCTGTAAATGTCCATTTAACCACTGCCGTCAGTATTAAATTGCTTAAATGAAACGATTTAAAGGTGTCTAAACGCTTATTTAGAATTAAGAAGATGAGGCAACTTTATAATGTGCAATACAAGCGATGAGAACCGTAAGAGATTATTTTTCTCTACGTTGTCTGCCATTATTCACAGAAGAAGACGAAAACTCAGTAGCCCTAGTAAGTTCAATCTAGTATTTATTCTCCATTCATGAGGCTAAAGCATTGGACCTTTAGATGCTCGTCTGATCGAAACGTTACTCTAGATCGACCAAACTGGCGAGCAATCCCTTGGGAAGAAGTGAGCGTCCCTACTGGCCGTATGCCTGTAGTGGCAGTTCCTAACCTGGTACAAGAAGGAGGGAGACGTGGATCATACCTGGCATGAAAATTCGTCGTTAAACGATAACTACTCGATTTTTTTTAATCCTACCGAACTACCTAACCAATTATCTACAGGTGATAGAAATGTTATTACTACTCCACTGGTCACATTTTGGCAGTGCCAGTCCCGAGCCTGTCTAAATTAGATTAGACACGACAATGATCTTTGTTATTATATAGTAACTTACTCTAATGTAAGACTCATGACTGCCTCTAGATGTCGCTAAACATTGGGTGATATTAATACATTCTTTGATGTGCGCGTATCTAAACAGCTTAGGTGACTAAAACGCAACGTTTCTGAGAAAATGTTACTTGGCATTTCTTACTAACTTCGACTTCAAAATGCTTTTTCGACAAAAATAAAATTATTCGCTTTAGTTGTAGGCTAACGAGAGACATTTTAAATGTATTCATAAGACGCTATGATGAGCATTGGTGCACAAACAGAACATTGTTGAGTTCCTATGAATAGAGTCAAAATGTGCATCGTTGTCTTACAACTAGAGCTTACTAAATTGAAGTAAACAATTATTGGCACCTATTGCGCTTTGGCTGATATTGTTAAATGATCGAAGCAATTTGTGTTTAAATTCTCAACAACATCAGTAAAAATTATATAACTAGACGAATATCTGTGCAAACATTGCAAATATGTGATAGAATCCAAATCCATGTTGCAAAAGATGCATGACAGGTCTTTAGTCCCTGCATTCGTACGCTCTAGCAACGAGAGAGAACATCCTTTCATTCTGCCTCTTGTAAAAAAAGTCAATTGATTCGATGTTGTCCTGATAAATAATGTAGGCCTATCCTTACGTTATTATATTATTTTATTGTTCTAATGTGGCTTTGTAATCTGCTTTTGTTATAGAACAGTATAAAAATGCAAGTAATCGCTGCATACAATTATGCAAATAGGCTACGTACTTATCTACTTGCTAAGTAGTCAATAGTAACGGAAAAGCAACGGATAAACATATCAATGAATCAAATCCATAGCACACCTTTAAAATGTGAGTATCAAATTAAATATAATCCCATACCGTTAAAATGTCCATCATTATGTCTCCACGCCTTTGTAATCAATTTGCCTATCAAATTAAACATATAATAATTATTTCCAAGACCGTTATATTGTCTATTGAAAATGTGTCTGTAATATATTTTGAATAGAGATGGTTAATATTTGTCTATGTAGCTCAAAGTCATTTCCTATCTTCGAAAGGCATCTTAAAATTCACTATTTCACCTTAACTTCCAAGACTTATAAATCTCAATATATTTGGCTTGGTACCCGCCAGCAGCTGAACAAACTCGACTTGGGCTCTCATTCTTCTGAATCTCTTAACTTTCTATTCTCCACCTGTGTCATGGATCTGGGGGTAGTTCTGGATCAAGAACTGTCTTTTGTGAAGCACATTTCTGCATTGACTCGTTCCGGCTATTATTTCTTGCGCCAGTTGCGAATTGTTTCCCGCTCTCTCTCCTCAGGTCCGATTGCAACCCTTGGAGGGGGTTCAAAGGGCTGCAGCTCGTTTGATTGGTTGTGTTCCTAAATTTGGCTGCATCTCTAAGTACATGCGGGTCGTCCTTCACTGGCTTCCGGTTAGGCAGCGCATTCAATATAGAATCTCCTCTATTGTCTGACACTGTGTTGTGGGCAATGCGCCTGTCTATCTTAGGGATCTGTTCACCTTAACTTCGGCTTCTTCTGGTCGCCGATCTCTTCGCTCGGCCTCTAGAGGCGACTTTGTTGTTCAACATGCTCTTACCGCAACCAGGCAAAATAGAGCTTTTGCAATTGTGGGTCCTCGTGTGTGGAACAACCTCCCATCTGACCTGCGCTCTCTCCCGCGCGACCTGTCTGACTCTTTCTATAAACTTCTCAAGACTTTCCTTTTTAACCGGGCCTGGGTCGGGAGCGCCTCTGAATAGTTATCCTGAAGAGGCGCTATAGAAATTGCATTGATTGATCGATTGATGTACAGGCGGCCAGTGGCTAATGTATTGTAAATATAAAAGGAATGTCAGCTGTAAAATAGAATGAATACAGGACGGGGCCGAGGACTGAACCCTGTGGGACACCGAACTCGACTCCAGTCCAGGCCGTTCTGAAATCACCAAGGACAACCTTCTGGGAACGATTTGAAAGGTAAGTTTCGAAACAGGCATGAGGGGGTCCACAAAGGCCGCAAGATATTTCAAGACGCGCAGCAAGATTGCATGAGCGCTCATATCGAAGGCTTCTAAAACATCGAAAATGTCAGCAGTCATAAGTGTAACCTATCGATGACTGAGTCGATGTCAGAGAGGAGAGACAAGAGGGCAGTTTCTATGGAAGGGTGAACTCTGAATCCAGATTGGCTGGGATGGGGCAACAGCCCAGACTGTCAAAGATAAGGCAGCAAGTGTATCGAGACAAGTCCTTTAGGAGTCTTAGAGAGAAACAAAGAGTTTGAGATTGGTCAAAAGTTTTGACAGACATTCGCATCATGGTTAGGTTTCTTAAAGGGAAGGGAAGAAACGAGCGCGTTATTAAGATGCAGGGAGGTGACCCTCGGTAAGAGACCTATTTTACATGTACACTAGAAATGGGGCATTGACATCTAAAACGTTAATAAGGATAGACGGAGGTAGCGGATCCAGTTCACAGGACTTCTGGTTTGAAGAACTGAGAAACGGACAAAATTTATCCTCGGTGCTAGGACGAAAGTAATCGAACTTGGATTAGGCAGCAGAGAAGTGAGATGGAGGAGCGTCAGAAGTTTAAGCATGCAGACTTGCAATTTTCTCAGTCACCATCTTGACGAGATTGTCGGTAGAGAAGATGGGAGAGGCAGACGAGCGGGAGGCAGGACCCAGGGGCCAGAGACGCAGGATCAGAGGCGTTTCGGGTTCTTTTCATTTTGAGCGACGAGGTGCTTCCAGAACTCGGCCTTTCTGTGACGATAAGGACGATGTAGTGACCGCAGTTCAGTGACCCATGCCAGGCGGTCAGATGAGTTCCATGAAGGTATGTACCATATACTGAGAGATTCGTCAGATTTGCTTTCTTATACAATTTCTGTCTTTTGAGACAAATTAAGTCAGAACCCAGCTTGTTTCAACTTCGTTCTGTCTTTCAAGATCACTATGATGGATCCCCTCTTATCACAACTATGACTTATTTAGCTCCAGTGGCCTCAATTGATAACGCACTTAAAGCAGATCAATATAAAAATATTGGTCAATTAGATAGATAATCAGCCTGGTGTGGATTGACAATATCGAAATATTGTATGAGGTAATATAGTTATGTGGCGTACACCGTTCGGACGCTACCAGGTCGCGCAACGGTGTCGGCTCCAGCCCTCTTCTGTGTCTGGAGCCACTCGAGTCACTTCTAAGTCGATTTTTAGCATAGCCTGACCGTTCTCCATCTCTGCCTATCGTAGCAGTGACTGTCAGAGGAGAATCGGGGTTGACCGTTTCTCTAAAAGAGGCAACAGTATATGACTCTGTCTCGGGATCAGACTCTATCACTTCCGCGGTCGCCGGATGGGCAACGTCTTGAGGATGGCCTTTATTCAGAACAGGGTTCGCTCTTTTACCGACCGGAGTCTTCCCTTTCTTGTTTACTCGCTTAGAGACGGTTTTCCTCTTTCTCTCTACCTGACCTGAGCTTCGTCGTATCATTCTACATCTCGTGACTATTGAACAATCGCCAACAGGGGGCATCAAACGTTCTCCCTGTTCCGGAGAGAAGAAATATTTGTAACAAGTCCCTTCGTCACTTTGCCGTAGGCAATGCTGGCCACTGATCTTAGCGTCGCCTTTTCCCAGACACTTATTCACCGGAAATCGCACCTTCCACTCTTCATGTACCTCTCGCTCCATGTCCGTGTGTGGCATACCGGCCTCACACGTGTAAATTATCATGCACCACGATTTACCGTCCTCTGCGTTTTGCAGTTATCCACCAATACCGTAACATATACTGAGACTTCGGGAAAACCCGGGGAGTATCTATGACCACGTTAGGTAGCCAAGAAGAATATTTATCGAAAAACCGTAATACAATCAAGAAGAGATATCGCGGGAAAACCGCAATTAAAGATACTGCGTTCAGACACACAAGTAAAGATATCGCGGGGAAACCGCGAGTAAAGATATTGTTGCGATCAGACACGCAAGTCAAGAAACCACGGAAGACCGCGGGAGTAAGTATGACCACGTTAGGTAGCCAACAAGAATATTTGTCGAAAGACCGTAAGACCGCGAATAAAGATATTTCGAATCAGACGCGCGAGTAAAGATATTGCGATTAGACACGTAAATAAAGAAACCACGGAAGACCGCGGGAGTAAGTATGACCACGTTAGGTAGCCAAGTATATATATTACAGGGAGTAAGTATGACCACGTTAGGTAGCCAAGTATATATATTACAGGGGAAAAGAAGATGAGGCAACAGCCGCAATTATTGAGGTCTTCGGCACCAGTCACGACCGTTTCTTGTAATCGTCGTAAGCACCAAGGGGGTCACCCTCCCCGTATTTATCGAACGTATTCAATGGGAAACTTTCCCCGTATTTATCGAACGTATTCAATGGGAAACTTTCCCCGTATTTATCGAACGTATTCAATGGGAAACTTTCCCTGTATTTATCGAACGTATTCAATGGGAAACTTTCCCCGTATTTATCGAACGTATTCAATGGGAAACTTTCCCTGTATTTATCGAACGTATTACCGGCCTCTCTTTCGGTCTGTTCGGTTGCTACTACGGGAATCTAGCCGGCTTGTATTTCTAGCGGCCACCCTAATTTTCTCGGTCTCGGCCACCCGGAACTTTTGCGTATCCGACAACCTGCTGGAAAACGCGAGGATTAACTATGACCGTTCTAGGTAGCCAACATTTATATTTCTTGGTTACCAAAACTTTCTCAGACTCGGCCACCCGAAACTTTTGCGTATCCGACAACCTGCTGGAAAACGCGAGGATTAACTATGACCGATCTAGGTAGCCAACATTTATATTTCTTGGTTACCAAAACTTTCTCACGGTCTGCGCGGTCGGGGATTTTTCCCAGTCTATATATCTGTCGGCCGCCGATGCCTCTCTCGGTATATGCGGTCGGTCCCTTCCGGGACTCACCCAGTCTGTCTCACTGTCGGCCGCCGAGGCCTCTCTCGGTATATGCGGTCGGTCCCTTCTGGGACTCACCCAGTCTGTCTCACTGTCGGCCGCCGAGGCCTCTCTCGGTATATGCGGTCGGTCCCTTCTGGGACTCACCCAGTCGGTCTCACTGTCGGCCGCCGAGGCCTCTCTTGGTATATGCGAACGGCTAACCCGGGCTTTACCCGGTCTTTACACAGACCTGTGATTTATTTATTTCACTGTCGGACCTTCCCGAGGAAGCAACCTCACGATCGGCTGCAGACTTTCTCGCGATCGATAACAGGGTGGGGCCCCAGCCCTATCAGATCGGCAGAGTCGGTCTCAACACCAGACGCTCGGCTGTAGCTCGGACTAGTTTTTGGACGCCCTCTCGTCCGCAACTATATTTTCTCGCAACTTGCCGTGAACCAAGCTTTGAACGAACGCTCACCGACCACACGGGTGTGCGGTATTAATCGCTAACCAAAGAATTCAATGCACCGTATATGCAGAGCAGTCGTCACCACTCTACAATATAAGCGACGCACCGCATGTCAGGCTATACTCAACCCGATTCATGCGTCTGCACGCTATGCACAGAACTACAAACCGCCGATCGGTCTTCCCTCCAATACCAACACTGTAAGAAAATGTACGTAAATTAAGCGCTATGGCGAGCCGATTAATTACGAACAAATTCTTTAATCCAAGCCTTGTGGCCTGTCCGCCACAGTTAGACGCGCAATGTGAACATTGCTTAGTCTGCGTGTAGACCACAGTAATCCGCTGAATATGTGGTGAAATGAAACGGAGCGAGGTCGGATGAATGTTGACAGTATTGAACTGTAACTACACAACTATTCACGTTCAACCTCTGTGTCCGGCCTACTTTTCACCCTCTAAGAAGGTTGCGTATAAGCATATAGGCCAATTTTTAACTTTGACTTAGAAGCCCTTAAAACGGTTATGGCACATTCTGTATAAATGCTTCTGTCTCATCTTAAAATGCGATCGTCAATCCGGAAAATCATGACTTAACATGTGAAGGCGTCGGATCCTTTGCACACCTTCGAAACAAGTTTATCAAGCTGTACATTATTATTTCAAGTTGCAAAATTAATCGAAATTAGAGCAACTGCCTGCAATCCAGCAGTGCCAGTCCCAAGCTTGGGTAAGAAGGAGAGCGGCGCTAAAGATCTATGCTATCACACAGTGTCACTGTTATTTGAACGTTGCAAGATGTCTCTGAAACGATCTGCCTCATGATTTGCGTACTTCTTCAGTTCTTACGCCATCATTTCCTTTCATCCAACATCATCTGTCTCATGCCAGTCATTACCCTCAGAGATTTCCACTTGAGACAAAAGCATCACCTCCTCAAGAACTCTCATCATCCGGCTGTCAATTATCGACCTATGCGACACCCACCTTAACAGCTACGCTGCTTCACTTGCACACCTTTAAATTGATGGTTCAGAGCATTATATCACAGTGTTGATCAATGTGAGGGGCTACTATGCTGGCACTTTTTACCACGCAGTATCCTTCAAATGAATCCACTAAATCGTCAATTTGTTGAACTTCAAAGGTTGATTGCTATCACAGGAAAGGTATGAACGAGTTCAAAAACATTACTTCCGTCGACGTAATCGTTCCAGCTGCGAAAATACAGAGGTTCAGAGGCACTCTTGACCCAAGTCCGTGTATTACTACATCCTGTTCATAATCACAAAATGTAAAAGTCAAAGATTGTTTTGGCTATTTTTTTAGTTGGTCATAATCATTTGAACGAATCGATCATTATCTGGCTTTCACCATTTTCTTCTTGTGAGCTCATTTTGATGGAAAGTCTTCTACCTTCAACTCTCTTCCATTTAGTGGCATGCGTAGAAGAGCATAGGTTGAACAATACTAGTTACCTTTCCTTGATATTAAACGGGAATCTGACTCACTTTTTAGTTCGGATGCTGTAATCGGATGTCGCTAGGGTTTCGTCCAATGCTTTGTGATCGTGCATTTTTTGGATAAAGAAGGAGGGTGGCGCTAATGATTACTTTTCATCCCACTGTGTCGTTACTAGTCTTGCATCTAACAATACATGCCTGATTTACCAGCTTCAGACCCACGTATTTTGGCTGATTGGGTATTGTTTAATGAAGCAGTACAATAAGAAGATTGATTACTATGTCACCATTTTTCTTGATCAGGTAATCCAGATTATAGCGTCACCCTAGATCTTCATTAGAAAATTGTGTAGATATCAATTTCTTGTTCCCTTTAAGCACAAAACCTATCATCTTCGTACGTGATATTCCAAAATTAATTTGGACTAGTGGTTGGTTACGCCTGCTTGACTGGGTTGTGGTTCTCGATTTCGTCCAACTTTAAGCCTTCACAGCGTGGGCTGGTATGGTGTGACTCATTTCAGACCACTCGTATTACATGGACCATGCAAATTATAACAAACTGCGTAGGCCTACGCTTTGCTTAATAATCTTTATCAAGGCAATAATTTTGTCGATTTATATCGCTGCATACAATTATACAAACAGGCTACGTACTTATCTAATTGCCAAGTAGTCAAAAGTAACCGAACAGTAATGGATCAACAAGTGAATGAGTCAGATCTATAGCACACCTTTAAAATGTGCCTATAAAATTAATTACATATCCCAGACCGCTAAGCTGTGTATCAGGTGTTACTCGAAAAGACGCTTGTCCAACTGACGCGTAATATTTAGTTCACGTGATCTCAGCAGCTTGACCGATGATCATAGTTAAATATAGAATGCGTAATTTATGCAAATTTAGTTGGGATAAATGCACCATGTGCTACTCAAGCTTATGCATGTTAATTACCTCAGGTGAACTCGGCTATATGATCGCCAATAATATCGTTATATTCACTTATGAATTACTAATTAAATGATTAATATTGTATTTTAAAATGATTTTAGACCACATTTGTATTATTGTCAAATGATAGCTAATAATTGGTATTAAATCTATAGTTGATCCTTGTACCTTAATATTATGTGAATTTAGATTGGGTAAATGCATCACCTGTTTATCAACGTCATGCATATTAATTAAGGCACGTGACATAATTATGTGACGTAGCAATCGATGTACAGCATATATAATGAGAAATCGTTGTTTTGTTTTGATTTTGTAAATAATTGTAAATAACTGTGAATAGCTTTGCAGCTATATGATTATATATATATATATATAAATAAATGCATATATACAAATATATATATATAAATAATCATATATAATGTTCTTGATTATGTAATAAATAAACATGTATGTTAGATACATAATTGCAAATAATTGTAAATAATGTTTTAAAGATATATGGACAAAAAGAGCCAAAAGAACCCAAGCCATCAAAAAAGATCCAACATATCAAAAAAATATATAAAAGAAAAAGGACAAAAGAAAGAGGAAGGAAAAAAGAGCCAACAGAGGCTAAAAAAGAGTCCAAAAAAATCAGAAATATCAAAAAATTATACAAAAAAGAAAAAAAGAAACAAAAAACGAAAAAATGAAGGGAAAAAAATATACAAAAACAATCAGAAGAGCCGATTGGCCAATATTAATCACATAAATATTGTAAAAACGTCAACGGCCATTGTTGCCATACGACGTCGTTAAACCTCTGCGAAAATAGTTGTCTATTTTTCACCCTAAGAGCCAAATACATTTTTAATAGAATTGGGCAATCTGTCTCTGTAGCTCAAAAGGCATATTAAAATCTACCATATCTCCTTCATTTGGCTTCCAAGGATTTAGAAAACTAAGTGCATCTTAATCTGTCGACTGATTTTAATGGGCCAAATACTGAGAGATTCACCAGATATACTGAAACAATTCAGTTAGAGAACAGTGATTATAAACATAAACTTGTTTCCGTCTTTCTAAGTCGCTTTGCTGGATCCTCTCTTATCGCAACTTTGACTTTCTTAGCTTCAGTGTTTGATGATGCGATAGCACAGTAAAAAGCGTTATCTTATCAACATCAAGAAGATTAGTCTGCAAGACAGAAAGGCAGCCTAGGGATTATCTTATAAATAAAGAAGACTTCCTTTGTGTCCCTCTGTCTGGCGATGCATTTCCATAGTTTTACAGCTATTGACTCGAAACCTTCGCAGTTGGCTCGGGGAACACCTGGCACACGCAGTAGAGGGATTCCTTAATCCCGCACCGCCCTTTTCCTTGTCTCTAGAGCCAAAAACCTACGGTGCACCTCTCACACACCCATAAAAGCAAAGTTTTCCGTTTTGACCAATTGATCATTGTCTTGTTAGGTGTCGGACTTCATAGGAGTTTAATTGTGCAAAGTTTTAGAGTTTAGCAGCCAAAGACGAGTTATTACTATCATTATTGGAATCATTTTTATGATTATTATCAATACTATCTGTTGACCCGTGAAAAATCACAGGTCGTACTTAACCGGAGAAAAATGAGGGATCGCTGAAAAGTGTTTTGACGATTCGAACGCAAATGGCGCAGTTCTCCAGTTTCATTCATTAGGTTTCCAGTTAAGGTTAATAACTGAAACTAGACTTGCGATGAATAACTCATATGCGTAATTAAAACTTCTTTTATCCGTGTTATTAACTTCTTTTATTAACTTCGTTTCACATTAATTGAACATTATGAAATTAAGAGATCGGCCATTTTAACTTCGCTTACATACGCCGGACGCATTAACAGGAGCGAATGCAAAGTGTGCAGTAAGGTTCGCGCAAACCCGGGTCAATAAGTGAAACGTTAAAGTATGATAGAATGAAAGACGAACGTGACTTAGGTAATTATCATTGTTCATGATTAGTGTGAGTGGATTTATCAATTACTTGTACTCAACTTATTGATTGATTGGATTGGATACAGGGTTTAACGGCAGTTGAAGACTACAGAAGCCGCTGCCGTCGACACAGACTTGATCGGTATGGAGCACTTATAGAGTCATAATGATAAATATATATTGCGCCATTGGCAAATGATTAAGAGGTGTTTAAATTAAGAAAGGAATTAAGATGAGCGTTACTCTAAATCACCTTCGTTAGCAAACCTAACAGACGAATGGTATTTTGTTCTATTCGACTGATTGATTTGTTATATTGTATGATTGATTTACTGATTTACTGATTTACTGATTTACCGATTAACTGACTGATTAACTGACTGACCGAATGATTGATTGGTTGGTTGGTTGATTGATTGATTAGTTCACTCATTAATCATACAAATATTTTTGCACTATGCTCGGGCAGCCAAAAGACGTCTTCAAATAATCAAATTATTTAGATGTGATGTTAAGCAAAGCTTTTGACTTATTGAATCCTTCGTGGCAGGCCTCTCTGACATATTTCTTATATTTACATAGACCGATAATAGGTTAAATAGATACAGTGTGCATTGCACTGAGTCGCATTGACATCTATGGAAATCATTTGAACTGTTCGCAAATTTCATGCGTCTAAATACAACCAACATATGAATTAACTCGATCATTGAAGCCGCATGAGTCACGACCCACTTCTATTCGGCGGATTTGATTGCTTGATTGGCCAATGTTGAGTAACGCTTTGGATGATAAGCGCAAATTAATTCCTATTTCAACTAGTTTGACCACTTAAGATCGAGACTGTAAGAAATAATATAATTTTAATGTTCGTTAAATTGCTAGGGTTTTCCTTATAACCAAGGCTTCGATTATACACCTTTAAATTGTTTTCTTGGAGCATTATATTAACAGTTTTATCATCACTAAGTCTTCAATCTTGTCGCAATAAATTGAAATCAAATAATGACTAACCGTCATAGTTACTTCGTCAAATCACTTATCTGCTTTTGTTGTAACACATTTTTAAATGTATGTAATCGCTGCATATACAATTATGCAAATATAGGCTACGAACTTACTTACCAACAATGTAACCAAGAGAAATGAAACAGTAATTGATCAACATGCGAAGGATTCAGATATTTTGCACACCTTTAAAACGTGTCTATAAAACGCTATATATATTTTCGTGCCAGAGATATTTTGCATTCTAAGTCTGTCCATGTAATTCTGAGCAGTTTCCTCCTGTAATTGCTCCAAGTCAGAGAATGCCAACCATTTCCAGTGAGAAAACCAATGGTATTTAAAACGTAAATTTCTGTTGCCTGCCGCAAATTCATAAGTGCTGCTTGGTATCCAGATGTTGTTTAACATATCGATTTTTTTCTCGTTTGGTACCTTCACATTGACATAATTTCCGATGTCGTTGGGATGAGTCGTTCGAATGTTTGGTGAAGGTGACAGATCTACTTCATCACGATGGCTCTCGATTGTTGCAATTGTTTCCACAACCAATGAAAGTGGAGCCACTTCTACTGAACATTCAGTTGGTAACTCAGCTGCGGCATCAGGTGGTGTACGAACACGTTTGAAATCCAAATAATTCAAAATACTATTACTCTGGCGTTTTTTAGACATAATGTTCTATTATTATTTATTTTATTTTAATCTGTACTAGTCTAGAACGTTTAATAAAAATCTTGATTTTTTGCAGCCCTGAAATACCCCCACTAAATCTAAACAAATTTCTCTAAACTTTGTCAAAGAATCAAATTACAAATTTTATATTTTATTCAAAATGTTTGTTTGTTTTCGTTAAAAACAATAAAGACGCTATATATTAAAATAATGACGTCATTAGCTGAATCCATGAAAGTACGGAGACAAGTATTGGACATCAGACAAAACTAAACAAAATAAAATTTAAAAAAAGAAATACTTAAACTTAACTTAACTTAGCTTAACTTAACTTGATTTATACTGGTTTAGAAGGCCTTTCGGGACTGCAAACAACCAGTTTAATGAACTTTTATACTTACTGAAGTAACAAATGTTTTTGTTTTTGTAATGGGGAGGGGGTTTTATCCCCCCAAAGCCCCCTTGTCTACGCCCCAGCTGTGCCATAACCATTTGTCACCAGCAAAAAACTAACAAACTAAGCGAGGGAAAAGAATATTTAGGGACGTCTTTTGACAGCAAAGGTCTTTGCCGTCCTACCATGTTGTTGACTCTTGTGTTTGATACTATAGGTTCGTCAATCCTGCAAGGGCCTTTCGAGTTGTTTTCATTCTCACTATCAGACATAGGGCTCCTTGGTCCTACGGTTTTCTGTTTTCTTCGTTATCTACAACACCATTAGGCATATTTGCATTATTATGGGTTTTTAAAAAAAATATTTTTAGCTTTTTTTTGGTTTTGGTGTTTTTTTAGACTACACATGTAAATAGCTATATGCGCTATATATTTACACAATGTTATGCAATATGAAGCTTGAAAGCATTTCCATATGTGCGTATTTATATTTGTATATTTATGCAATGCTATGTAGGTAATATTAAATTTAGATTTAATAAACATACTGTTTTGGTTGAGTAGGAGGCGATTGATGTATTCTATAGAATCTTACCATTGGTGATCTCACCAATGATTCTTACAACCTCCTTCTGTAAACCTCAGATCTGTAGGATGTTTCTTGTGGTGCAGTGAATTCCGAATTCTTGGCACTGGGCATCTGCGCAGGATCTCTGCATGCTCTCCACGTCCTTAGGTGGCATGGGCTCTCACTCGAGGGCCTTCACACTGTCACCAAGGCCACCACAATCTCCCGACTCCTCTATGCCTCACCAGCATGGTGGGGAACATCTGCTGAGGACCGGGGTCGACTCGAGACATTCCTGGAGAGAATGCGGAGAATGTGCATCCTCCCTCCGGATGCTGTTTCTATGTCTGTCTTAGCTGAGACGGCCGACCAGCGCCTCCTACGAGCTGTGATGGCGACTGAGGCTCATGTCCTCCGACGCCTCTTCCCGCCGGTCGTCCACAGAAGCCATAAACTACGCCCTAGACTACACCCGTTTACTCTCCCAGTAAAAGATGACAGAAATTTTATCTCCAGGATTCTTTATAAATTCAAATTTGTAGCTCATAATAAATAGTAGGCTTAATTGCACCTGTCATGACCATCTGCCGATCTGGTCCCGAACTACGAACATTCACCTTTTGTAACTTACTGCGGTTTGTCAGTTTGTTTTCATTAAACGAAGATAAAGGTTTATTTAAATGTTGCTAGTCTAATGATCTTTTGTCTTGCACTTATATGACGTTGGTCTACTTAATTTTAATGGTGTCTAAATTGCGCGTTCTAACCAGTGATATCAGCAGCGACCTATTGAGTCACAAGGTGTTTCCTCTCTTGTACATGTACGCTCTTATTCTTTGGCTCCACCTACGTTTTTCCTAATGTGGTGTGTAGCGTAATGGAGAAGACACAAACGTGCAAATCAGAGGAAGTGAGTTCGATTCCCGTGATCACAATTTACATTTGAAAACAATCAAGTATCGGGTGTATTTATGTACGTCATAATCAAGAACACATTTCAATAATGTCAAGCCTTTAATAATTATACCAGATATGTCATAATCTCAATTAAACTTCAATACTATAAAGTCTCAGGTGTGCTGCAATAAGTCATAAAAATGAGTTAATAACCTTCTCTTTAAAATGTCAAGTAATAGATGTCCATAGATCAACTTCAAAAGTTAACCGCACTGTCCCGTCATCTGCCTTGAGAAGCGAATCCAAATCAATGCCTCAATTCGATTCTCTTTCCTCATCTGATCCCATCCGTAGACATCGTCTGGACTTGAGGCGCCTGAGGTAGACGATCACTGCGAGTATGGCCGCGATGACCATCGCCAGGGTGAGAGTGTGGCCCAGGAGAACCTTCTGCCCTACGTCCATCTGTCTTTCCAGTTCCTCGCTTGGACCAGGAGTGGCTTCGTCGGAATGGCTCAGAGCTGCCTCTGGTGCTGACTGCGACGCGGTTGAGTTCCGAAACTGATGCAAAGGTAATCCTGAAACGTTGAGCATGGTAAATTGAAGGTGAATGAAAGATAATGGTTGGGAAAGGTTTGGCAAAGTGAAAGTATAGAGTGGTAAGGTTAAGGTGAAGGCTATTGGAGGTCAAATATTAGTGAGCTGAGGAAAAGTGATGCAAAGGTCAGACGAAAGCAATTATTAGGATAACGTGGATGCACAGTGAAGATGCGATAAAGGTTGGCTGAAGTATAATGAGGCAAAGTTTGGTGAAGGTACGATAGGACCGAGATGAAGATCAATGTTAAAGATGGAATCACATTTTCTCGCCATATTTCGTGGCGATGACATTCAGGGGAAGAATGAAGAAGAGGTGATTTATTGCAATGCATTTATGAGTTGACTAAGGATTGATCGATGGTGCCAAGCAATTTTGAGTTGAATAATTCATTAATGTCACAGCAGCTTATCAAGGCATGAAGCTCGAAATGGTGTGATCTTCATATTGCAAGACATGAGTTGTAATGTCCATGTCCCAGTGTTGAGGAACATCGAGGAACACGACATCGTGATCTGACTCACCTTCCCAATCAATGCGCCATCTGACTCACCTCTCCAATCAATGAGCCATCTGACTCACCTCTCCAATCAATGAGCCATCTGACTCACCTGTCCAATCAATGAGCCAGCTGACCATGGTGGATATGTTGAAAGTGAGAAATCCAATAGCCTCCGTTGATTCGTTTTCCTGACCAAGATCCAGTTTGATCATTTGACTATCAGACGTCGAAGGAGTGGCAATTGCCTCCGTAACAAAGCCTCGGACTTCTTGGCCATCCTTCGAGAGCAGCTGGTGTAAAACAGACGAGACAGACTGAAAAAGAACCTCGCTCAACAATTTGGAATGTTCGTTCTCCGGAAGTTGAATATGGTTCTTAATTCTGCCTTCTTGTAGACCTCGATGTTGAGTTTCCCTCGAAGGTAATAGTGTGAGACCAACCGTTTCGATGCTTGGAGTCAATGAGGTGGACATCAAAGGTGCTCGGTTCGATTCCCTATCATCGGATCCTTTGCGTGGAGATACACCTGTTGTAGTCAACCCTTCCTGGTTATCGATTCGAGGTATCACACTGACCTCTGATGTGTTGTGCTGGTGAGTGGTATTTCCATTTCGGCCTTCAATTGATCCTGTCCATGTCCTCTGGTCCTCGTTCAGTTTCCGCAACAGTGCAAACCAGTCCTGAAGTTCTAGTACAACAAATTCATTATCAATTTAGAAACTGTACGGATTCCTTCACGCAAAACGCCATAGTAACAGCACCTTCTATTTTATTAATATTTTTATTTATTTATTCTTAAATTTTATATCGCCCATCTTGCAACATCTTTTGCTTAGAAGTGCCCGCGCCTCCACGACGCAACTGCAGTTGTGCTGCAGAGCAATTGTGCTCAAAGTACTTACTCAAGGTCCCTACACAGTGTCTGACGCCTCGGACGAGGGTCGAACCCGTTCACTCATTTACTTATCGATTACGACGGTCAAAAATAAAGATACACGAGAAATAACTATGGATGAAATTGACAGTTGTATCGAGTTAATATATGTCGCATGATTAACTGAATTCAATCCAATCGCAAACGAGCTCGTATTCGTAACTGATGACGGAGGATGATGTTTGATTAAAACCGGATTTATATAGACTAAATTGGAAGAGATTATAGTGGAAAATGAGGTTAATATAGTTTCACTACATGTGGTTGAGTTGAAAGGAATGAAACAGAAACTACGTTTGTTTACATTGCGTGAAATAGTTACGATGGTATTAAGTTGGAAGGAATTGCATCATTTACTGAAAAGATCTTACTATTATTAGTCATAGATGAATCAAATGTTTTGAATATACATTGCGATTTGAATTCACCTGAGCTCTTGTTTTGTTTTTGGGTTTCTGGCAGATCATTTGCAAGCAAGAAATCTCTAAGGAGGCGTAAAAAACTGAAAACTCCTGCTGAAGATTCAATTTTCTGATATGTTCTTGACCCAGTCTTTCCATTTCCGGTTCCTTGACCTTCCTCCATCTGTCGACAATCTGGTCTTCCACCAACTCCGACGAGAGGCCCCAACTCACAGTTGGTGAACGAAGGCGGTGCTGTCAATTTTAGACTTGTGATGGCACCGGAATTCGGTGTGGATTGAGAACTTGGTAGATTCGAATTGGACGTCGCTGAGGAGGTAGTTTGAATTTCATTTCTTCTCTTATCTGGATATGTAAAGGACCCCCGGATGATATATTCCGTAGGTGAATAACCTGATTGCTTCTCTGGCGAATTTAGACTTCTGATTAAGTAGTCGGACTCTGAGAAACTGGACGGAAACGCACTTGTTTTGTTGGCCTGTTTTTCGGAGAGGTTGCCCCTTTCTTCCATTTTTGGAACTGATCCCCTTATTATGTATTCACTTAAGGAATAGTTAGACTGTTCCTTTACAAGGTTGTTACCCTTCTCCTCTCGTTTTGGAATTGAGCCCCTAATTATGTAATCACTAGAAGAATAGTTGAGCTGTTCTCTAGAAAGGTGGCCGTTTTCTTCCCGGCTTTTAATCAATCCTCGAATTATATAGTCATTAGAAGAATTGTAGCTGAAAGAGCTGCGAGAGTCTGGATTTGCTGAGCTATCTCTTCTCGTAATGGGAGTGGTAGATTTGGATTGGACGACAAATCGTTGAGCTACAGTGGATACAGTCGTTAGTGGTAGCGTTTCCCGGTGAGGAATACCGGTGCCTTGGGATGTTGTGGTGCTCAAGACACTGATAGTCTCATTGTCGTTTGAAGACATTGGAGTGGTGGTGAGTGTCGGAAGGGGTGTGATTGATACGGAGGTATCGCTTGATAAGTTAAGGTAACGAAGAACAGGTGTTCTTGTCAAACTATCACCTCTGTTCTTTGTGAAGTGGAAGCGAGGAATTAGAACGCTGCAAAAAGATTTCAATTGTTAACAAAACAGAAGCAACTACCACTTGTCATCGTGCATAAGCATTTCACGGGCTGCAATGCATAGAGTTTAAAGCCCTATAGCATATGATTGAAAACGTACCATTTGTCGCATAACTACTAAGCAGAATCGTGCCTTCTCAGTGGTAGGCTCCTTGATCTTGAACAGGGTACCGTTAGGGTTACACTTGTTCGCCAGGGTCCATTCTGATACCTTTTTACTCGCCTTAAAACAGCATTTCAGCCATGCTAGGGTTGGAACCTCGCCTGGGTACTAACTTTGAACGAGCGCTGCATAAATCGTTGCAATGAATGAAAGAATTCAGAGACCCTCAGAATGGCTCCTGTGCGAATGATCTTTTGTTGGTGAATACAAGACTCAATGGCCAGATACTTCGAATCTGAAGAACTTCACTGTCAGGGATTTACACTTGCACGAGTGCACGTTCATCATGTTCGTTTCTTATATTTATATATAAAATCGGTTGCGAACGATACAAGGGTGTCTAAATAATGCACTCTCTCTTAGGGTACTGTTTCTCATGCCAATAATTATAACATTTGTTCTCAACGTTTATATGAGTTGTAAGCTGTCTTGAATTGCATCTGATAAATGCACATGCATTCTCTTTGTGAGATAGTTTATGATAAACATTTTTTTATCTTTAACTTTAATCTTCTTATTAGCTTGTTGATAGCCTACCTTTTTTAACCGTCCCTCTTGTGATTATATTCAGAAGTACACAGATTACACAATACGTTACCCTTTGGTGAATGCTATAAGTGTGAATCGGACTCACTCGTTCGGATAGATGTTGTTATCAGTTGTAGCCAGGATCTCGTGAAGTCTTTTTTTAATGGGAATTGTTGCATAATGGAAGAAACGGTGAAAACCTTCGAGAGTTTTGCGGTTGTACGGATACATCGTATGGACTGGTTTCCTTGCATTCACCTTGACTTAAACAAATAAACAAATCTAATCATTAACCGAAGGATTAAAGCTATGTGACAAATGAGAACGTTACCCAAATGAATGAAGCGTTCTTTTTAAACACCTTTAAAACGTTGAAACCAGTGTTATGTAGGCATGGTAAACAGTAAACCAACTGAGTACCTAACGGGAGCAGTTAACCGATTCGATTAGGCCTACATAAGAGTTTGAGGCTCGATGGCTAATTAAGACGTCCAGCAGTGCCAGTGCCTTGATAAAAAACAGAGTTGTTAATAAAAAAAAAATGTAGCACAGCGTTCATAGGCAAGAGCCAAAGATCCAATGGAGGGCTATTCCAAGCAGCCTGGCCCACAACCGAAAAAAGTACGGTACTGCATCGTAGAGATCCGAAAGGAATAAGAAGTCACTGCGAGGCAGAGCTGCAGCTTCCTGTCAGCATTTCTGTTGCCGGCAACAGGACAGCAGGGCGCCCTTGAGTAACTACATGTATGTGCAGTGCCACAAAGGTAGCGCCCAGACGAGGGAAGATATTTGAAATTAAATGCGCTGAAGATTGGTATTGAAGCAATGCTTCTAACAAATAATTTGTTACAGGCTCAAACACCAATTATTGGTGTTTGAGCCACATAAGCAGCAACTGGCTTTCTTCAAACGATTACAACATTTAATTTATTTATGTCTTGTTAATAATTATTGTGAACGTAATTTACGAGAATTAATCCCTCATTTTCAATAGACTGAGCACAATTGCTATGAGTTAAATGGTAGGTATGTCTTAGCCTCTTTCACTCTTTATTAAAGACATGAAGAGTTTGGCAAGCTGAATAGATAGAAGTCGGAAGGAATTTCCAGGCTAGCGAGGCAGGGAAGCGAACGACCAGATCGACCAATTTTGTCTAACCCATCATACTAAAAGTAAGTCTAAATTACTGATTGACCATACAAATTATTCGTACCTGGAAAAAGAATAACAGGAGGCGTTGACCAAACCAAAGGATTGCTCGCTTTATTTCTTCCGCCTGATTTAAATGGAATGTAAAAGATTTAGAAAACTTCTATACAGCCAGGTTGAAACAATTTTGAAAATAGAAATTCCTGTAATTAGGTATGCAGAAAGTAGAATAGGATGAAGAGGAAAGAGAGAATGATGAAGAAGAAAAGGAAGAGGAAGAAGAAGAAGAAGAAGAAGAAGAAGAAGAGGGAGAATAGGAAGCAGAAGAATGGGAAGAGGAGGAATTGGGAAAGGACGAATAGGAGCTGGTGGAATACTAACAAAACGAATTAGACGAGGGAAAGTAAGAGGAAGAAGAGGAAGAAGAGGAAGAAGAGGAAGAAGAGGAAGAAGAGGAAGAAGAGGAAGAAGAGGAAGAAGAGGAAGAAGAGGAAGAAGAGGAAGAAGAGGAAGAAGAGGAAGAAGAGGAAGCAGAAGAATGGGAAGAGGAGGAATTGGGAAAGGACGAATAGGAGCTGGTGGAATACTAACAAAACGAATTAGACGAGGGAAAGTAAGAGGAAGAAGAGGAAGAAGAGGAAGAAGAGGAAGAAGAGGAAGAAGAGGAAGAAGAGGAAGAAGAGGAAGAAGAGGAAGAAGAGGAAGAAGAGGAAGAAGAGGAAGAAGAGGAAGAAGAGGAAGAAGAGGAAGAAGAGGAAGCAGAAGAATGGGAAGAGGAGGAATTGGGAAAGGACGAATAGGAGCTGGTGGAATACTAACAAAACGAATTAGACGAGGGAAAGTAAGAGGAAGAAGAGGAAGAAGAGGAAGAAGAGGAAGAAGAGGAAGAAGAGGAAGAAGAGGAAGAAGAGGAAGAAGAGGAAGAAGAGGAAGAAGAGGAAGAAGAGGAAGAAGAGGAAGAAGAGGAAGAAGAGGAAGCAGAAGAATGGGAAGAGGAGGAATTGGGAGAGGACGAATAGGAGCTGGTGGAATACTAACAAAACGAATTAGACGAGGGAAAGTAAGAGGAAGAAGAGGAAGAAGAGGAAGAAGAGGAAGAAGAGGAAGAAGAGGAAGAAGAGGAAGAAGAGGAAGAAGAGGAAGAAGAGGAAGAAGAGGAAGAAGAGGAAGAAGAGGAAGAAGAGGAAGAAGAGGAAGCAGAAGAATGGGAAGAGGAGGAATTGGGAAAGGACGAATAGGAGCTGGTGGAATACTAACAAAACGAATTAGACGAGGGAAAGTAAGAGGAAGAAGAGGAAGAAGAGGAAGAAGAGGAAGAAGAGGAAGAAGAGGAAGAAGAGGAAGAAGAGGAAGAAGAGGAAGAAGAGGAAGAAGAGGAAGAAGAGGAAGCAGAAGAATGGGAAGAGGAGGAATTGGGAAAGGACGAATAGGAGCTGGTGGAATACTAACAAAACGAATTAGACGAGGGAAAGTAAGAGGAAGAAGAGGAAGAAGAGGAAGAAGAGGAAGCAGAAGAATGGGAAGAGGAGGAATTGGGAGAGGACGAATAGGAGCTGGTGGAATACTAACAAAACGAATTAGACGAGGGAAAGTAAGAGGAAGAAGAGGAAGAAGAGGAAGAAGAGGAAGAAGAGGAAGAAGAGGAAGAAGAGGAAGAAGAGGAAGAAGAGGAAGAAGAGGAAGAAGAGGAAGAAGAGGAAGAAGATGAAGAAGAGGAAGAAGAGGAAGAAGAGGAAGAAGAGGAAGAAGAGGAAGAAGAGGAAGAAGAGGAAGAAGAGGAAGAAGAGGAAGAAGAGGGAGAATAGGAAGCAGAAGAATGGGAAGAGGAGGAATTGGGAGAGGACGAATAGGAGCTGGTGGAATACTAACAAAACGAATTAGACGAGGGAAAGTAAGAGGAAGAAGAGGAAGAAGAGGAAGAAGAGGAAGAAGAGGAAGAAGAGGAAGAAGAGGAAGAAGAGGAAGAAGAGGAAGAAGAGGAAGAAGAGGAAGAAGAGGAAGCAGAAGAATGGGAAGAGGAGGAATTGGGAGAGGACGAATAGGAGCTGGTGGAATACTAACAAAACGAATTAGACGAGGGAAAGTAAGAGGAAGAAGAGGAAGAAGAGGAAGAAGAGGAAGAAGAGGAAGAAGAGGAAGAAGAGGAAGAAGAGGAAGAAGAGGAAGAAGAGGAAGAAGAGGAAGAAGAGGAAGAAGAGGAAGCAGAAGAATGGGAAGAGGAGGAATTGGGAGAGGACGAATAGGAGCTGGTGGAATACTAACAAAACGAATTAGACGAGGGAAAGTAAGAGGAAGAAGAGGAAGAAGAGGAAGAAGAGGAAGAAGAGGAAGAAGAGGAAGAAGAGGAAGAAGAGGAAGAAGAGGAAGAAGAGGAAGAAGAGGAAGAAGAGGAAGCAGAAGAATGGGAAGAGGAGGAATTGGGAGAGGACGAATAGGAGCTGGTGGAATACTAACAAAACGAATTAGACGAGGGAAAGTAAGAGGAAGAAGAGGAAGAAGAGGAAGAAGAGGAAGAAGAGGAAGAAGAGGAAGAAGAGGAAGAAGAGGAAGAAGAGGAAGAAGAGGAAGAAGAGGAAGAAGAGGAAGAAGAGGAAGAAGAGGAAGAAGAGGAAGAAGAGGAAGAAGAGGAAGAAGAGGAAGAAGAGGAAGCAGAAGAATGGGAAGAGGAGGAATTGGGAGAGGACGAATAGGAGCTGGTGGAATACTAACAAAACGAATTAGACGAGGGAAAGTAAGAGGAAGAAGAGGAAGACGAGGGAAAGTAAGAGGAAGAAGAGGAAGAAGAGGAAGAAGAGGAAGAAGAGGAAGAAGAGGAAGAAGAGGAAGAAGAGGAAGAAGAGGAAGAAGAGGAAGAAGAGCAAGAAGAGCAAGAAGAGCAAGAAGAGGAAGAAGAGCAAGAAGAGCAAGAAGAGCAAGAAGAGGAAGAAGAGGAAGGGAAGGATCGGAAAGAGGATAGGGAGGGAAAATATGAGGATGACACCACCAGTTCTCACACACACATAATTAACATATAATATATATATAATATTTTATATATATATATAGATTACATTGTGATAGAGAGAGACGCAGACATACATATACAGATGGACAAATTGACAGACAGACAGAGACAGACAGAGACAGACAGAGACAGACAGAGACAGACAGAGACAGACAGAGACAGACAGAGACAGACAGAGACAGACAGAGACAGACAGAGACAGACAGAGACAGACAGAGACAGACAGAGACAGACAGAGACAGACAGAGACAGACAGAGACAGACAGAGACAGACAGAGACAGACAGAGACAGACAGAGACAGACAGAGACAGACAGAGATAGACAGAGACAGACAGAGACAGACAGAGATAGACAGAGATAGACAGAGACAGCGAGAGATATGAGTTCTCACCTGGGTTCTTCGTGACCTCTTTTTCACAAACGAACCCATAAGGCTGTTCGGCAGACCTCTCTTCTTCCCATTGTTCAGCAACAATACGCCATCGTCCTCGGCAACTCAATGCATGTAGGTCATTGTTTGACCTATCCGCGGCCTCTGAGCCTGACCCAGATTTATCTGAAATCATAGTAACCGATTTCAGGCCAATCACACAGGACAGCTTATTCGAGGCGAAAGTATTGCGGTGCTCTACTGCCAATGGAGATCTGTGGCATATTGGGTGACTGAACAGTAATGGATAACACACTGGGGCGCTGCGCTGGGGAACCGTGTTCGATACCCGTATCCCGGTAAGGTTAACTAGTCTTTAGGCAGCAGCGTGGGTAAAATAAAATATGTGACGTAATGGGAACCTTGCATAGTCGCCCATAGTGAAATTAGACTCCTGCGACGACGTGTCATCATTCGTTCATAATGTAGGCACACTTTTATTCATTCTTCGGTCTGAAATCAAACGGAATAAGAAAAATATAGAATATAGTAGGTTCCTAAACTATAATCTGAGTCAGTACAAGTTGCTCGAAGATTTATGTGAATCTACGCGACATCTGCACATTTTCACTGCAAACTAGAAGGGGCAATTAATATGCATGTGTGTATTGTGTGTAAATATACATGTATGTAAATATACATGTATCTTAATATACATGTATCTTAATGTACATGTATCTTAGTATTGAGGCTTAGACGAGCTTATGGTTCAGCGTGTTTGCTTGGCTATTAGGCAGTGCCATGTTCTTTCGGTCGTGGGCCCTTCTATCTGATGGACCGCTAACCAGGGGCCCCTATGTAGAATTTTTAAACTGGTAATGGGTACCAATATTAATGACATTCATATATCAGGTAAGTAAAAATTGATGGAAGTTAATCTTAGCTAATGCCTAGCTATTGTCGCTATGCCTCGTCTTTGGGTAGTTGCAGTTTAACGACACTATGTGATAACAAAGATCATTAGCGTCGCCCTCCTCCTTTATCCAGGCTTGGGACTGGCACTGGTTGAGTACTACCAGTGGCGGAGTTGCCTCGTCTTTATTCAACGATTTTACTCTTATGGGCGACAATCAACATTAAAAGAGGTGTGTAATTATTTTAAGCATTTCGCACTGTTCGTAATGTTTAGCAGCTAGTTCCTTATGTTATTATTATACCAGAGTTTAACGACATCCTATAGCATCACAGGTTGTTGATGTCTTCAAAGTTATTTGCGCATTAATGTCATATATAGTTTCCATCCGATTTCTTTCTTTTGTCTTTCTTTCGTTTGTCTTTCATTCTTTTGTCTTTCTTTCTTTTGTCTTTCTATCTCTTGTCTTTCTTTCTTTTGTCTTTCTTTCTTTTGTCTTTCTTTCTTTTACCTTTCTTTCTTTTGTCTTTCCTTCGTCTGTCTGGTTATTGATTCTGTTTCTGACACTTGTTCATACGTTAATACTCAACAGATGGGTCTTATATGCTTTTCATAACATATATAACATTATTTAATTTATATTTAAATACATGTACATATATATATATATGCATAATTAGTCAGCTGGTTAGTTAGTTGGCCATATGTTTTCTTTTCTTGTTTAGGCTCTTTTTGACCGTATCGGTTCTTTTCTTGTTTCATTTTTTCTTTAACCATTAATGTTTTTCTCTATCTTATTTAAAGTGTTTACAAAGCAACAAAGCAATTTCAAAACATTAACCTCAAACTATCTGTACCATACTTACAAGCATAAATTCCATATTCATAGGCCATCATTTATAATACATGCAATATTCAATAATGTATAACAACATGAGCAAAGTATTGATAATTAATCAATACATTTATTAATATTACAAAAACAAAACAAACTAAAAAAACAAATTACATGCTGTAATCAAATACTGGTGTCCAAAAATAGTTAATGATATGGCTTTTCCCATATCCATTATCCAACTGCACTAACCGCATTTAGTGGTTTAGTCAATAATGTTGTAACGATGCATATACACAGTTCAACTTATTCTGCCTTGGTTTGGCCATTACGCCTCTTCATATATATATTCATGAGTTCAATTTAGTATTAATTAATCAATAACTACTGCAAACTTTCATCTTCAATTATATTGCAAAAACAGTCAAAATCAGCAAAATATTTAAATAGAATTCTAAGATATAGATTGATTATGAACTAATCTAACTTATGACTACCTAGCCAGCCTAGATTAGCTAATAGCGCTTCTTAGGTCAGATATCTACCTCCCACGGGAATGGAGCAGATCTGCAGTGGATTTCTGTAGTGTTCATTTGGATTCTTTCTTTGTATAAATTCTGTCGATTGCTTCTTCTAGGATGATTGTTGCCTCTAGCCTCTAGCCTCTTCACCTCAAATGCTTCTGTGCCGTCCTCCACTCACACTCTTCACGTCCGAATGATGAATCGGACTTAATGTGATACTTGCGTAGCCTCGATTCCGTTGACAAGTATGTCAGAAGAGACACACTATAGATGCTGATATTAATCTCTCAGTCCATCTATATTAACGTGAAAAGAGTTTCTGCATTCCACCGCTCATGACCGATAGTTCGAGAACGAAAATAACTCCTGATTACACACGGAGAATACATCCATCATTACTCGACGATCACAGAACTGTTCGCCACTACACCATTCGCACCCCTCAGCAGTTCTAGACGAACCAGGGTCAAATAACTGTCCGAACTCCTAAAACTTCTTTGAGAGTTCGCAACTTGAGAATTACGTGTTGACTTTTTCTCAGCACCAGCAATACTGAACATTTTATTGCCATCTCACGCAGCCCGGATGACGCATTTCCGCCGTACAGTCCCCAGCAGACGACTGATGGCCAGTATCAGACCTTCTAACATTGCCTCCTGAATGTCAAATCGCCAACGACCAGTTCTCCCCAACAACACTGTTACTAAGGACTCTAATTTAATCTTATAGCGCCTTTACATTATATTTATAGGCTGGCATTAATTAACTCTGAATTAATTCAAACTAATTAACATTGACTGCATATTATAATGTTAATAATACATAAGAAATGTGGGTTTTAATACGAACATCGCTACGAATGTAGTAACACATAATTCAGCTGCTTGGTTTTAGCTCTTAAATACAGCATGGGTTGACAACGTTTTCATGGTGTCTAAAGGAAGACATCTATTCAATCGAATAGACTGATCCACAGTTTAACGACATCTCGCGGCAACATTGGCCCACGATGAGAATTATTTTGTTCAGTTATCACTGTTCGATAACTGAGTGTTGCTCATTACTTTCCTTAACAATCTCTCCTTTGAGAATTGCATTATGATATCCGTCGTTTAATTTCCATGTGGCATTTGGCACCTGTCGTAATAATACTCCCCAGGTAGCAAAATCCTTTACTTTCCTTCAATGTGTATTCTGACTGTAATTATCTTCCTCAACTTTACTAATCTTCCACGCGTTTGTCTTTTAGATGTTTATTTTTGCATTAGGCCTACGTGTATTATTGGACCAAATGGCCAAGCTTGCGTAAGCCTAAGTGCACTGTGGTTATCTGACTAAATGCAGCTGTCAATGCTTGCTATCTTTTATTGAGACTATACTACTTTCAGTCAAGCTAACGTTGTTTTAGTTTCCAACGCTTGGTGTCGTTACCATTAACACTAACATTAACGTTAACGCCGTTACTACATGCATCAGACAATTGCCATCTATATACTCTCAGTACACTTGGCAATGATCAGATTTACTAAGCACCCTTTTCTTCGAAGTTATCCAAATTAGATCAAAGTCAAGTATGGTAGAGTCGAATGAAACAATTGAAAGGTGTCTAAGGGGACTTCAAACAGCGCTTACGTTGCAAAGTCAGTTTTGCTATTCATAAAGATGTCAGTAGCCTATGTTAACTAAATTTTGTTGATGCCAGAATACATTAATGCGCTCTTCTATTTGTTGTCTAGGTACAAAATTGAATGATTTAGGAAGTATTATTTTGAACAGCAGCGAAAAATTATATTGCATTGCTTATTGCATTTCACTGTATTTGAGCACTTGTGAGGGACCACTACTAGGTGAGGAGGTCAGAGGCGCTGCCACTAAGGAAGGCCATAGAGAGTACGCAGATTACGTGAATAGCGAAAGAAGAAGAGAGATTGAATTATTGAGCGAACAGAAGGTGTGAGCTTATACCAGAAAGAGCGATCAATCGAGTCATAAGATCGCAGACTGAACCAAGCTGTTCTAGTTTATTCTAGGGAATAGTATACTATTCTAGAACAGTATACTATTCCCATAGACTAGAACATTTTCAGAACATTTTCAGAATTAGGCCTAATAAACTCACTTATTGAGCGACTGTTTGACACCTCTTTAATAATTGTTATGAACTTGTAAGTCGCTGCGTTTTTGATAGCGACATTTTATTTTTCTGATTAAACGTAGATGCAAACATAGTTCGAGGAACCAAAAGGTCGAGTCTATTGAACGAGCGAACTGGACAGAGGGAGGAAACTGAATGAGAACGAAGCATTAGATGATCAACCAGATATTCTGCTTACTTGAAGGTAAGAATGGGGATCATGAATTATTTGCTAGCATGAAGAGGGAAGGGAGACAGTGAAGTTCATTAAGCATAAAGGTAGAGATGATTAACGAGTTAGACTAGGGCCTGGCAACGTGAAAGTACAAACAGTGACGTAGTCAATTTCTTAGATGATTCGCGTCGCCTTAGACGTTCTTCCTATTATAAATTATACACCTTTAAATCGTTTTTTACACAATAATATGCAACAGGATTAAAATCTATCTGAATCACCCTTCATAGTCTTCCTACAGACCTAGAAATCTAACAATCACTGCAGTTACCCCTTCACTTGCCTTAAAGGCTGAAACGACTATAACTACCGAGCTTCTAAGTGGCGCGTTCGATTTTCTGAGTTTACCATTACGAATACAATTATAGTTATGGGAGCCATTGTCACAGAAGTAGAAAATCTGATTATACATGTGGGGACAATGTACGCTGCAACAAAGCAGCCGATTGGTTAGGGCGCTCGCCTTGTCGCTTGGGGGATATTATGTTCGATGCGTCTCCCTTGAGGCGATTACTGGGTATACATGCTGCGCAAGTCCACGCCACGATCTGTCTGCTGAATTCCGTAGGTCTACTCTTTCTGTTCTTCTGTCATCCAACTTCATATGCCTCAGGCTCCTCCATCCATCAACCGTCTGGCTTTCCCTTCTAAACTCATGTCTCACCTTTCCAAAACTCTCACCCGTATACATGTACACCTGGTCGTCCATCCTCAAATTCTCTACCAAAACGACATCCTCCTTAACAGCTACTTTCCAAGCCTCGGCTGACTCGCTGAAAACCGGACTCTACCTCCCACGGACTACCCTTTGAACGACTCCTCCGCTTCGACGCAGCGTTCGTGAATAAGCTGATGCCCTGTGCTTGGCTATCGAGTGGCGCTGTAGAAGTTTGGAGATTACGGTCTTTTAGAACTGGTCAACGTATTCAATGTTTTGTGTGAATGGTCGTGTCTGCATGGTATCAGACACAGTTGTATTGATTTGTGGTATTCAGTATTGAATCGCTACTTACTCTGCAGTTGTACATCCGGGTCTTCTTCCCATGATGTGTAACCCAATGTGGTTCCATCGACCCATCGTGGCCCACCCGATTCGTTCACGCGGATCGTTAATCCAATCCACAGACAACGTGTTAAGAATACCGGATCCAAAGACTGAAATCATCAACAGAACACTGATCTCGTATCACTCCATCAACCATAGACGGACATCACGTGACCAATTGCCCACTGTGCAACGGCGCTATATAAGTTACCGATTGATTCTGTGTCCGACTTGTCAACAATGAACCTCGGAGAAATAGCATGAATCCGTATAATGTCAAACCCCATGTAGACTGTAGCATATGTTAAGATTGCAACCTCTGTTACTGTTCAGCAAATGGGACATAGTAATGTTGCCGCTGTGCACTGAACATCTATTCGATCAGGTAACGTAGCTGTGGCGTTCTGTCAAATACAGAGTGTGGGGGTCAGATGAAACAGGAGAGGTAACCACTCCCGTATTACCACCTATGCAATACCTTAGCATAGCTTACTTTCCCTACCAATTACAATCAATTCCTTGCATTTGTTTACCTACCCCAACGTGTACCTTTCAAACTGACCTCACGATACGAACCAGGTACAACAGACTTTCATATCCTTACAATAGTTCAATTAATTAATCAATCAATCAATCAACCAGCCTCTCGTTAATTCGATCACTCAATCAATACTGCACACACTAGTTCGTTCACTCCTTCTTTCACTCATTCTTTCACTCACTTGGAGGAGATTGAAGACGAGATTGTTTTCGACGACGCTGTTAACAGACAGAAGAGATGCTCCGTGACTGAGACAAGTCCTCTGCGCTGCGCCCCATGATCGACTTCTGTCTTCGCTTGCATAGACGAACAGCCGATAGCAGCGAAGACCAGCGTAGCGCCAACCATCCGCCAAGGAACAGGCTGTCAAGACAAAACATTTTACGCACGCATTGCGTGACTTAGTATAGCGCTATTTCTGTTAACTGACGAATAACTGATTTTACATGAATTCATTCATTCATTTATTCATTCACTCATGCATTCGATCATTCACATTGCAATTCGTTCGCTCAGTTACTTGCTTATTCTCTAATTCGTGAAGTCGTCTTGTTGGTGGTAATTGCAGTTTAGCAGCACAGTGTGATAACAAGGATCATTAGCACTCCTACTTTATCCAGGCGTGGGACTGGCACTGCCAAAGTGTATGCAGTTGCGAAAATTTTGAGTGCATGTTGTGCCAGGGTTTCCTGTCTAGCTTCGTTTGATAACGTTTGAAATTTGCTAGGCATATTACAGCACTTACAGCTAACAGTTGCGATTGGGAGTATAACGACTGAACATCCAGAGCAACCGATAACCGTCTCTCATGCCTATATAGCTTGGGTTGACAACATTCGAAAGGTGTCTAACGAGACCTGTCGCATGCAAATAGTAGTTGTAGGTTCAGTTTAACGACACTGTGTGATAATAAGCATCATCAGCGTCGCTCTCCGCCTTTACCCATTCTTAGGACCGGCACTGCTAGACTGAATGCAGTAACGGACTTAAAAATTACTTCATATACATGTAAAAATCTGTAAGTGATTTATTAATATGCCAAGCAAATTTCTGTCGACGGCAACGGCCTCTGTTGTCGTATGCTGTCGTTAAACCTTGGATCCAATTGTAACATTTATCCACGGTTGACAACGTCTTGAAGGTGTCAAAACTATCGACAGAAATTGTAGGAGTAACTCCTCCGCTGCCTGCAGTCCAGAAATGCCAGTCCCAAGCCTGGATAAAAGAGGAGGGCGAGGCTAATGGTCTTTGTTACCACCTAGTGTCGTTAAACAGCAACAAAACCTGACCTGTAGGAGCAGTAGCAGCCTATGGGAACTCTAATTGCCAGTTGGGGAATGGAGGACACTCTGGTACAGAGAGCCAGCAAGTAAGCCAGAGGCAAAGCCAACAGGACAGTTTCGCGTCATAGTAAGAACTTTATAGTGTACGCGTTCAGGTGCAGGAAGCCAACGATGAGAGAAAATTTAGGGATGCCACCAATTAGTCAGGCGGCAGCATTAAGAATCGACTGAAGCTTAGATATGTTAGACGAGGAAAGACCAATATAGGCAATGTTCCCAAAGTCCACTCTGGAACAGATCAAGGTGTGCACTAATGTCGTCACCGCATGCAGTGAAAGCGACTGGCGAATATAGAGCAAAGTTGACGCAAATGGTAGAAGGAAGAGCGAGATATAGCCTTGACATGGTCATAGAGGGAAAGCGTGGAGTCAAGTAGGAGACCGTGGAGGAGAAAGAAAGAGGAAGGAGGTCTGGCGAAGGACCTAAGGTCAATTCTACCAAGCTGGATGCCCCCACAAATTCAAATGAATTGGGTCATACCAGGATTAAGGCATAAGCGGTTAAAAGATACCCAAAAGTCAAGAACAGAGGAGGCATGCGCTCAGCCATCAACTGGACAAAGGAAGAAGGACCGTGCAGGAAAGCCTGTGTTATCAGCGTGCCGGTGAGAAGAGGCACGTAGAGGATTAAGGATGATCCGCAGCACAGAGATGTATAAGATAAATGGAAGTGGGGCCAATGCCGATCCCTGGGAAGGCCAAAGTGATAACTAAGATCACTGGCATCACGATCCTCCTTTATTCAGGTTTGGGACTGACACTATCACCCGTGTGCCTGTACGAGTTAGGCTAAGAAGCATTCGGTTACCGCCCATTATACCTATATAGCCTTGGCTGTAGACATTCGAGAGGTGTCTAACGAGAGCTGATCTATGCAAATGGTGACTGTTTCTTGTATTTCATATACTGCACCGGATGAAAGTGTTTTTTGAATGCTCATTTTCACTCAGCGTAATGGTTCGACAATTCTCTCTTATTGGCTGAGAAGACAACATTTTGAAGGTGTCTAAAGAGAGCGCTGAAACCAATTAATACTCCGCGCAACATGCATTCGCGAGCCTATCATAGATAACTAAATGATTTTTGTTGTCACACCGTTTCGTTAAATTGCAACTACCACCACTTACATGTAAATCTCGATGACTTTTAACATTATTTTCAGGAAATCGTCTATAGGTTATGTGATTTGATTCATCAACAAATGTCACAATGACACAATGGTTTCTCTATTGTCTTTCTCTAACCTGAATTTGTTCTTGTTGTTGATGTCCACCTGGCATTGTTGACTATCATCAGTTGCAGCAGTAGCACAGGTAAACAGCCAATCATCTTCAATCAACAGGTAGTCAGAATGACAATTCTCTTTTTTCTTATCGTATTTTGCTCTACAAAGACTGCTCTAACTCTTCTGGTTTCATTTGCTTCTATTGCCTGCTTTTTCCGCTAATTAAACAACTCGATTATACTGAACTCGATATTTTGCAAAAGTAATTAGATCGGCATCAAAATCAGTTGTAAATATCTTAAATCTATTTTAAGAATTCAAATTCTTAAATCGATTCAATTCAATATCGTCAATCCATTTCATTAACTCGATTTCACAAATTCGGTTTACGACCTTTTCCTACGGCGCAATCGAGATCTGTTCCTCGATGTGACATCAACTCTAACAGAAGATCATGAACACACAGACGCTGACTTTATATCGAACAGTTCAAGCAACACCCAGACTGCTGCGTCGAACTAACGATCGTCTATACTAGCAATATATATATATATAAAATATATATATATATATTATATATATATATTGCTTGTATAGACGATCTATATATATATATATAAATATATATTCGGTTTACGACCTTATATATATATACATATATATATATATAATATATATATATATATATATGTATGTCATTTGCGTATACACATATAATGCCATTTGTTACATATTTAAAATGCATGTGTATTTATATACGCATATCAGCGTATCAGGAAATAGTCAAATACGACGATAATCATGAAAATGATGATGATAACGATGATGATGACGACGACGACGATGATAGTAATAATTTCAAAAGCACCAATTAGAGGTTCGAATACTAACATTTTATATGCATTACGCACAGAAGCTATGTATTACAGCAGGCCTGTGAAATATTTTACATCATTTATTGAAGCATTTGTAGAGCGCCTCCAGTAACGTAAATCGTTCAAAAACGCTACCAGTGCTCAACTCCCAGCGAAAGGAAAAACGGTTTGAGAAAAAGCGAAGGAGGATAAGAGTTTGCCACATGGAATAATGGAGTGAGCAGATGGAGAAAGCGCATTCCACAGAGAGGGACCAATTGAGGCAAAAGATCGAGACTGAGCCATAGCTGTTATAGTTCTAACTCAAATCGAACGAATTGGACAGTTGGGAGGATCATCGCTGAGACCGAAGTCAAACATATGTTTCGGGGCAAGACCCCTTTGAGCCTTTGAAGATTTGAGAGAGGGACCAATTAAAGCAAAGAATCGAGACCGAGCCATGGCAGAAACACATCTAACTTTCTGTTCAACATAATTATAATGATTTAGATATCGTTTGCATGTAGACAAGTAACTCGTACTCGTTCAATGATGACCGCATGCTGTCACTGTCTAAACAACCGAGATTGATGTACGAGTAGCAGGAGCCGTTAATGGTCAGCTGGGCCTCTGCGGATGGTGCGAAGGGAAGGGGGTTGAGTTGCCGGAGGGATGGGGAGACAGTACTAAGGGAAAGAAAGGTCTCCCATTGAGGGACGAGGTCGTTAAAAAGTCAGTGACTGCTCGATATGTCGTGTCGCTGCCTGCGCCTCGGGGGAATGGACGAATGAGTTTTCATGGGAAGAGTTGCTTACTGTGGCATAGGAACAGACAGAGTCCGATGCACTAGCAATTCAGTGTCACATTCGTCTTGGAACGCGTTGAGTACGGGCTCGCTCGAATCGCCATCCCTGGCAAGTTTGATATGTGGGAAATTGAAACAAAAATCATCACATTGATGGCAAGTCACTATATAACACCAGCTATTAGTGGCATCAATGGTCGTTCATTATACTCAGTTATTGACTTAGTCATTGTGTTACACATTTGACCGCGAATATGCAGCGAATTCTGTGCTTTTGGCCGCGAATTGGTCGCTAGTTTTTCAATTTTCGACTGCGAATAATTTACAGCCCTAGTTATAGTTTTACACCAATACTTTGATACTTGTGCTTCAACAACTATTATTCATGCTTTCGTCCCTATAATTTAGTCTAGTCGTCTTGACTACTGCTCCACTAGTCCACTATAGAACTATATAATGAGGGCATTTCAAGAGGCAGGATCGGGCAACTGGAGTGGGTCCACAGGTCGGCGGCACGCCGGATAGGAGGCATTTCTAGGGCAGGTCATATTTCTACCTATAAGCGTGATATGTTGCACTGGCTTCCCATTCCGCAGCGCATTGGTATGGCGCTGTCTCGTTGGGGCTGCACCTGCTTACCTTCAGGAGATATGCTGCCCGACTGTTGCCAGTGCTCTCAGCTTTCCATTCTCATGCGCTGCTATTCTGCAGCATCGTGCCTTTTCTGCTGTGGGCCATACTATTTGGAATGGGCTTCCTCTGAACCTCCGGCTTTTAATTAGGATCTCCTCATCTTCTTTCTACTCTACTCTTAAAACTGTCCACTTTGACCGTGGTTGGACTGGGAGAGCCTCTGAGTAGATTTTTTGAAGAGGCTCTATATCAAGCTTCATTGATTGAGTGATTGATTGACCAATGATCCTGCCGAGTAGCCAATCAGCAGGCAGATGCCGCATTAAGATTGTGAGCTTTCTACTGACTGACTGAGTAACTCACGATTAGCACTCTGAACTATTGAAAAGAAAAGCGAAGGAAGGAAGGAATGCATTCCGAAAGAAAAGAAGGAACGAAGGAAGGAATCAAAGAATTGATTCAAAGGAACACATGAAAGAGCAAAGGACGAAATGAAAGAATAAAGACAAGATTGAAGTAATGATAAAGTAAGCAATGAAGGAAATAATGAAGGAAAGAAGAAATTTATGAAGAAAGGAAGGATGGACGGAATGATGGAAGAAACGAATGTGTGAAATACTGAGTCGGCAGACAAATAAAAATGGTTCAAACACAACTCGATGCTCTTGCAAGTTTTTAATACTGGAAACGTCTTTTTAACAGCACAGAAGACAAATCTTTACCCGTTCTATGGCATGAACTCAGTTACATCTTTAGTGTTAATCGTCTTTAGCAATCCTTTTTACAATGACGTTCATTAAAATTTACATCGCGTCTCTGAACGTATTAATGTAAACCGTCCATAGCAATCTTCTATGTGCGATTTCAATAAAATGTCTCGGCCGCTAAGTCAATGACTTAAACCATTTCGAGAATACGATAGAACAGCCGAGGGAGTGTTGTCATTCACGGTAGCGATCTGTTAAAGATCGGACGAAAGCAAATTCTGATTGGATGTATGGAATATGAACAGCGACCTATATGCATACACTGACCTATATATACACACACACTTACCTATATACATAAATTACATACAATGATGTATCAAATGAAAGTCAATTTCTATGACGGCGAGTGACGTAAAACGCGTCATCATAACGTGGATCACTGGTAAAAGAATGAGAGCCGTCGGATATATAAAGAAAAGAAAATGCAAATATGAATAAGAAATGTTCAAATATCTTCATTTGAAAATAAAATCATCAATGTAGGCTTCAGTATAGAGTCTTTTGAAAACAATGAAGATGCTGGTTAGTACCCTCTAATTTCCCTATTTATCTATTTTAAAATTGTTTCCATGTTACCTACATCTTACCGATCCATGCTGGATCTTGTAAGTTTATTACGAAATAAAAAAGGAATAATCAATAACACGATAATTATTACATTGAATGGAAGATGCAACAGTACAATCAATGATTAACTTAAGTGCTTCGGGAAGATTGATACAGCACTCAATGAGCACTATCATTCACGACCAAACCCCGGCAAAAGGGAACATTATATCCAAGCTGATTTGATTTGGGGTTTTTACCTCAGAGAGGTTCACAATGGGTTAAACGGGCGCCAATAGACGCTTCGGGGCTCAAGTAACTTGATTAATTAGTTAATTTAGAAAAGAGGTAACCTGTAGTTCGGTAGATGTCGTCGTCCATGAACCTCAGTCCTTATCGAAAGACCTCATAGACATTGCCGTCCTAATTGCATTGACACAAGATTATTCATTTTGCGCCAATTTTCGCACTCTAAATGTGCCAGTCCCGAGCCTGGAAAAATAGGAGGGCGACACTAATATTCAGTGTTATTACGCAGTGTCGTTAAACTGAAACTGCTATAGTCATACGCACTTCCCAGCCTTCCCTGCTCCTGGAGAACACTCACCGATACGTTCAGTAGAACAGAGACCGATAGAGACTAGCACCAGGACGCACAGGCGCAAACACTCCACTATTCGCTTGAATCACCGAGCCGTCAGGCTTTCGATCGACGATGACGTCATATAGAATGACGTCACGGACAATGGCGCAAAAGACGTCACCGACGGTGATGTCACAGACAATGACATAAACGCTAGAAGTCGGCGTCGCATGCGGCGACGTAAGAAACTAACGAGGTCACCGGAAACGACGATGACGTCATAAACCGCGACATCAGAGAACGATGACGTTATCAACAGAAACACCAACTTCATCGTCAGTAGTCACCGAACTGGCACGTGACGTGTTTGTGATCGTGGCGGGAAGACAAAGGCGCGGAGGGTCGTGCGGCGGTTGCCCCTCCTGCGAACGGGGCGAGGGCTGAGGAGTCGCCCCCCGACCGGTGACAGGTCTTGAAGATGACCCTAACGATATGCTCCTGCTCCTGGTGCTGGTGGCTTCCCTCGCCAGGGTCAGGTGTCTGAGCTGGACTCGTCGTAGTGTCGTCGAGGGTAGGGGTGGCGTGGGGCCCCAGGAACGTATACCGGTTGCGGTCGAGGCAGCCACCGCCGCCCTTCTCGGCCCCGGCGGATCCACCGAAGCTCGCCAAGGCCTTCTGCGCCCGGAACGGGGCCGTCTTGAAGCCCCGCCCCGCCTGAAGGGTTGACGATGACCGCTTCAGGCGCATCAGGTAGAGGGTCATTGTGACGCAGGTTATGACGACGACGATGACGACGACGATGGTTACGACGATAGGGAAGAGGGGAGAGAAGGACGGTGACGTCATGTCCGCTTCTAAGAGGTCGATGGTCAGACCTGCGAAAGAAACAAACGACTGTTTTATGGTCTATATCCAGAAAGCAATGCTCAGCAAATTATCATGTTTTTAAAATAATCCTACTTTGGAAAATTCTCGTATTTTAGAAATTTCTCGTTTTCAGAAAATTCTTATCTTTAAGAATATTCTAACATTTCGAGAGACTCCTGTTCAAAAAAATCTCATATTTCAGAAAACTTGCACACTCCCTCTCCAGTTCTGTCTGTTCTCTGTAGCCTTCATCATCTGTGTTGTTAAAAGTTCTGTCCATTTTCTGATATTATCCCGCTGGTTTATTCTTGGTGTTCCCCTTCCTCTAGCGACCTCTATTGATCCTTGTATTATCTCTTTCTCTATGCCTACCTCTTCTTGCCTCATAACATGTCCAAAATACTTCATTTTCGATTCTTTTACAGCACCTAAGAACTTTTGCTTTCCGCACCTGCAGCGTCCAACACGTATTCATTTGTTTTCATGTCTTTCCAAGTCTAAAATACTTAATTTCTAAGGCATCTATTTTTGGTGTTTCATCTTTTCTTAACGTCCTACTTTCCGCTGCGTACAAGGCCACTAGCAACACAATGGTCCTAGCAATCGGAGTTTTGTTGTTAACTGCATTCCATAATTTTGCCAAGTGTCCTGTTAATTGCTCTGCCGTATGCTTTTGCGAGGCGTGATCTCATCGCTATTCCATTCCATTAAGTCACTGCTCGCAGACACTGTATATTTATATTTGTTATTTTATTTGAATCGCTGGTCATTATAGGGTTGGAATTGCTAAAAAGGGCAAGGAATTGAATGGTCAACTATAGTTAATAATAATAACGGCGGCGTTATTGCACATAATAACTAACACTAGGCGTTCATTAAGAGCCACAAATTATATCGTGGCCATCGATCGAAGGCTTTGATCTACTATGGATTGATTTATTGATTGGATGATTGAATGGTTTGTTGGTAGGTTGGTTAAGTGATTATTGATTAGTCTGTTTTTTCAACGTTTTTTGACGATTTTGCACTTAAGGTGGAAGTTACAGTGTAACAACACTTTGTGGTAACAAAGACCATCAGCGTCGTCCTCCTCCTGTATCCAGGCTTGGGACTGGCGCTGGCAGAGTACAACCAGAGGGGGTTTAAGTGGCGCCCAATACTGGACTCGAACCCATGACCATCTGATATAAGTTCTAACGATATTGCACTGGTGGATCCAGGGTTTAACGACCGCTTATAACAACAGAGGCCGTTGCCGTCGAAACAAATTTGCTTGGCATATTGCACTCTGCTGCTCATGTCTTTATATAGCACTAATCGACACCATTTGAAAGGTGTCTAAGGCGATCTCTCTATGCAATTGTATACAGCTCCTCACTGAGTTGGGGTGAGACCTTACTGGGTCGAACGGTGAGCTGTGCACTGCGAAAGGCGAATCCGTGTAGGTTGGTGGCAGCGCATATGTAGAGTCCGGAGTCCGGATCAGTGACGGAGTGAATGACCATTTTGCTGAGATATGTTCCGTCCTTCTGGGCGAGTACGACCCCCCTCTGAAGGGCGATAAACTTCTGACCGTGGACGGAGATCGTCGTGTTACGGTACCTCTGATCGTGTGGGTAATCGACCCTCTTCAACCACTGGAAGGGAGAAAATCAATAAAAAAAACCGGATCGATATTGCAGTTACTCGATGCATTTTTCAGTGAATCAGCTTTATACACTGGCATTTAAAAATCTATCTTCACTATCATCCATCTAAGTTATATGGACATCCCAAATATAGGCTAAGGTTGGCGCAGCGGTATGCTCTGTACCTTGCCACCGAAGGGTCGCAGGTTCGAACCCAGGTCAAGTCAAGAAGGCAACGGGAAACCGCCTCACCCATCTCATCCCCAGGTGGCATAAAGCCAATGGACCTGCCTTCGGTGGCATAAAGGCTTGGGGCGGAGAGCTCATCGTCATCATCGAGTTAAAATATAGAGTAATCTTACGCATTTAATATTCAAGTTAATGATTTTAGACGCATTTGAAGCACTAATGCACTCGTTCACGTCGCCAAAAAGCGGAATTCGAAAGGATTGGACAACCCGAATATCTAACAAGAACACTCGAATATTCCAGTGCGCCGATATAATTCAACGTCCGAAATATCTTTATAAATAGCAAACTTTTATAATATCCATTCCGAATAACTACTTAGAATAAGATCAGTTCCTTAATTAAGAGATCCTTGAATGTGGCAGCCATTGGCACGGAGCTGCTAGCTGATTATTTCTAAGCCTCTGGATATGAGAGCGGGTGGACAGTCCGGTCATCTTCCTTGCCCTCTCATCTTCCCATTGTGAGTGTATTGTGAGTGTACTCGTTATAGCTTACCTGAATGTGTGGCAGAATGTTACTCTTCATGTGACATTGAAAGCTTACGGACGCACCAACCAACGCAGTCACGTTCTCCAAATATGGAGCAACGAACTCAGGAGTATCGGAAAAACGAGCTAATAAAACAACACGGAACATTCAAATTGAACCAGTAACAACGAAAGTAACAACTACCACTATATATCACTACTATGGTCTACTTCAAACGCCACTCCTCCTACTACAACAACTGCAACCAATACTTTCACAAGTACCACTTATACTACAACAAACAACAGTAGGTATTAGAACATACGAATTTGACATAATCACTCACAATACTCTCCTCATAAATCAACTAAGCTCTTATGCTTGTAAATAGATGCTTGTGAAAATGGTGACCTCTGTAATCTGAGAGTTAACTTTCCATTTGTGGTCTTATTTATTTAACTTAACCGTTGTTACCATCACTTTTATTGTTTTTGCCTTTGCTAAATTCACTCGATTTACCCTTCTTACCGACACCTTAGATACCGCAACCTTTGTTACCGCTACCTTTGTAATTATTAGCATCCTGACCGTTTCCTTACTTAACGACCTTCGCATTTTTTGCCTTTGCCATCGTGATCTCCACCTTTGGTGTCTGTGCAGTTGTTACTTTCAAATTTTTTACATATACCTGCATAACCTTTACCTTTCTTGCTATTACCTAGACTTCCTTTGCATTAATTGTGTGACCTTTACCTATATTATTACCGAAATTTGATACCGCCCTTCTTCCAACATCTTTTGCTCAGAAGTGCCTCGACGGCACAATTGCAGTTGTACTGCAGAGCAATGGTGCGCGAAGGACTTGCTCAAGGTCCCTACACAGTGACTGAAGCCTCGTCCGGGGCGGACGAGGCTTCACCTTCACCTATTACCTTCACCTTTGTTACCTTTCCTTGTGACAGCATTACCTTTGCAATGTAACCTATAATTTCACAGTCGTAGAGCTGATCATGCATACATACCTATGACTTCGAGTGTGTAGGTGAAGTTGATCGATCCCGCTCGGTTTTGAACCCAGCACATGTACTTCCCGCTGTCCTCCTCCATTAAGTTCGACACCTTGAGGGTGTGCCTCGACCCCTGCAGGTCTCCACTTACGGTCTCAGGGACATTATGAATGACCCTGCCGTCTTTATACCAGCTAACCTGAGGACGAGGTGTGCCCTCGGCTCTGCATCGCAGTCGGACTGTGCTGCCAACTGGTTGAAGAATCGGTTCCTCACGCATGTGGTCTGACCGAAATGATGGAGCCTCTGTAAGTCGGGTCAAAGAAAATAATGGAGTCACAGGTGTCGGCTTTTGATGCAGGCATTAGACACTTATTGGTGCAATTTATGTGGCGCCAGAACAGATGAGTCAATCTCATCCATTCAAATCTATGCTGCTAAGATCGAGTGCTTTACTGTTCTATAAATCAATTCATATCCATAAATCTATGATGTATCAAATACTGTGACTTAATTTTTAACTAAATCTGTGGTTTAATTTTTAGATGTCGATCCATGTTTTATTAAATATACTATTAGTTTTAATAATTATATGTCGATCATTAAATTTCAAATTATTTATTATTATTACTTGTTATGTAATTTTTAGTCATCGATCTATTAGTTAAATTTTTAGCCAGCTATTTTTTTATATTAATTATGTTTCACGTTAAGTAACGAAAAATAAATTGCCTACCGTCAGGAGGAGTTGTTTCGTCTAACTCGCTAGATGGCGGCAGTGTCGTATTCGATTGCGCTGTAAACACATGGCAGATGGTAATAATATGTAATGATTGTAACATCTATCTAATATGTAATATCCAATCACATGTAACTATTGATAGATATATAATTGCAGAATGAGGAATATACAGTGTTGTGGCTCGAACAAATATCTATATGGGGCAATTCATCGAGCTTATGTAATATGCACTCAATTACGTTTTAGTTAACGATCTGGGTTTTTTAAATTCAATTTTAGTTCTGTTTTTGCATTGCATTATACATAAAATAATAATTAGTTGTTTTATTAGCACACAGATTGTGAGATTGGACAAGTACATGCACGCGTAAGCCCTTCAGTCAAAAGTTAGACCTTCAATCGGTCAAATAACAAACCAACTGATCTATTGGAGTCATTTGTGTCATTTGGGGATAAGAAGGGCACGCGTAGGCCCATCCCCACTTCATGGGATGGAAATTATGGCACTTCCTCTTTTCAAACAATATCAATAATTTTTGTTTTCTACGAAGAATTAATCAATCCGAGTTCTCAATTCTTGAAATAATTACAAAGCGTCATCACCATTGTCATCATCATCACCAACACCATCATCACCCTCATCATCATCATCATTATTATAATAACACAAGTGCCTATAGGGTCCCTAAAGATTTCTAGCCAGAGGCGCATCCTATGCTAATCAACATGATATTAAAGTCGACATGATGAAAAAGTCAGACGAACAGCGACATTTTCGAATAACAGATTGCAAGATGATTAAAACCTGTGAAGGCCCCGCAAACAGGAAGAACCCAGTCAACAGAACTTCCAGAACTGATGGTCTGTACGCCATTAATAGCTTTTGATTCCACATTAATCACTCGATATAAAAAGAATTGGTCTATTGGGCATCATGATAGGGCGCTAAAAAAGTAATCGTATAAGATTTTATATGATTAGATTAGATGAGATGAAGAAGAGGAAGGGAAAGATTGAACGAAGGCTAAGTGATCTGAACAATGGAGAACCTTATGAGACTAAAAAGAGGAAAGCGAACGACAGAGGGAGCTGGAGAGAAAGGAGAGGAGACAAGAATTCTTCATGTCAAAAACCTGTTAATCGGCAGAAAACCGAAGAAGGCATTAGACCGTCGAGTCAATTATTTTACAGTTTTCACTGTAGCAATAATACGACTCTGCGTAACCCTCTTGAATCAATTAGTGAATGGTTAGATACCGGGAAATCATTTACTGACTTAAAGCTTTCGTTTAATAACTATAGCTTATTCACGACAATAAACAAATTGTGTGATTAGGTGCAATTTCGTTAATAATAAGTTGATTCATATCCATATAACTATACTGTGACATAAGAAAGATTATAGTTTCGCTCGCGTCCTTTATCGAGCATTTTGACACCTTTGAAAAGTGTCTTTCAGAACCATAAATATATGTCATGTGTTCATATACTCATGTCACTTCATATTCGTGCTGCTCTTTCTGACTGATTTAAAAATTCTATTAAAAATTACTATTCACACTCTAGACCACTCCTTTTACAGGAAAAAACGGTAGTAATGAATCAAATTAAGATGAGTAACATATGTTTAATTTGGATTCCTAGTCATGTTAATATATTAGGTAATGAAAAGGCAGATGCTTTAGCAAAAGAACCTCTTAATTTGCCTATTATAAATTCAACAAATGATTTAGAATTACAAGAAATCTTTTCCATTATAAAATCTGATATAGTAAATGAATGGCAGAGGGAATATGACAATGATTCTAAAGGTCAGCATTATAAATATATTTGTCCTGTGGTGGACACGTGCTTAAAATTCACTTACAAAATAGAAGGAAAGAGGTTCAACTATCAAGATTAAGGTTAGGAAAAGTAAATTTAAATGAAAGACGTCTTCTTATGAAGAAACATGAAACTGGACTTTGTAGTTTGTGTAATGTCAGAGAAAATATTAACCAATTATTGTTAGATTGCCGAAAAGAGAACATCTCTAGCACATTAAAAGATGCATATGTTTTATATAAAATGGATTTTAATACAAAGAATTTACTAAGTGGTGGTTGAATGGTTGTATGCAAAGTAAAGTTTACATGCTTGTAAACCTTATTATTAAGGGAAAAGTTGTGTAAATGTAATCCTAAACAAATTCAGTTTTTTGGTTTTTGATGTGTGAAAATAAATTTCAATTGCTTTGCCTTGATTGTGTTAATTAGGTGCTTATACAAACATGTGATAATTAATATTGACCTCATTTGAGTCATTTCATACATATAAATGCATATATGACAAATGTTAATGGAGTTGTATTAGAAAGTCAAAGTGAGCAATTTGAGATTTATGCAAAGCTGTAATTCACTGAATTACACCTTAGTATAATATGATAAACGAATATTATTAACATACATTATATGAAAATATTTCTGTATAAATGAATGTTTGATAGAATAAGAACATTATGAAACAATTTAATGCTAAAAGATTCTTTAAAAGTTTGTTGATTACATAATGTACATAGAGACTGGTCATACACAATTTGTTTTATTTTTAACATTTCCTAGTGCAAATATTAATGCAAATATTGTTACATTTGCATGAAATACTATATTACATGTATTATTGATGTTATTAATACCATTATTATTTATGTTTTAAAACAATGAACACTAATGACAGTTTAAAATTCAGACAGTTTTGAATGGTGTTTTTCGGACGCTATGAATTTCTTTGCACTGTACTGTATATGTTTCAAATTGTCGTCAACGGCCATAGAAATCATATGACCGCGTTAAACTGTGGATTAATAATCATATCGTCATCGTCGCTTCGCGACGGTTGACTACATGAATGGGAGAGTGATGTCCAATGCTTTCTGTCTCTTACGATGTTCATTAAGCCTGTGCCTCTTAAATCAGTCCACGCCATGACATTGTCAAACCAGCAGATTCTGGGTCTTCCACGACTTCGGCTTCCTTCCACTATACCCAACATTACACTGTTCTCAATACTGTCTTTAGGCTGTCTCACGATACGCCCGAAGTACCGCAGTTTTCTGGATTTGATGTGGCCCAACAGCTTGCTATTAACTTTCGCCATTCGATATATGTATATATACTTGTTCGGTTGTCACCAATGCTGTCCATGGAATTTTGAGCAGTGTCCTCCTGTAATTGTTCTCAAATGCTTGTATGCGTTTCTCTTCTTCTTTCTTTATTGTCCACGCCTCACAACCATACGTTGCTCCTAGCCAAGCCAAGGCCTTCATGAGTCGCAGTTTGATTTTAGTACTGACTGATTTATTCTTCCAGAGGCTTACCAACTTAAACATGACTGACCTTCCCAAAGCTAATCTTGATTTTACCTCACTCGCGCAGTCCCCATCATTCGTTACTCTGTTCCCCAAGAATGTAAATGAGTCCACTTGTTCCAGTTTGTATCTGTCCACCTTGATCAAAAGTGTATCATTGTTATTTGTCATTACTTTTGTCTTTGCTATGTTAATCAACATACTGCAATCTTTTGCTGCTATCTCAACACGTTGCAACAAACTCCTGTAAATCCTCTGGTGAAGTGGCCAGTAGCACGATGTCATCAGCATATCTAAGGTTATTAATAGTCTTCCTTCCAATCCTGAATCCCTTATTGTAGCCTAGCAATGCTTTTCGCATTACCTGCTCTGTCAGAATCTTAAACAAGCTTGGTGATAAATATATGCTTTATGATTATTGAGACTATGCCGTCTCATTCACGCATACAGTTGGTCCTTATGTTTAAAGTCTAATGATGCTGTGTCTAAACAAAGATGAACGATCTCGATTTCCATTTTCAGCTTTAAGCTTAAAGCTGAAAATGGAGGGCGAGATCCTTCATGGAATTTGGACTGGCACCAACAGGAAACATCGCTGCGACTTTTAGCCTTTGTAACAGGGATTTCGGCATAGGACAGGCATAATTATCTAGTTCCAACCAATGTCTTTGAATGCAAATTTAAAGTGTTATCCGAGTCGTAAAGAATATATATCTCACCCCCTTGTCATTAAGCAGAAGCGGTATTACGACAACTTATTATTATACTTATTATTATTATTATAATAATAATCATGATCATCATAATCACTATCATTATCATCATCACTACTATAGAAATTATGAATATATGAGATATGATAATTATATTAAGCTTTGCGATCTCACGGTCCAATGCGAGATCTGCTTTATCCAACTCAGTAGCTTACAGCAGTAACTCAATATCGTCTGCCTGCGGACAAGAAAGTTTACGATAAACTCTGAGTATTATTTACATCGACAGCAATGGCGAATCTTTTTCGGATTGTTTACGGAATTCGATCCGTCATCTCGGGTACATTCCCACACCGTTGCCCCATTCTACGTCACCCATTTCTCCATTAGCCCGCCATCCACTGCCCCCCTTCTGAGGGAGTCTCAACGGGGGATCTGGGAAGAATTCGGAGTATTGTTTGTTGGTTTTGACATTCAAGATGGCCGAAGTAATAGCATACAACGGTTACTGAAGGAAAGGGATTTCTTTATAGCTAATGTTTAATTGAATGCTTGTCGTATAAGCTCTATTTTCACATCAGAAATTTTCTCTAACGATAAGTAATGCAATCAAGCATTTATTCAGCGCCTCTCGAATCAGCAGCGCTCTCAACGGGCGTCAGTGCGTGGGCAAGAGAACATAGAAGTCTTAAGGCGTCTTAGAAACTCAAAATGGCAAGGTGAGAAGGTCAGTAATTCCAGGCGCATGGACTGTGGAAGACAGGTTCAAGCTGAAGGGCCAACATCGATAAGGGTTAACAAACAAATTCTGAGTAGCTCTCATATTCTCCTACAACTTTTCTGCTATCGGGGTTCTATCACTGTGAGCGTTTCATAATGGCCACAGTTGTGGGCGGCACAATATAAATTAGAGAATGCAATAGTACACCAATATAATATTATCTTAAACGTCTTCGATGTAGGACTAGTAATATATTATATTTAGTTTGACGACGCTGTATGATTCTAACAAATATCATTAGCGTCGTCCTCCTTGGCTAGGCTTGAGACTACAAGAGTGAGGGAAGTGGCGGAATATATTGAAAATGTAGTGGTGATTATAGTTTAACGACACTGTGTAATGACTAGATCATTAGTGTCCCCTAAATCTTTATCTAGGCTTGGGACTGGCAGCGTAAGAGTGCAAGCAGTGGATGAGTTTATTGAAAATGTAGTAGCATTTCTAGTTCAGCAACACTGAGGGATAGCAAAGACCATTAGTGTCGTCCTCCTCCTTTACCAGACTTGGGACAGACACTGTCGGAGTGCAATAAGTGACAGAGTTACAGTACGAGTGCAAATGTGATTAGAGGGGCACATTGATTACGGTGTGTAGTGGCAGTTTAACGACACTGTGTGGTAACAATTAAAGACCATTAGCGTCAACCTCCTCTTTATCCATACTTGAGACTGGCAATCCCTGAGTTCTTGCAGCGAAGGAGTTGCAATGATTACGGGTAAGCACACCTCTTTTATTTGGAATATTCGCAGTATAAGTGTGTGCCGAACACATATTATCAATGACTTGGAAAGCTATCTGCAGAAACTTACACTGCGAATATTTCAAATAAAAGAGGTGTGCCCTTTGTCGTTAAGCTCTTGATCCAATCTAACCCAACCATCCACAGTTTATTTGGCATACATCTTCGTACTATTAAGCGATTGAACGCTGTCGATAAACTATAATGGGTGGCATGAAAACATTTAACAAGGACTAAATAGCCTAGTGTTTTGTAGCTAAATTCTCGAGTTTAATAAAGTCCGACACGAACTAGGGTAACAGTTTGAGAAGTTCAATAGCCCAGCGATATTCAGGGGAATCAATGGCCGTTGACTGTGATAGCGTAATTATTTCACAGTTTACAACAAAGCAGTTTTAAAATAGTGCGATTGGTTCGTTGTTTACACTATGGGCCCATAGAGCCTAGACGACGTGTCATTAAACACCCACAACCACGATGAATAGAGTCGCAGTCCTTCATTTAGACACCTTTAAATCGTTTAATTCAAGCGCTATAAGTATGTTTCCGCTCAATCGATCCACTAAGTAAACATACACAAGTAAACACGCAAGCCGCCCAAGAGTTGCCTTTTGGTCCAGGGCGGTTGAAATGACCCCGCCTTCGAAAGGGTGGCAGAAGTCAGAAAGTTTTTGCCTCGTTGTAAAGCAGTATTTGGAAATTATATTAAGATCCACATTTAGCCACTCTGTTACTTTAGCCAATATGTGTTTTCCATGTAGCGCTATATGTATGGTAAACAAAGCGCTAGAAATCATACTCAAATAGTAGATTCTTGCATTGATGTGAAATTGGAAATTAACATGTTTAACCAGAACAAGGTCCATGTGCCTGTTACCTTTCAAACGCTAGAATTAGGATATTTTGTCTAATAATCTATAATATCTATGTTGAATGGACTGCTTAACTACAAATGAATACCGTGTTTAAGATGTGCAGAGACGGTGTCACGCGTTTCTTTGGGGAAATGGGAAAATTTGATTAGAGAGATGGGCCCATCATTAAGGAGCGTGACGCCGTCTGGATGAAGTAAATCGCTGTTGGATATTGTACAAACTGATGTAAAAGCCACATACATAGATAAACTAATGTTCCTTTCATGTCTCGCCATTACTCTAAGCGCATAATAATTATTATGCCATCTAGATACAATGTATTATAATTATAGAATATTATGTGTTCATATGAAATTATGTCAAGCTCATGTTTCTATTGTTCCTAAACAATGTATCCAGGTATGAAAAAGACTCTCTTACATTCAACCTTAAATGCTTTATCCAAATGATGTTAGCATATTATGATTCCTGAATGTTATACAACTCAAATAGCTGTTAAATGAAACTGACATTCGAAATATGTTTGCCACACGATCAATGCAAAGGCGTATAATATGAATATATGTATAGATTAAATGTTAATGTATTTTGCTGCTCTGTAAAATTGCAATTGTACGATATTTTATATGACGCCAGAGGCCATTGTTGTCATGAGATGTCAGTAAACCGTTGTTTAAACAAAAACTAAATATGTTAGAATTCCGCCACTGGCAGAACTCGGGCAGTGCCAGTCCCTAGCGTGGATAAAGAAGGAGGGCGACGCTAATGATCTTTGTTATCACACAGTGTCGTTAAACTGCAACAACCGCCAACCACTATTCGATGTAACAAGACAACCAAACTAAACAACTCGCTGTAGTTAACTATATGTTGTTAAACGACAGATGAATAATAAATAATCACTTTCAAGTTTCAAAGTAGAATAGGAATCTAATGTAAAAATTATGATCTTAATTAGAATTGGAATTCTATGCATTGTGCACGTTTAACCAAATTTGCCTGTTATAATTTTTACTTTTAAAAATTTGTATGTGGATAATTCCTGTCGAATATTAGTGTGTAATATTCATATCAGCGTCACCCTCCTTCTTCATCCACACTTTGGACTGGCACAGTCAGAAGGCGAACAATGGCAAAAGTATAGGCCTAACTAGGAAGAGGAAACATGGCATTCAACCCTGATTGTGACTTTCCTTGTTTATTTATATTGCATGCAACAGATTTAAAATAGGTGTTTAAGAGGCTGCTAATTAACGCAGCTATTGATTAATACTATCAAACAGCAATTGAATCTTCAGTCTTATGGCATCAACGTTGACGTCGAGAGAGAAATTAGTAATTCATCTATTATAGCTGAAATTGTAATTTTATAGCGCATTTGTTTAGCCTTTAACTATCGCTAGTTCTTTGACAGAAAGTCTTTGGCTAAGTAGCATCAGCTTCGTTACATTTATTGGCTGCCAGAATCATTGATATATACAATAATGAACCATTTCTGCTATTACCATTGATAAATTTTCATCTAACTGCTCTGCTTCGGCTATTATCACAGCTTGGAATGGATCACCTTTCAACGGAGTCAAACCGGAGCATAGGCCTATCACATACGCTGATGAAAAGCAGGAGACGACAGATTTGTGTTATTTTATCGGGGCAGTAAATCTTAGTCTTTCAACAGCCGAACTTACCGTTGTCGAGGGAACAAAATTTAAACGTGGCCGAGGGAACCAAATGTTCCAGTTTTGAGGGAGCAGAATTTTACGCGTCTACTGGATTCAAACTGAACCATGGCTGAGAGAATCCAAGTCTTACCAGAGGCTGCGGTGACCAAATATCACCAATGGTTAGCGGACCAAATTTCACAAATGGTTTGGGGACCAAATTTTACCAATGGTTAAAGGACCAAATATCACCAATGGTTAGCGGACCAAATTTCACAAATGGCTGGGGGACCTTGAGAAAGTACTTCACTTACAACTGAATATGGGGATCTCTTCCCAAATGTGTAGGGGGGACTTGAGCAAGTACTTCCCCTACACGTGAATAGGGGGACCGCACCCCCTGTCTAAAAGAAGTTTGAGCAAGTACTTCACATAGAACAGATTAGAAGGAACTCCTCCCCACTGCGTAGTGGGACCTTAAGCAGATACTTGACTTGCAAAGGAGTAGGGGGACCTTTTTCCCTATAGTGTAAGGAGGCCTTGAGCAAGTACTTAACGTACTACAGAGTACGCGTGCCTCCTCCCCACTACAACTGTGTATGGGGCCCTCCTTCCAACTGTGTAGGGGAACCTTCTCCCCACTCTGTAGGGGACCTTCTTCCCAAAGTTTAGGGGTACCTTGAGCGAGTGCTTACTGACATCTACATTCTTTCGTGGGAATTCTTATTCATTTATTTACCTGAGACCGATCACCCTGTCACCTGTCACGTCTATACCTCTGTCATCGTCAGTCATTACCGTTACTTTAATGAATGCGTCGGCAGCCAAATCGTGCGAAAACAATGCGTGTCGAATGCATTAATTATTGTCAGTCGGGTGATTGACTTAACAGATGAATCTCAATCAGTTCTCATCTGATTAACTCTGTCTTTCTCATCTGCATAACAAAGCGCGTCTTCAGCCATTAAAGACAGGAATTATTAGTCGACTGGATAAACCAACCTAATCCAGATACAGTATATAAATCATATCGTCTCTGTATTATCTATTTCGCCCGTCTGTATGCCAGTCTCTCTCCAGTCTAACTGCGTCTCGTTCTGTTCTTCTCGATGTCTTAATCCGCCCGGGTGTTACACTACGTTGTCTGTCCTTCTGACTCTGACTCTCTCTCTCTCTCTCTCTCTCTCTCTCTCGCTGTGTGTGTCTTTCTTTCTCTCTCTCTCTGTCTCTCTCTCTCTCTCTCTGTGTCTCTCTCTCTGTCTCTGTCTCTCTCTCTTGTCCTTGGCTGCTTTCTGTCCGTCCGTTTTTGTCTTTTTGTTTGTGTGTGGCTGTCTGGTTGTCTCTGTGTCTATCCCTGTGTCTGTCTGTGTGTATTTCTACACGGTATGTATACAACATCAAATCCGTCTGTCTCTTTGCCTGTTCTTCTATATCGCTGTCTATCTGTCTATCTGTCTGTTTTGGATAGGCGGCCATCGAACTACGATTTACCTCAAGAGGAAATTCCGTGTGAACTTCTTGAACTAACTCATGCGCCAGTGAGAGCAGATCACACAGGGTATAGTAAGATTCTATATTGGCCATGGAAAGACAACCAACATACTACCGATAACACAATTCCATCAGTAGCAATTTTATATCAACTGCAATTCTAAATGAAGCGATGTAGGCCCAGACAATGAACTAAACATTAAACTTATGACTCCTAGGCTTTAGGACCCAAACACCAACCTTATCTAGCATGGAATCTTAGGAAGAATCTCATTGAATTAGCCAAAGACTAGGAGAGATGACAGATGGCAACATTCCTTTTAAGAATAATGCCTACTTCGATTCGCACGAATTATAGCCTCCTCTGTTGCAGGACCCAATGCAAGTCACAGGTTAAGACCTATCTATCTGAACAAACATAATTATGACTACCATGACTACCTTTGCATGTTCTTAAATTTGGGTCATTGTACTGCAATGTATGAAGCCATATTGAACACTTTAGGCACCTTATCTTACTGTGGCAAGTGTGATAGCATCTTTGCTGAATAGAGGTGCTGGGTTGGAAACGATTCTGGTTGACCTTTCGCACGGGGTCAATCGAAGGCAGGAACCTTTCGCCCAAGTTTAAGCGAATCATCAGAACGGTTGAATTAACCGCCTCATTATCAATGACGACTGAATTATCTTTGCTTAATGAACTTCCGTCACGGAATAAGTCTCTCATTCATTTATTCGTTCGTTCAATCAGTCAGGCAATCATTCATTCTGTAGTTAATTAATACGTTCATCACTCATTGGAAAAAAAACATTAGTAAATACGTGAAACAAACATTGCAAATAAAATACGCATTACAAGACATTGACAAAAGAATGCAATCTCGCGCTTAGGGCCACCAAAATTAATTGCACCATCAAGCGAGATTGGAAATAGCGACAAGCTTTTAAATCACGACTTCAAGCATTAATTAGCTGATTAAGAGAATGTGATAAAGTACACCAAAGGTGTACCTTGGCTGTTGACATTCAATAATTCATTCAATTTATAGTTTATTCAATAAATAAGTCATACGTTGATTCAATATGATTGCCAGTTAACTTCAACAACGACGTTTCGCACTAGGAGCACCTGTAATTAAGTTGCACCATTCTAATACAGCATCACTTAACACCGTTTTAAATGTGTGTGTGTAAGAGAGATAGAGAGCGTTTCAAACATTTAAAAAGAAACGCCGTCCGTGTCTTCAGAAATCAGCTTTAACAGTTCCTGCCGACAATAATCGGTATAATAATACAACAGTAATTAAACAGTAAACAGTAAACATTAAACAGTAAACATGATTGTATGTAGCCCCTATACCCCATTTCAAGTGTTCTGGCTCTGCCTTCTTGGCTCTGCCTCGTCCTATATATATATATAAATTTATATTATTTATATTTATTATATATATATATATATATATATATATATACACATATATATTTGCATGACCTGTTTCATAACGCATAGCATCCTCGTCATGATAAATAAACCTAAGCCCTGTTTCATTTAGATCGTTGTGAAAACTCCTCTATGTTCTCATTCTGACAGTGCCAGTCCCAAGCCTGGATAAAGGAGGAGGAGGACGCCAATGATCTTTGTTATCACACCGTGTCGTTAAACTTCAATTAACCTGTTTCAGTTTCCTCTGATTAAAGAACTTCTGGTGCCCCGTGCAAGCACCTCTACCATGCAGCACCGCATACGACAACTATTTCATATATGTTTCCCAAATGGGTCCTTACAGGCATTAATCTCCTGACAATTGCACAATCCTGTACAATCCTGGTGAGTTTTATTAATGTCAATATGCAGGTCTGCTTATTCAAGACCTGATACTCGTAAATTCTCAATCAAAATTAATGCGCTATTTCTAAAAATATGAAATAAGTTACTGTAGCGATCTGACTCTTGTATGGCTAAGAAAATTTAACTATCATCTCCTGGTGCAATCTAAATGACTGTGCATAAATTGATTAATCGTCGTCTGAGTTTTATTAATGTCAACCCGCTTGCTTTTAAGCGCTATGAATTGAGATGGAATTGCCTCACTTTAACTAACCAGTAAATTACTTAAGGATTCTACTTACATAAATAATTTTGACCTTTACATGATACCAAAAAAATCAACTGTTAAACTTGTGAAACATGTATACGGGTGACCGTGCTAGCGGAACCGGGGTCCATGGGTGCATTGTCTGCTAATTCTGCTCCCTATTTTACCTATCATTCTTTGACTATGATCTCTGATCACTGTTGTGTGCTAATTCGCCGTTAGTCTGATGAGCAAATACAAACGATGGTCATTGATGTGTTAATGGTTATCAAACACGGAACCGCCCCTATCCATTCATTCATCACGAAGATTTATATAGCTTCCCTTCAATGATACTACTCAGGAGCGCCCCCGACCCCGGCACGGCTAAAAAGAACAGTTTTTACGCGAGTATATAAGGAGTCTGAGTGGACCCTTGGTGACAATCGCAACACACGATTCTGTTTAGTAGTTGTGCGAGTAAATGAGAAATGTAGCGGTGGTTTCAGTTCAGGGTCACTGTTACAACAAAGATCATTAGAATCACCTTCTACTTTATCCATCATGAGGTATGGATATGCCCTTCTCTATTTGTAACTCTACAGGTTAACGTCGTCGTATGACATCAATGGCCGCATACTACAGCACTTACAGCTTAATTTTTGAAGGGAAAACTAGTGGAGTGGATCTGGGCGTTTAACGACCGCTTTTGACAACAAAGGCCGTTATTTGCTTGGCATACTACAGCACTTACAGCTCATTTTAGCTATATAAAGAGCATGATGCTTGGAGTGTTTAACGACGTCGTTTGACATTGAGTCCTTGACGTCCTTCATATTTTTCTGATGTCATTTTCGTTTTACTAGTCTCATTTTTTGTTGTTGCTTCTTTTTTGTTTTCATGCCGCCCGTGACCGAACGTTTTCTAGGACGAAGAGCATGGATGGATCCAGGGTTTAACGACAGCTTATGACAACATAGGCCGTTGCCGTCGACCGAAATTTGCGAGAAACATTCTTATAACACGAAGAGCAAGAACTGCTTCTTCTACTTAAAGGTCGAGGCTCATTCTAAAAAGGGGTATGTAATTGGATTAACCGCTTGAGTGCTGAAGCGCTATTATGCTTTTACTTATAACGCAAATATAACATTTAAAGAGGTATGTGATTAGTTTGTGATTAATTTGTACAGTCTAGATTATAAGAAGGATATAATAATTATTACAGGATTGTAGTAGCCGATTCAGTTTAAATAACGACACTGTGCAATAAGAACGATCCTTATTCATAAGCGTCACCCTCCTACTTTATCCATTTTTGGGACTGGCTCGTATTATAGTACAAGTAGTTTCAAGACTGACCCTGAAGCAGCTGAATTCTCGTTTTTGCCTTAACTTATTCGCTTAAAAGAGGTGTGCGATTAGTTTGAACAATTCTCTCCATTTCTTGCTGTTAAACGTAACGATTGAGATGGATCCATAGCTTATAGCGACATCTTACGGTAACAACGGCCGTTGACCCTTACATGGCATTATTAGGTAACGTGTTCTAGTCCTCTACGAAATAAATTTACCTTTAACGACACGGTTAATAAACGAAGATCATTAGTGTCGCCCTCCTCCACTCTGCTGTCTTGGGACTGGCACTGCCAGAGTACGCTTAGTGACGAATTATTCCCTTATAGCATCTCTTGAAAATATTATAAAGCTGTGAAAAAATCAAATAAATTACAAGTGTCAGTCAAAAGCCTGGATGAGGAAAGGGGTGACCTCTGTAATCACACGTTGTTGTTAAACTGAAATTACATAAACTATTAATGTGTAAAGTAACTCCTCCATTGCTCGCTCTCTGACAGTACCATTCCAAATTCTGGACAAAGTAAGGAGGGCGACGCTAATGATCTTTGTCATCACAAAGTGTTGTGAAACTGAAACTATTAAGGCCACAACCACTTTTAAAGGTGTCTAAAAGGAGTTCCCTAACCAACCACGTGCAATGTCCCATGTAAATGATGGCAATGTAAATATACTTACAGATGATGTAGACATGGTACTTGAAGTCGATGCTTCCAAATCCATTCGTAACGCGGCAGAGGTAGACGCCGGCATCGGAGAGTTCAAGGTCACGCACCTGGAGTGACCCATCCCTCTTCGTTCGGAATCTCTCCCAGCCCATGTGGATCGTGCTTGCGTTCTTCCGCCATTCGACGAAGGCCTCTGGATCAGAATCCGTCGGACAGACAAGCCTCATCGTCTCACCAACACCAAACACCTGGTCACGCTGGTATTTGGCGCGCAGTTTAGGAGGACCTGTGGTAAGAGAATCAACACTCCTTCATCAGAGAGACAGACAGACAGTGAGATGTAGAAAGATAATAAGAGAGAAAAAACAGATATTGAAAGATGATGAGAGAGAGAGAGAGGGAGGGAGCGACGGAGGTAGGGAGGGAGGCATGGAGGGAGCTACCCTATCACCTTCACATCAAATCCAGGAATGCAATTGCCACCCAACGTGTCAAAGACAACGCCCAGAAGACCATCATCCTCTCCCAGCACACCACCGTCATCACCACCGATTAAGCTACCACTCCAAGACTCCCTACCCCACCATTACCATCGTCTCCCCACTCCACCACAACCACAATACATACGCACACACATACGGTAGAAATACCAAGGCTGGCTGAGCCGACCGTAACTAACCATTGACACGCTTGGCGATGCATATATATGCCCATCAACGCTGATCGCATTGGACTGTAGCAGCGCCAGTGAACTGCTTAATAAGTGTCTTCGATTATCGCTAATCTACAGATTATCACCGAATTAAACGGTGGGAACTCATACGTTTTGGCAACATTAAAACTAATACAATACTATGCAATACAATACAATGCAATGCAGTAATCATTAGTATGCAATACAATATTATGCAGAGTAATAAAATGAAATTCAATACAATACGAATGTTTTCTCTACCCTTTGGATGTTGGTAAAACTACATACATTTGTACAAACGCCTCAATCAGTTACGCCACGCAAAAGAATGGACTTAAAAAGCTAATGCACAATGAAACGGGCGCTATACAGGGAGGATAGAGTAATGGAAAATCCACTGGGGTGAAGGTTTGATGAACCTAGTTCGATTCCAGTATCCCTCGTAGGGCTGACTAGTTCTTCTTTCGTTAGGCGGCGGTCTTGTTTTAATTAGATGTATAACATAATTGCGCCTTGCATTGCTGTTGATACTCAAATTTGATACTTGTAATAACTGGCCACAATTCGTTCATACTGTAATTGTTATCGTACTGCATTTTCTCAGTTTTACATTAAACAAAAATTATTATTATTAGAATTATGATTAATTATTATTATAATTGTTGCTATTGTAAGCTATTTTTATTTATGCCGCAAAGGATGTAAGTAAGGGCGAGTCGGCCGATAAGTGGTTTGGAAGAAGTCTGAAAAAGCAATGTCCTCGCCCTACATAAATAAGCATTTTTACAGGCAATTAGAAAGTTAAGAGGAGGGTAACCTCTGGGTTTGCGTTGTAAGCGGTACATTGTCGATACATTTCGAAGCACTCAGACATACATAGGAGCATACATAGACTGGGTCAGAGATAGATAAGAAGACATGAAGGCAAACATTGATGTTAACATAGGCTGGAAATAGGGACACACAAAAAAGGAGTCACAGGGACTTAGGAAGATACCAAGGCAACATGGATGGCTAATTGGATATACAGAAGCGAACACGGACAGATACATGCAGAAAGGCATAGAAGGAGAGAGCGAAGGGCCAGTAAGAAGCAAACAGAAGAACGCATATGCTAGGTCAGAGGCAGATATTTGTGTTTATGATATAAAAAGACACAGATACAGAGACAGAGACAGCGACAGAGACAAAAAGAAGGATCTACAGAGACAGACCCGTGTTTCTGATAACCATGAGCCAAGGACTTGTGCATTTCTCGGTCGGTCTTTTATCAACGCCTGAGGCAACTGATTCACTTCTTCCAATGACTGAGATGAACGATGACGGAAACCAGCTACGTACTAGGCGACCAACGTGCTTACTAAGTGATATACGAAACAACTAGGAACATAAATACTCACCAACCGAAATACTTACCAAATAAAATACTCATATACGAACTTGCGTACGAAACTAAATAATTACTGCCCGAAATAATTAGGATTCGAAATACATAAGAACCAAAAAACTTATTAACCGAACTACTTACGAAATACTTCTCAAACGAAATACTTATCAGACAAAATACTTAACGGATGAAAAATAACTTATCAACGAAATACTTGTCACACGAAATACTCCTATCCCGAAATACATACGAAACGAATTACTCACGACGAAATACTTATGAACCGAATAAATTACGAACCGATATACTTACGAACCTAAATAGCTATTAAATTAAATACATACTTATTTAAGACCCGAAGTGTATGAATGCTGTCTGTGTGTATCTGCGGCTACCTGCGTGTCCGTGTCTGTCTACGTCTGTGTATATGTTAGTTTGCATCCACACTGTTAACCATGAGTGCCACATTAACACATTATCAACACGTGTGAAGCTGGTTACATGTGTTAGAATGTGTGGTATTGTAACACACATTGCCGTTAACACGGGACCGGCATTCGATATAGTTATCTTGGCCGTTATATTATGTCTGTTGTAATGGCGGCGCGGATAAGTTTGAGATTTTGTGTTATTCGAATTTTCAACAAAAGGTGAAGTAAAGTTTGCTGTAAACATTTCAAAATTGATGCGAAATGTCCTCGAAGGTAAGTTATGTAGTCAATATTTTGAGTGTTTTGAATTATTACGATGATGTCAACATTATAAATACCCTCTTCTGGTTACGACTTGCGATGCGCGGTAGCACTAAGCACCGAAAGTGCCGAAACCGAAATAGCCGAAAAGATACCAAAACCACCGAAAAGGACGTACGTGTGGACGTGTGGGCCGGTTAGGGTCAGGGTGAGGGTCGGTTACAGTTAGGGTTAGTGTAGTTTATCGATACAGGGCGGCAGAAGTAATTTCTTTGTGCTTATTGTTTCGTCCTTTTCGGGATCTTATAGGTGTCTTTTCGGTATCTTTCAGCCTTTTCAGCGTTTAGTTGTACCCGCAATCCGGGGTTATGGTGGAATATAGTGTGGGTATTGACAATTCGGCTTCCATGCCTGAAGTTGCCCTTAAGGCTAAGTCGATTTGTTAAATCTGGGGTCGGTCAAATTTAGTGTACACACGGTATTAAATTCACGCCAGTCACGCTATTGGGTAAACATGTGATACGGTATGGTTGATTTTACGAAATGGCAGACTCTGCAGTGCGAGGTAACTGGCAAGCTTGGAGCTTCTGCGACCGAAAGTTCGGCCTAAAAACGCGCAGTAAAATAACTTATGCGGCCGAAAATTGTTCACATATGTTTCAGAAACGACCCTGTCGTTTTCCGCCTAAACGACCCTCACGACGCTTATCCTGACCCTACCGTACTTACAGTGTCAGAGTTGGGTTACCCACTCTGAACAAACCCATTACGGGGACATCTCATACCAAACAGCTGAAACTGGACAAACCCCAAGCCCACAAAGTTTTGTGCATTGAACTAGGCTTATGATGTTGTGTATTTCGAATGATGTCGAATCGCTTATGATTAAATTATGATAATCAACATTGAGAATTAAGATGTTGTATTACAGTATTGTGCATGTTGTTTTGATTTGGATAATGTCTTTGAATCACATATAATCTTTTATAGCTACTTTTGGGACAAAATAAGCATTACACGGGATTGCATGCAAAGCCTGGGTCGATTTCGGGACTGTCCCGACCATTCCAGGATGGTTGGCAACGCTGTGCCCGAGTGATAAATGTATGGAACAAGCTGGTTGGGGAGACTTGCTGTGAATTCAGTAATGGCATTCAAGCAAAAGCTCAAGAAATATGAATATTGTACACTGGAAGGGATGAGGAAGAAAGTAGAGAAGCAAGAGGCCTTGGGATTAATAGAGGGACAGTGAGAGAGATGGTGGATAAGAAGAAGCAGGGAGAAAGGAGTGGTTCTCACACAGATGCAGCTCTTCTGAACCACTGTAAACAACTGTCATGTTGTTAAGAGTGGTCAATTGGTAAGCCATAAGCAGTTATCTTTTTGTCCATACCCAACATTACCCGTGCAGGTGTTGTAACAAAACTTGCTACAAACTGTGCCACAGCCACTCTCAAGTTCCCGACTTTAACGGTGTTGTTAAACCTATTACATGTAAAGTTTTCTTTGTTTTGTATTGTTTTTCACCTTTCCTCAACACGCATGTAAAGTTACACGCGTGGAGGTCACACGCCACCAAAATACACGCGTGGAGATTTGTCATGCGTGGAAAAAGTGCAGACATGCCACGCGTGTTACAATGTGTGTTCATGGAACACACTTGGATTAACAGTGTATATGCGCGTTTTCGATCAGCCAGTTGCAAATAGGGAGCCAATTGCTTCGACGAGCAAAATGTAGAGATTTTGAATGGAGACATTATTGAATTTTCGTTCAACGAAGCAATTTCGCAAATCAGGAAACCCCGTAGGGAGTGCGCGCAGCTGTAGTAACAGCCGTTCCTCTCCACCCTGTGCTGTTCTGATTGCCTCAATTGTGTCCACGGTTAACGATCTCATTCACCGCAAAACCAAGTCTCAACGATGCATAAGCATTAAGCGCTGTTTCTTACCGCTGAGACACAACTTAGCGCTGTTTCTCAGCTCTATGCATTAAATCCTAGAGTTCTTCTTACAAACCGCTGAGTTTCTAAGCCCTATAGCCGCTGGACAGCACAACAAATAGCAAAAGCGGAAGTTAGTATAGTAACCTCCGGCCCACCGACAGAAATTCCGGGCGATAAGACAGAGAAATTGCAGGCCTCTATTCAGAGAAATTTCGTGGCACTATGCAGAGAAATTCCAAGCCCTACTCAGAGTAATTTCCTGGCACTATGCAGAGAAATTCCAGGCCCCTATTCAGATAAATTTCGTGGCACTAGGCAGAGAAATTCTAAGCCCCTATTCAGAGTAATTCCGTGGTAGAGACATCCAGGTCCCAGTACAGAAAAATTGCAGGTCCAAGCATAGAAATTCCGGTCCTTTAGGCAGAGCAGTCACAGACATCTTTATAAGAACACTCATGCCTCGGACTGCATGCATGATCATTTGCACTGGCTTCCAATCTCGCAACGTATCAGCCATAGAATAGACGCTCTGCTCCGACCTATATGCGGAAGCTATGCTGCCTTGTTTCAGCACTGCCTAGCCTCGGGGCCCTTCTTCTTCTGATGAGCTTCTGGTGCCCCGTGCAAGCAGCCAAGCACCTCGACCAAGCAGCAACACGCATTCTCAGTTGTTGGCCCTCTCTTTGAGATGCGACTGTTGCCAACGAGCAATGGGCATTTGTTTTATCAGTTATGTAATGCCGTGGCTTGGCAGGGAGCCCCTCCGAGTAGACATATTGAGAGGCCCTTTAGAAATGTTAGAATGAATGAATAGAACATACGAGGTAGTAGAATAAATTTAACTAACGTCATTTTATTTTATAGCAGATTCTTTTGAAACGGTGTCCAAAACTATCGTCGTAAACAGCATTTTAAGAACTGCAAAATCTGTTGATCTGGTGAGTCGCAGAATTTCTTCAAGCAGACACTATTATTCCCTTTGAGATCGATCGACCGAAAATTTTATTCGACGATGGATGTAATAGAATCAAGGGAGTCACAATAGACAATTCCAAGAAGCGGTCGATGGAGGTGTGAGCAATACTATGAACGATAGCCAGAGATACATCGATCATACACACATACAGACACGCAGACAAACAAACAGACAGACAGGCATACAGAAAGACACCAGACAAACACACAGATAGACGCAGACAGACAGGCAGATGAAATGAAACTGCGGCTTTTCCTGGAATTTATCAGATGGTGAATTATGGAGTGACGACAAAGACGAGGACGAATTTGAAAATAGACAAGAATGATGTGGACTATATTAACATAGACAAAAGCAGCCAGATAGACAGACAGACAGACAGACAGAGACATCTACCGAATGAAGGATGCTGAAACAGACACGAGGATACATGAGGAATCTAGCGACGATGACTAAGCCTAGGGTTTGACTGCTGCAGAATGCTACGCATAGTTCATTTAGCGCTTTTTTATACATATTTGATCAGGGATACAATGATTTCTATACATGTCTGGGAGAGACACAGATAATGTGAGAGAGAGAGAGAGAGAGAGAGACAGAGACAGAGACAGAGAGACAGAGACAGAGAGACAGAGAGAGAGTCAGATGGAGATGGGCATAAGGAGACAATATAGAGAAATATATGGAAAGTAAGAGAGAGATAGACAAACAGACTACGACAGAGACAGACACAGAGAGATAAAGATATATATAGCATGGCACAAAAGTTCGTTCACCGTTTTCAAACTTCAATATCCCGGTCAAAATCATTCGGATCTCTTAAATATTTTCCAGACTGAACTCGCAGTATTGCATTACAAACATTCTCGAGGAATTCGTGAAGTCAGCGTTCGAGAAACAACGGCAAGTGTTATGCAACGAAAGTTATTTGTTGACAAGGATCTTGGGAGTATTTCTGCGGGATGGTAATATATCAACCGTAACGAATTGGTTTGACTACAGACTCCCGTCACGAATATAGCCAAAAGATTGCCTGGAAAATTCTCCGGATCTCTCCTAATGAGAACTTGTGGAGAATTTTCCCCTCAGCGTTTATAAAGATCCTGAGTCAAAGACTGGATCAGCTCAAGCACCGACCCAACGATCGATGGAAGTTGGAACACTTCAGTCGCTGATCCATTTTATGCTGTATTGAGTCGGTGCTGTCGTTAAGCAAAACGAAAATACTGTACGCTAAAAGCATACGTCGGTAAGACCCAGGCAACAATGTTGTGCTATGGTCAACTTGGCCAAATATTTTGTTATACAGTGATTTTATAATGAACAATCTGTATTGCATGGCAGTTTTTTCCGCGAAACTGGTCCTTTTCAATTCTTTTAATGCATAATGGAAACCACAGAACGGATCAAAGGCAAATTTGTACCAGTATCTTTCATTTGACTTGTGTATCTACTGACAAACTATCAGAAAAAAATTGAAGCCCTTACTAAGAAAACGCATTTTGAAAACGGTGAACGAACTTTTGTGTCACCCTATATATAGAGAGAGAAGGAAGCAGAGAGAGGTGGGCATATAGAAAAATATAGAGACAGAGAAAGTAAGAGGGAGACAGACAGAGACAGAGAGACGGACAGAAACAGATAGACAGATTGAGCAAGAGATATAGACAGACAGTGACAGTGACAGAAATACAGCCAGAGACGCAACCTGAGATAGAGACCGATACAAAGAAGCAAAAAGAGAGACAGAGAGGTTGACAACAAGACAAACACACGAAAACCCGGACTATCTTTAGGTTAAGTGGGATGCGTACCCCATTTACAGCGTTATATGCAATGTTATGCATGAATGATCAGACGGACAATAACAACCTCAAAGCAAACAATCAAACATGATACAATGCAACACAGTCTCACCTTTTCCAAAAGTCGCCGGCAGCGTCGCCATCAGCAACAGCATTCCGGTTGCCATTGACGATAAGCGTTTCCTTGACGACGATAGCATCCCTACGCTCGGACTCTAGAAACGGATAGTGTTTGTCCCCAGGCTCCGAAGCCGTCAGTGTGGCTGTGTGGGTGATGGTAGTTTCAAGGGTGTATGACGCCTCTGAAATTAAAGAAACAGAACACTTTATCCACTTAGAAGTCTACTGAGTAATGTCTGATCAAAGCGGTTACTATATCTATGGCCTAGTTAAGATTTTCTTAAGCCTAAACCTGAGGCACTGTATATTAAGTAGATGGATAAATACCTAGGTATGTTTGTATTGTACTGCAATGCAAATATATGTGAAGTTATATAGCGCCATTTTCGGTGCACCATTAAGCAGAGGGCTACCAGTGCAAGAGATCCCGAGAAATAAGGATTTCAATAAGTAGTGAAAGGTTGCAGCAAGGCTTTCAGTTTGCAGAAATTAGCGAGTATATGGAAGAATACCTAGTGTGCAATTAAGTACCCAAAAAAGTTATGATAAGTCGACTCAAAAACCATTCGCTAACAGCAAAAGCCATTGTTTCAAACAATCAATCAATCAAAAATACTTGATATAGCGCCCCTTCAAGATATCTACTCACAGTATAGGTATGCAACCGCTAATTCAAACCTTGACTAAGATGAACAAATGGAGATCCCATATAAAATATTAAAGAAAGAAATATGCATAATACCGGTTATGTTTACATATATACATGTAATAAATAATTATATTTTTACATACGGCTCACAATTTGTTTTGACAACATTTTCCTGTCTTTCATTCTCATAATCAATGTGTATGCGTCAAGATATAATTACACTTCTGGTAAATGAAAAATAATTATATAATTGTGGCGGTAAAGTCAATCTTACTTACTCTTAAAGCATTTTTATGTGATATGCTTTATACATTCAGTTAAAATTTAATCTATTTGTAAACAGTTATTTGGCATTCTGTTAAAAGGTCTGTTTCACTACTTTTGTCTATAATGTTCAACCAAGCATTGCAAAGAACACGCCCCATCCATAGTCTAGTAACTTGAACTTCCTGTATCCTTGATTTGTTCATGTGTTAATATCCGTGGAAATAAAACGTTAATTTCCATCTAGATGCATAATCACATTCGCACTGCCATTAATTAAATATATAATCTTTTATTAAGGAATACATTTCATTTATTTATTAATAGTCTTGGAGTTAATCTCTGGTAATTCCATGCAAAGAATCTAATTTTCTGCCAGTCCAATATGACTTGAGATCCAAGCTATTATAATACTGCCATTTTTAAATTTAATTAGTATTTAGCAGGAATTATAGGGAAAGGTTTGGTCACGATTTAAATATGTTTTCTCTAATTGAGGTGACTTAACGAATCTGTAAGCATCATGAATTTATTTTGAATTGCATTTTCATCTTCGTATTTACGTTTCCACTCAATTAACATGTAGCTTCCATCAGAGCAATAAATTCAGCCGAATAAACAGAAGACTCATTAGCAATTCTAAACCTTTGTTAAGCCATAGAGTATTAATATGAAATTATGATGGTACTTAATTTTCAAATTTTGATGCATCTATATATAATTTAAAAAATTAGGGGCGTGTAATATTTATATCTAATAATTAACCCTAATGACAGAGCTCTCATAAATTCTGTTTGTTAAATCGTTTTGTAAAAGACAAGTCTACTTTAGTAGGCTCAATTGTCTTAACTGAAATGATGAAACGAATGACAAAGAACAAATGCCACATATAGCGCAACAAAAATTTATATGGATTTTGCATAGCCAATTCTAAGGTGTCTTAATAAACCCTGCTAAAACTGTGTTATCCTCCATCGCATTACTAAGTAAGTAAGTATATTCTTTATTAAACCAACTGCTTATCCGCATTCTGGTGTACAAAACATATTAAAGTACAGCATTCTAATTAAACAATTGAAAAATAATTAATTTCCACTCTAGATTGTCTGCAATAATAATCATTGTGTCACAAATAAGTTAATTGATGGTTGTCCATCGAGATTGATGTAATAAATTAATAGTGTTAAATTAGTTGACTTAAAGGTTACACCTATTAAAATGTCTTCATCTTCGTCTATATATTATAAGTCAAACTCTGCATATGCACTCAATCGGGATGATGATGTTGGAGTGTCAATCTATGGGAAAAACATGTAGCCCTCAAAAAATGCGAACAAAAGGTTTCTCGACGGAATCTGATGTCATTTGTCAGGTATATTAATATAGTCAACGTCTACTCCAAACTGGCCACCAGGAAAAGGGCCATTTTAAAAATGGCGTCCGCCATGGCCGCCGAAAGCCACAATTGTCAATATCTAACGAACCATTCAACCTAGAAAGGTGTTTTATCTCAAACTGTAGAGTTTATTGCATGCCTATAAAAATTATGCAAAAATAGTTTAAAGCCTAATGAGACCATATCTATGTATGCTTACATGCATGCATGCATGCAAACATAAAAGGGTCACTTTCAAAATGGCGTCCAATATATATATATGTACATGTATGTATGTATGTATGCATACATAGTAACATACACATCTACACATACATGTACACTCACGCACACACGCACACACGAATACTCACACACAAACATACGTAAATACATACATACATACATACATATATACATACATATATATATATATACGTATGCCTGCTTACGCACATGTATTGAAACACGCACCTATTACAATGCAATGAAGACGTGTACCACGTGACCGAGTGAACGATAATCGGGCAGATGTCGTCCTTCTGACACGCAACGACATCCATCATGTCGGCTGACGAGAGATGAAGGCACGTGATCATGTCAACGACGACAGTCGCAGCAAACAGCAGCGCCCCTACCGGTCGCCCGAATACGACAAACAGTAACCGAGGGAGGGCCTTGCTGCGCCGCAGCGGGAAAACGACATTTGTCTCTCGCCAAATCTCGTCTCCAGCGAGATCAACGCAATCAAGCAATATATATATATACATATATATTATATATATATACGTGTGTGTATGTGTGTGTGTGCGTGTGCAGGTATGTACATATGTACGTATATATAATATGTATGTATTTTTGTATTATGTATAACTGTTCATTCATTCATTCATTCATTCATTATGAGAACTTAATATACACACGTGTGTGTAGTTATTTGTATGATTCGTTTGTAGCCTATGTATGTACGTTTGCATATGTGTATGCAATGTATGCATGGATATATATGTGTGTATATATTTATATTAGTACGTTCTTACATAGGCATTAGGCCTACGTGTGCTTATTGTATGTATAAATCGTATGCAGACCAATGTGATTATGTGTGTGACGATCTTTATTGGCGATCGGTTGATGGCATTTGCATTGGTGACGCTGTGGCTATCGGTTAGACTAATTAAGTGTCCGTTTGTCTAATCGTTTGCACTGATTAATATTCGGTCTACGTGACTTACGACGATTGGACTGAGGACAGTCGGTGTGAGCAACGGAGACAGCAAATGAGCAACAAGACAGACTATACGGATGCAACAGCACTGGCAGGTAAAACAGGAAAGAAGACAGCCAAGGTTGCAAAAAGAACAATAGTGACGACAATAGCTATAAATACACCATTGTGCTATCAAATTAATGCCATCACTTCAACTTCTTTCAAGTGTATAATATTATGTCGCTTTGATACAAATGCATTGTACAGTTTATTTGAATGTCAAGCTGCATATTTCTATTGCTAATAAAAAGTGTGTCTACAGGTCTAACAAATAGCGTTCTGGCATTCAGCTTTAATTTTTGTTAGGAATTATGTTAGGACAATTGATTCCTGTGTGTAGACCTATACAATAATTATACACCGTGCACATGGTTCAATGAAAAGTAAGCCAAACTGTTTATTTCATATATCACTAATGCCCGACAATTTTCTTTTAGATATTGTAACAAAGTAGGCCTACTTCTAAGATGAAAATATACTTTAATATTTTTGTGAAGAAACTCTCAGTAGTATGATCTGATTATTTAATTAAAGAAGACGTTCAAAATGTCCTCATTCTGCTTGCATAGAAGCCTGTAGGCGCTGGCGCCATTGGGAAACAACGTCGTCGATTATCCTCTGATCCAGACCATCCCACACTTCCAACAACCGTTGCTTCAGATCGTTTACATCATGGACTGCTGTCTGGTAGATTCGCCTTTGCCTTACGCTCCACGCTTTGTAGTCGACATGATTTAAATCTGGACTGTTTGGAGGCCAAAAGGGGGAGAAATGATGTCTGGTGTCTCTCTTGTTAGCATTTCGATGCTTTTCGTAGCTCTGTGGGCTGGGGCACTGTCCTGTTGAAAAACAAAACAGCCTTCTAGGGATAGATCTCTGATAACAGGTAGAGAGGATGTAGTGACAGCAGAACGTCGCGATAATAGGCTCCGTTAAGTTTTACTCCAGGATCCATGAAGACCAAATGGGAACGACCAAGCGTCGAAACAGCGACGAACACCATGACAAACTTGCTGAAATGGGCACGCTTACGCAGCAGTCTGTTTGCAGTGATCTGCCTGTTTTAGTGCCACTCGTGACGTAGAGGCGATCATTCTGGGTGTTGCCTGGTCAGCAAAGAAGTCAACCATATGACGAGGATATTTTCTCAACAGTTGTCTTGATCTGTTCAAATGTTTCAGACTAGTAGCTTCCGTCAGTTCATGTGCTGGATTCTTCTTACGGCACTTGAGTTGAAGGTCATTATGGATTATTCGAACAACACTGGACCGATGAATTCCGGTTTCTCAGGATATTTGATTTGTTTCTATGAGTATTCGGTAGTCAAAGTGAGGCTTACTTTTTATTGAACCACCGTGTACATCACTGTTAAATGAAACCAACATTCAAAATTTGAATGTCAGTTATGTATGTCTAATATATTTAACATCCTTAATATGTTAGTCAAATTAACAACGTAAATTCAGATCGTGATAGATAAATTGTTTAGCTTAAATGTGAATGCATAGTGCTCTTTGAAAAATTGCAAATGGACCATGTTTGAAATGACGTCAGCGGTCGATGTAGTCATGAGATGTCATTTAACTTATATTTAAACAAACAAAGCAAATACAAAAACTAAATAAAAAAATAAAAACTAAAACAAAGACAAATTCAGACAATAGCAAATGTAGCAACAATGGTAAAACAAAAACAAAGCCAGACAATATCAATTTAGTTAATTATTCGATTCGAAGCAGAGGATAAGCAGTTGGAAAAAGTCCTTGCCTGCAGGCCCTAGCTCCCATACGAGAAGACACCGAACCAAGGTATCCCTCCCTCCCTAAATTGATTTGCTCGCAACTCACGGATCCAAACAATATCCGACCCTCCCTTGATTGACAGGCTAGCTTTTACCAAACTGTACTTTTCAGCAGCTGTTAGGTAGGGAGGGCCTCTGAGTAGACATGTTGAAGGGGCGCTATAGCAACTCTCTGAGATTGATTGAGCGATTGATTGATTGATTGAGCGATTGATTGATTGACCGACTGACTGATTGGTTTACTGACTGACTGACTGACTGACTGACTGACTGACTGACTGACTGACTGACTGACTGACTGACTGACTGACTGACTGACTGACTGACTGACTGATTAATTGTGGAACAGAAAAGACGACCCCGTGGAACTGCGTCCTTATAAGTACTATTTGTTGCGGAGTTCAGTGTAACCAAAAATGTCTAACCTCGAAGCACATCACTCAAGGCATGCAGATGCACAAGTGTACAGACATTATAGACACATAGACTGACAGGTGGGCATAAACACAGATAGACGGATGAGTAGACATGCAGGCAGGCAGGCAGGCAGACAGACAGATGAACACGCGAGCAGACAGATCGTACGCAAATGCAGTAAAAAATAGAGGAGTCACACGAACAGACAAACAGACATACAGACGGATCTAATGTCCTAACAATGCGGGCGTTATCAACAGTCGGTTCGGCGCCAAAGCAGAGCGCAATCGGAGCAACGCCAATTAACAAGAATTCTGCCAACTGAACGACCTCTCAACGGGACGACCGTGTCAACATCTCGACGCTCGATGCACATTACATGCCTTATCTGGATTCCGACATTTGTTAAACTCACCAGGTCACCGGGTGGGGGCCTTACACAGTACACCCCCACCTCTGTCCCCTACTCATGTCGTCTGTTTGAGGCAGACGACGCTTTCGAAAAGGGCGCGAAATTAGCTGTAACGTGATTCTAGTTAGAGCGCCACGTGCTATATTAGCCTCGCTAAAAAACGTTTAAATGGTTTAAGTGCGATCGAGATAGTAAATAGAAAGAAGAGGTTTGGGATATTTCATACTACTCCGATCAAAATAGCGCGCAGTCAGACGACGTTGAGTGTCATACTACGTCGCGTGTTGACATGGTATGCGATGATTGTGTTACGAAGTGATTTAGGGAACTATGTGCAACGAAGGCGTATTTATAGACACCTTCAAAACGCTATTATAATACACTATAATAACCTCATACGCTTGTAGAAAATATATGTCGTCATTTCCTAAGGTTCAGCAGTGCTAATCCGAAGCATAGATAAATGAGGAGGGCAACTCTAATGATCCATGTTATACTACAGTGTCATTTAACTGAAACTCATAATAACACACGCAGTTTCTGTTTGGCAAAATTATTGCTCTTTTTGAGATATTAAAGTCATAACTCGACTTGTGAATGATGGATCTCATTTGAAATTAAATGTTAAACATAGTGTTTGACTACATATAAATATACAGTGCTCTTATTTTCTTATTATAAGGTGTCTAAAACATATAAATCGGTAGATGATGTAAATCCGTTAGTTAATGGTTTCTATCACCCCCTCTGCCCCTTGTTTGGGTGCCACGTTGCATAACGGCCCCGAATATGGACCGTATAATAATTGTGCAAAATTGAAATCTCCGTAATAGAAAGTAAGCCAGCATCAAGAAACGAATCGGCAACCTCGCCCATGTAGGTTGCGTAGGACGTGGGCTCTATGCCGACCATTGGCCAGCAATGGTGAGCATACGGAAGAACTGGTTGATTGTAGACTTCGTTTGAGAATCTTAGTAGCGTTGCGCTGCTTTGATACACAGAATCCGATAGCTTAAAACGCTCTTTTTATACACAGAATCCGATAGCTTAAAACGCTCTTTTTATACACAGAATCCGATAGCTTAAGACGCTCTTTTTATACACAGAATCCGATTGCTTAAAACGCTCTTTTTATACACAGAATCCGATAGCTTAAGACGCTCTTTTTATACACAGAATCCGATAGCTTAAAACGCTCTTTTTATACACAGAATCCGATAGCTTAAGACGCTCTTTTTATACACAGAATCCGATAGCTTAAGACGGATCGTCCATGCTTTAGTAGGCCTGCTGAGATAAAACCAAGAACAACATACAAATCATAAATAACTATCACATACACGTAGGCTAATCGCAAAATTACAGCTTTTGATTTTATTATTATTACTATTATTACTATTCTTATTAGTTTTATTATTAAAAATTAGCGTAACAATTACGCACACTTAATGAAACACCTCTTCATTGCATTTTACTCAGGCTATATATACATATATCAGCGGTTTTTCTTCAATTACTGTTCGTAGTCTGCTTGCAATACCAGCGTTTAGTCGCGGGATGAAGCGGGCTGAAAAAGTTCTAAAAAGTTCAGAACCATTCACATTACGCATTATTATTATGCATTCACATTGTTCAAGTGGCGGACTTGTGATTTTCTTCATTCACCGTGTTCGTAGAATTCAGAACAATACTGTCATGCTCTGTCTTTAACGCTAATCTGCGCTTAGCGGTCGAATTTCTTAGGCCGTAGTCACTTTCATTTTGCCGCCATCTTCCGGTGCTTACTTTGATTTTGAGTATATCCTCTATGTTAGTCATTGTTTTTGTTTTTGAGGTGTTAATCGCCATGTCATATTCTCCTTCAGCACTTTCAACACGATTCACAAGCACTTGTAGTACTGACGTGGCTAACAGGATGATGTCGTCGGAGTACCTCAGATTGTTGATGGTCCTTCCATCAATCCTGAATCCTCCGAGAAAGTCATCTAATGCCTTTTGTATCACTTGCTCTGCCAAAATGTTGAAAAAGCACGAAGAGCAGCTTACATAGCATCGTTTGATTCTGTTTTTAAGGTGTCGAATGGAGCAATGTAACTAATCATCATCGCATTGAGGTCAGTGGTGCTCGGGTCAGGTCTTCACTGATAAAGGGCAAGTTTTAAAGTGATCGTCGTCCATGTATTGTGATTAAAAAACTCATTATGTATTAAATTCAAACTAAAATATCGAAGTAAAGTGATGTCATAATTATAGTATCAGCGTATGATCACATTACAGGAATCTAATTTAACTTTACGTGAGCAATGCAAGGCGTCATAACCGCCTCCTAGCGAATAGATGGATTGGTCAGGCTTGTGGGAATGTGGGTAGGGTGAATCGATCTCGCTTCGTATTGTTCTTCTTGGCAGCGTGTCAACCATTACCATACACCCTCTTCCCTCTCCGTAGGGGTGTTAATATTTAAACGGTTCTGTCGCCATTAGGTTTCCGAACTCAGTTAGAGAAACAGGAATTAGACTTTCGTTAGATATGGTGTCATAAAATAAGTAACATATTCACAACAGGTCATGACTTTTGGTTGGCACTAAAACACCTTAATAACGTATTCAATTGGTGCTATATATACCTTACAAAAATACATAAAATTCTAATTACGTACCACACTGTTCCCTTTACATATTATTTACGTAGAATAGCTTGTCAGAGAATCAGTAGGCTAGAGGATCTGGCGAGAGGGATAAAGGTTGGAGGAAGATGGATGATTAGGCAATGATGGCGATAAGCTGTAGAGATCTACATGTATTGATGGCTAGATTTAAATCATTGTGAAGAATGAATAAAATCTGCTGGACGGATGACAAAACAAATCAAGAAGCGATGAAAGGAATTAGAAAAGAAAGAGACTTTCTGCACATAATAACAAAGAGACAAAGAAATTAGATTGAACACACATTGAGAGGATTCTCACTACTAAGAACAGTCATAGAAGGAAATATGAAGGGGAGGCGGACATGAGGAAGACGAAGACAAATGACGCTTGACTGACTGATGACAGATGGATATGGAAAGCTTAAAGAAGAGGTACAACAGCAAGAGTAGTGGCGACGTCAGACATTTGAACCTGCCGAAGAGGTATAGAGAACCAGAAGAATTCTTGTAAGTCTCTGGTATTTTATTAAAAGAATTGATAAACTCAAAACGTTTTGAAATGTGTATTAGGGCGATGAATGAATGAGAAACTGACTCTTTAACTGAGAGTCGCTCTGAAGAAAATATACGACCACGTAATTCGCGACAGTCTCAGATCAACCTGGCTAGATCAAAGCGCACATGTTGTTATAATGAGAAAGATGTCGATTATAATTGGTTGTGGACAATCAACCTGAATTCGTTGCACCATAGGTTAAAGGTACGATAATACACAATGCCTTACCTATATATTTCAAAATACCATATACATGTATATATACAAAATACCATATACCATATACATGTATATGTATGTATGTATGCATGTACGTTTGCATACAAGCATTTATCTATGTAAGACATTGTACATGCGTGTATGTATGCGTGTATGTATGCGTGTATGTATGTGTGTGTACGAACGTATACATGTATGCTTGAATGCACGCATGCATGCATACTACATGTATGAATGTGTGTTTGCATTATCTTTTTTATGTATGTATTTATGTAGGTTTGAACACCTCTGAGTAGATAATTGTCTTTAAGGGTGATATGTTAGGTTCCATATATTGATTGATTGATTGATTGATTGATTGACTGATTGATTGAGTGAGCGATTGACTGATTGCTTGATTGACTGATTGCTTGATTGACTGATTGCTATTAGGATTTTCATGAGCACTGTTATGCAATAAAATTTATGAAAAATTAATGTTTGCTTGAGCGAACAAACGAATAAACGAACGAATGACTGAATGAATCACCCACTGACGAACTTACTCGTACATCGTTCGCGCGTTTACCCCTTCCAATCAGCCTCACCGAAGGACAGGAAGCTCTTCACCCTGAACCCCCACGCTGCTTTCACAGAACTACTGAATTTCCCATAATCCACCCTTTCTACATCAAACCTCCCCCCGACAAAATCCACCCTCCCCACTTCGATCATCTTGTCACATCTCCCCCATTATAGATTAACACAAACGAGCGATTCCTTATCAAGAACAGATGCACTCTTTAAAACACCGGCACTCACAACACGGAATACACACACAGACAGACACAGAGAAAGACAGTCAAATACAGAGAGAGACAGAGAGATAGACAGAGAGAGAGACAGAGAGATAGGCTGCTGCACAATTAAGCATACACAATGACTGACAAACAGACGGACGTACACCCCCATAAAGGCCCCCAAACCCTCAACTTGGATCACACAAGCCGACAAAGACCGACACAGAGAAACGGAAACAGACAGACAGACACACATACATACATACATACATACATGCATACATACATACATATACATGCATGCATACATACATACATATACATGCATGCATACATACATACATATACATGCATGCATACATACATACATACATACATACATACACACACGCACGCACGCACACACGCACCCACAGACAAACAGCGAAACAGGTTGAGATGGACACAGATCCAAAGAGGCAAACAGGCCAGCCATGAGGCGATATGGCATTGGACAGAGTGTGTCGTAAATTCGTCAAGCTTTCTCCTCCGACAAGCGGCGACGTTTTTACGACCCTTGAGTGAGACGGCTAAACAGGAGCAGCGTTATTAATCTGTTGCCCGGCGCTGCTAGACTGCGCTTAGCGCTGATGACAATTAGAGAAAGCGACGTCGGTCACCAGTCGAACCAACCAACGGATCCCCCGTTTCTAAATTTACCTAACGTATCAAAGAAATTAATTGGTTTGTCTTTGGTCGTTTATCTAGGAAACAGACAGAGAGACCGACAGATCGACAGACAGACAGACAGACAGACAAACGGACGGACGGACAGATGGACAGATGAACGGAAAGACGGTCATCAATGCATAAATACATATATACATACATACTTAAATTCAGACATATATATATATACATGCATATATAAATGCATGCATACATACATTTATACATGCCCTTCTGAGCTTTCTGTCAGGAGAGCAATATCAAACGATAGTTGTGTATCAAATATTTAAACAATAATACATACATGCAAACATACAATTTCATCCCAAATTAGAATTAACATTCGGTGACTTACATGTAGTTGCTTAGTTACTTCCTTTCGTAATAAACATGATTTTGGAACAGACCTGTAGGCAGGAATTACTAGGACAGACAGGCGGGCAGGCACACGGATATATAAGCAGGCAAACAGACAGACAGGCAGGCATACAGACAGACAGACGAACAGGCAGGCAAATATACATACATCGCTTGAAGACCATCAAACAATTGACATGTAGATGACATATTCAAGAACACTAGGACACACAAACACTAGGACACAGACACAAACACTAGGACACAGACACAAACACTAGGACACAAACACACGACCATGCACGCATATATGTAGGCTAACACATTAAAAAACAGACAGAATGCAATCCTTAGAGATAAAGACGTCAAATCATCCGCAAAAAGATTCCCTAATTATTCTCTCTAATACTCTTTGTAAAGTCTGTCATTGTAAATACGACAGTTGCTATGACATAATTATTACGACACCTATAGTAGGCAGCAAATGATCTGAGTTAAGGGCAAAGCTGTCTCGAAAATCAATTGCTACGCCCATTAAACAAATTTTAAGCCAATTAACAATTTTGACCTCTAAGACATTAGTTAATTCAGTCTGTTCGTCTGTCTGTCTTTATAGCTGTTTGTATCTGTGCCTTACATTATCTGTTTCTATACCTGTATGTCTTATTGAATTGTATTGAAAAAACCAATTTATATAGCGCAGCTCCCAGCATTGACCGTTCGGGAGTGATCAAAGTGCGTGAACTCCTATAGCAGAGGAAAGGAATGGAGGATGGAGAAGATGTGGGAGGAGACCGAGAAAGAGTGATAGCAAGTGGAGACGATGGATAGGCATTCCAAGTATACAGCAAGAGTCGAAACGTGAACTAAAGATCTAGTTTGGATTCATAGGGGTCCTAAGTAACTCGTGGAACAATTTGAACTAAAGATCTAGTTTGGATTCATAGGGGTCCTAAGTAACTCGTGGAACAATTTGAACTAAAGATCTAGTTTGGATTCATAGGGGTCCTAAGTAACTCGTGGAACAATTTGAACTAAAGATCTAGTTTGGATTCATAGGGGTCCTAAGTAACTCGTGGAACAATTTGAACTAAAGATCTAGTTTGGATTCATAGGGGTCCTAAGTAACTCGTGGAACAATTTGAACTAAAGATCTAGTTTGGATTCATAGGGGTCCTAAGTAACTCGTGGAACAATTTGGACATGCCGCGGCCCAAGAGGTGAAGAGGTTGATGAGAGAAGCGGCTGAAAGAGGGAATCGTAATCGTAATCGTAATCTTCAAGCTTCTAAAGCGGGACTTGAAAGCTAAGAGCAGAGCACCTGTCTCAGTCTGTAGGTCTGCCTACTTGTGTCTGTTTGTCTGTCTGACCGTACGTTGCTCTCTATGTCTGTCGAAATCATCACGTGCCTCTGTTGTCCCAACCCGTGATGTGGCTGCACCCTAAATCACCCGTTCAACCCCGGTTAATGCACCGATCTAATCAGAGGGGGGATCACGTGCCGAATTGGCTCTTCTTACATGACGACTTATGACGCGTCTCACTATTACATGAATGAGTACAGTATACACACATGCATGCATGCATGCATGATCATGATGATGATGACGACGACGACGACGATGATAACGACAACGACTAAGACGATTACAACGACGATGAGGATGGTCAATGGACGACGACGACGACGACGACGACGACGATGATGATGACGGTGATAATGATGGCAGTGATGATGGTGGTGGTGGTTTTGGTGGCGGTGATTATGACGATGATGATGACAATTACACATATATCACTAGTAATATGAGATTCACGGCGCTATCAAGTGACGCTTTAAAAGTGTGAGACCTATGATCACAATTGTGATATATGTACAATGTACGTAATTACGATTCTGAAACCGTTATCGCAATCAGAGAATGCGTCTGCACCGGTTTCGCAATGACTGACCTAATAATATGAAACTTTTTCTTTCAGTCATGGAGATATTCAAAACCTGTTTCGCTGTCAGAGTACCAATCTGAAACAAGTTTTGGGGTGATGTGTCACTTGTAAATTAGCGTCCATCAAGCGCATTACCCGAGCGAAGGGCTTTGCAAAGGATCACTCGAGCGACGATCAAATGGACAGAGAGATGGGTTGTAAATCCTAACAACTAACACATGAACGTCACCTCCTCCTCTTCAATGGAAATAAACCTGTCCAATACGATCACGTCAACTAGACTCATCACCTACCTGTCACGGGCAAAGCCTCCTCTTGATTTCCAGTCCCGTAAAACTGGATTCTTCAGAATATTCACAAAAAACGCCGCCTCTTTCTTTTTCCGATCAGTCGAACAGACTGCTGAGTCGCCTCGTATCCAAACCGGACGAATTTTCGTGCGATTTGAATCCTACAAACTGCCAATATCGCCGAATTATCTGTGTATTGTCGTAAAACGTTGTAACTTTGTTGTTTTCTTGGTGGAAATCTAAGTTAACGGCGTCTTTTGAGCGTTGGTTCCTAAATGCGAGCGATTTTAACGTCGAACGGTTTTTATCGGTTGGTCGTCTGCTGTTATCGCGCCGGATGAGTCCATTACACGAGTGTGGTTAGAATAGTAGATCACGCAGTATTTTTGATGACATCTCGTCACTGCCATGGCCGTTGACGTCTCCTCATTTTTTTCCAGGCTATGGACTAGCCCTAATGGAGTAAGGGCAGTGACGTAGTACTGGAGTGTGTGCCAGTTTTGCATAAGGCAGAAACTGGCTTACCGCCCGGAGCGTAATGGACTCGCCCATCGCTCGCCAATGGTCGAGATAGGCGGGAGTGATTCTTGAGAGCAGGATGCAGACATAGAGAGACGGACGGAGAGATAGACAGGCAAACGG